>CALZFC010000029.1:3697500-4225000 GCA_945643635.1 Allodiplogaster sudhausi
CTCAGGTATTTGTTTAGTTGATATAACATAAATATCACTGTAACAGCAAACAAAACGGTTTTCTGAATCATTGCTCTTTATCCTAGACATGGCCATCAAGCCAGCATCGATGCTCTCGCTTACCCAGTGCATTTCTCTCCTAATGGTCTTGCACTGGACCATGTCTACCGCAAGCCTGGGGCAAAGGTGTTTGATGGCAACGAAATTGAGCTGAAGCATAACAAAAAAAGTTAGTGTGTTGACAAGTCTCGCATATATTCAATATAAATTGATTTTAATTTTTAGACTTCTACAGTGACCTGACGTTCGAGCAGAAGAAGTCATTTCGCGAGTCAAGATTCAATCGTTATGGTAGCAACGGCGACAACTCTTTCCAGAAGGACTTTCAGGGTTACTGACATAGACTCATTCTATTTATTTGTCCTATTTCGATTTTGATTAAAGCTCTTGGTATTAAGATGCTCCTAGATTTTAGTAGTTGCTTTAAATCCATGAATCTTTATATACATAGCTTATAAATGAAAAATTTAGGAAGTCCGGAACTGCCAGAGACCCCTCCACCAACTAACAACCAAGCCAACTATCCGGCTCTTCCTGCAGCAGACGGTCACAATTTTATTTCATTTCACGATCACAAATATGTATCATTACCATGAAATTTAATTTACGCTTTGATACAACAAATACCACGATTCGCATTTAAGAAAAAACAACATTTAATTTATTCGCGGAATATCTGGCTTAATTTTTTATTGTTAATCATTTAGACAAGTCTGGTGCTGATGGTGTAGAAGCAGCAACAAAGAACCGTTCTGCACTTCTTCATCCTAAGGAGAATGGAGAAGGTCATTTTTTTATTATAATTAGTTCAAGAAATTTTGTAGACAACAAATGCACATAAATTATGGTCCGTGGAATGTTTAAGTGTCGTTATAACGCATATTTTATCTAAGAAATACTATAATCCATATTAAATTTTGTTTTGATATTGATTAATATCGTTAGGTTTGTCATACATACTTAAAAAGTTTCGATATTACACCGATACATCATTAACTATACATTCCGCATTTTCTTATCTATATCTTTTAGTTGTGGATGAGAAGAAGAAGCGTGAAGCAGCGGAAACGATGAAGAGAGAGCAAGAGATGGAAGAACAGGCACGAAAGGAAAAGCAGAAGAAGAAAGAAGAGGAGGGGACGAAAAACGAGATCGGTATTACTTCTATTATTTTTTGTATTTTTTTCATCTTTTACTGCTTGAAATCATTAAACAAAATATATCTATATGTAAAATCATTGTTTACATCTCTTTATATAAAAAAAAACTTTGCACTAACCCCTTGATGTATTTCGTAAGAAAAAAAAACTATTCGAAAAATCAAATGCTCCATTTTGGTTTTAGTTGTAGTAATTTCAGTTGCAGAATTTACTATGGAAGAGATAGACGAGTTGTCGGATGAAGATCTCCAGACAGCGCACAGCGACAGCTTCAAGGACTTCTGCCTTGAGATGGGAGTAAAGGCTAAGGGTCGATCGATGAAGAGACTCCTTATGTCCTTCCACATTCTGAAGAGACACCAGAAGGCTGGAGAATAATGGACCATATCCCCATACCCTTTTTTAAGTGTCAGCATAAACATTGAAATGCCCCTTTTTTATTTCTTGATAACGAGGAAATCAATAACATGCTGTGTTGTTCTATCTTTTATTTTTATTTCTGGTTATTTGTTTCATTTGGCATCCTCAGTATAGAATGCTAACTCTTAACTGTTCTCTCCTCTATTATCTCTGACATTTTTATAAGCTACTTACATTTTTAGTCGAGTTTAAGGACTTTAATCTCTGGCCTTATTTATTGAATACTTTAATCTATGGGTGACTCTTACTTTTAATTTATTTCCAGTATTCGTGCAGTAACGATGTTCTTTTTTTATTTGGTTATTTTGTTTTTATTAGCCGTTTTGAATAAACCTGGATTAAAAGTTGTTTACTCAAGAAAAAGGGGGATGTTCTAAGCGTCGAAATATCTTATGGATGTGTTCAAAATTACGATGTTTATTTACTTTTTATTAAAGTACTGTAAAAGCTCTTTTTATGGTTATGCTTGGTAATGATTGAAAAATAACATTATAAAATTGTCTAGGTCGCACTAGGATACTGTAGTTCTTTACTTTTCTGATTACAGTAAGCAGCTTCGCGTCGCGGATGTCGGACGGATTAGCTGAAGGCGCTACCCCGCCCTCCACCTCGGAGAACATTCTCTGCAGAAGAAGGTACAAACTCAATTCGTTAAACTTTTCCAAATGCCGAATCCGCTTTGTACCTATTCCATAACCTTCCTTCCATTTTTCTTTGGGGCAAAAATGGGGTTGTTTATTTTTATTTCACAAGATTATTTTATAAAGGTTTTGGGTTTTTATTTGCTACTTGCATACTGTTAATTTTGGATACGGTAGTCTGAGGGTGCTCAGCACGATCATCTTCTTATGATGGTGATGTACAGCTTCCCCCTCTCTATCCTTTTCGTCATATTTCTCCACCTGCCTCGTTTCACTCCCACACCCCCGATCCCTTCTCTTTCTCTCTCTCTTTCTCTCTCTCTCTCCTTTTTTCTCTCTCTCTCGCTCTCTATCTGTCTCACTCTCTCTCTCGCTCTGTAGAATCGCCTTTCTCTCTTTGTCGCTCTTTATCTTACTCTATAATTCTTTTTCTTGAATGGAGTCTCTCTTTCTAATGTTAAATTCCAGCTCATAATTATAATTCATTTTTTTTATTGATTTTTTTAAACCTAATTTTCTCTCTTTAAAAAAATCTAAATCTGGAATCTGTTCAGGCAGCTTACCACTGAAGAAGAAGAGAAGAGAGTCAGGCGCGAAAGGAAGGAGAGCATCAAGAAGACAGGGTTAGCACTATTTTCGCATTCGAAGAATACATGGAGCAATAGCTTGCTTCCATACACCCATAGGTTATTTTTTTATCCTGGGCTGTGGAACATGTGAATTTATGTTATTTTCTCTTCCCTTTTTTAAACTTATCTTCATTTCTACAATAAAAATCTTGCTCATAATTACACTTTAGTTTTTCTTTAATTTTTTTAATGATTTCATTTTTTTATGATTTTTTCCACTGAACTTTCTCTCTTTAAACAGTCTAAATCTGGAATCTGTTCAGAACGGGTACGACAAGAGTGGAAGAGAACCGAAGCAACTGCGAAGCGGACGAGAACAGCAGCAACACTGGAGGGTTAGCACTCTTTTAGCATTCAAAGATTACAGGTGCTATAGCTTGCTTCCGCATATCCATACATTATTTAATTTAATTTTTGTTTAATTTTAAAATCCTGGGCAATGGAGCATGCGTATCATGCAAGGCAGTTCTCTTAGATCTTATAAGTGCTTAGCTCAGACGGTAATAGTGTGAACTGGTAAGCAGATGATCATGGTTCAAATCTAATGAGAGACATGTTCTTTTTTTCAAAATTTTTTAAAAAACTTATTTTGATTTCTTTTCCTCCCACTAATTCCTTTGAGTAAACTCAGCATTCTCTATCTCTCTCTCTCTCCTCTATCTCTCTCTCTCTCTCTCTCTCTGTATCTGTCTCTCCCCTTCGCTCCTACTCTCATTCTTTCTTCCACTTTCTGTCTCCCTCCTTCGACCCTGCTCTCTTTTTCTCCCCTCTACCATGCTGGTCGCTTACGTTAAGTGTATTTATTTTCTTATCTTAAAGGTAGGTGTTTCGATTCTCTTTCACTTTTCACGAATTCATATCCATACTCCCTATATTTAGACATTTTATGACCTTTCATTTTTTTCTCTTTTTATCTTAATCTGGATTCTCTGCAGGAGTAAGGCTGCGAACACGCTGGCTCCTGAGGAGTCGGAAGTGGGCCACGAAGAACACAACAGGTATGTAGTTTCAAATAAAGCAGTAAATTACATTTAATTAAAAGTCAGGAGATAAACGAGTAAGAATCCACTCTTGCTTTCCCTTATTTTTAATAGTCGTGTAGTATATTATGGTTGTTTACGAAGCATCGTCTTACAAGACGATTCTACTTCAACTTAAAAGTTCTTAGCGAAGACGGTTGTGGGTTTGCCTGGTAATCAAATGGTCGGGGTTCTATCATCCTTTGAGGATTATGTATTGCGTTTTTTTAAACTTGTTTACTAATCACATTTTGATATTTTTTTATAAATTTTAAATATTTTGAGGATCTTCTATTCCACTTTATTTTCCTATTATCTTAATCTTGACTCACTGCACTGCAGGATTGATGATGTCACTGCCGTGGCCAGCGAAGCTTCTTCTGAAGCGAGAATCGAAGATGGAAGGTGAGCGAGCTCTTTCTTTTCTTGCTCTGCATCTCCCTTTCTACAATTAAATTACCGCTCATAATTAAACTTTTGTTTTTTCCTTAATTTTTAGTATTCATTTACCAATTTGCTTTTTAAGGATAAACATAAACACAAAAATAAATTTGCAACTGTTCAATCAAACTGTCTTACAAGACTGTTCTTTGAGATTTTAAAA
The DNA here is from genome assembly GCA_945643635.1 of Allodiplogaster sudhausi. Taxonomy (NCBI): domain Eukaryota; kingdom Metazoa; phylum Nematoda; class Chromadorea; order Rhabditida; family Diplogasteridae; genus Allodiplogaster; species Allodiplogaster sudhausi. The sequence goes on from CALZFC010000029.1 coordinate 3,702,034, forward strand.
GTTCGTAGCTTAAGTGGTAGAGGGATGGATTGGCAAGGAGATGGTCGGGGTACGATCATCTGCTGAAGATTTTTTGAACTATTTCCCATTACAAGTCTGTTTTATTAATAAACACACTTAGCAGTCTAAATAATAGGAATTCTATTCCTTTAATCTTTTCCTTTAATCTTATTTTGAACTCACTGCAGGAGTGACGATGGGATCTTGGAGAAGACTGACGCAGTTTCGGAGGCGCCAGCGGGCCTCGATGGATGCAAAGGCTTCGATGGATCCAACAGGTATGCAGTTAACACCTTTGTTTGATTTTCAATAGTAGAGCAGTATATTAGAGCCGTTCCGGAATCACCGTCTTCCGAACTTAAAAGTTCTTAGCAGTTCCTAAGTCGGTTAAAAGTTCCTAAGTCGGTAGTGGGTTAGGCTGGCAGGCAGATGGTACGGGTTCGAACTTCTGATGAGAATCTTCTTGTGAATTTTTTTGTAAACTCATTCCAATCATCTTATATAATATTTTTAATGTAATTTTATTTCCACTTTCCTCCTTTGCAGGTTTTCACTGTCTAATTATAAAAAAAATTCTACCATCTCCTCTTTGTTCCAATTACTTTTTCTCTCTCTCTTTCTCTCTCTCTCTCTCTCTTCCCTCTCTCTTTCTCTTATTCAATCTCGCATTTTCGGTTTTTAGGTGCCTGGCGACACCAAACATGTGATAATGTTCACATAAAATAAGAAACAGCTGGACTAATTCTATCTAATTTATAACGAAAGATTGCCAACATAAGTAAATTATCATATAATAATTGCAACTAATGTCTTATTTCCTGATATTTGTAACAATTTTGAATTAAATTGCATTAAAAAGTGATCACAGTTTTAGATTCTCGATGCAAGACGGTCAATCCTCAACTGGGCGAAAAAGACTTCATTCGTCTCAGGAGATAGGGACTCGGGAGTCCCTTCTAATGGTTTGTGATATTACAGATTTTCTTGTCTATGGAATTTAAAAGCTACAGTACTCTATTGCGTATACTCTACCGTCTGGGTTTTCGTATCGCATACCCACTTCTTGATTACAGTAGTTTTTAAGATCCCTGGACACTACATATTATTACTCTGCACTCTTCGATTCCTTAATCGAAAAATTAAGTTTTACTGTTTTATTTCGCTTTTTGAAAATAATTTAGCAATGAACCGCGAACAAACGAGTTCTAAAAGAAGTTTTAATATTTATATCAGTTCTTTAAACTGAAGCTAATAATTCATAGAGCACTAACGAGTCTAAAAGGTTTTAAGGACCAATAACCTGTAAACAATTTACTATAAATTCCATTCAGTAACAATACAATAAAAAATGATGTATTTTCGTTTGCAGTCTGAGAACGAAAGGCTAAAGAGAAGCGTCGAAGAATTGGAGAATAGGATTCAACTGAAGGAGACCTCTCGTCTAATTACCTACAACAGGATGAGGGATAAGTCAGCGAAGGAGAGAGTAAGTGAAACTTATTCTGATATTTTAGCTGTAAATTTATTGCATCATCCTGAAATAATTTAGAAACAACTATTATTTTAAAGAAGAACCTAAATTCTGAAAACACTTCCATGGAGAATATTGAAATCAACGAATTTAATAAGTATGCAAACAATACATTCAATTTAAAGATTTACTGATTTTGCAGAGAACAAGCAAGGAATTCGAAGACTTCAAGAAGACCTTCGCATCTACCTCAAGAGTGGTATGTCAAACATTCTGCACACCTAAGAAGCAGTTTTAGTAGGAACATAGGATATTGTTAAAAATGACATAAAACACACACAGTTCTAATATTATAAAAGTTGTTCATGGTGGTTTATTTTTTTTTACATTCAATTATGTTACACATTTTATGGTCAGTGTATTGCAGTCCTTCATCAAGATCACCAAGTTGCACAACACGCCACCACTGATCAAGGCCATGCATGAAAGACTATACGATAAAAAAGTGTTCGACAGTATGTTAGCGAAGGATCCCGTTGGGATCTACAAGGGTCTTAGTTTCAAGGGAGCCCCTCTGGTGAGTCTCTTTTCAAAGCCCTCATCAGATCTCACTCTCTGGGATGAGAATGTTGACTTCTTCCTCGAGATCTGAATCAATAATTGAATGCATTTGAAAATATGTAAGTTTACTTATCTGTGGGTCTTTTGTTTTAGTATTGGGAATTCAATTATATTGCACAGTATCAGTGTCAAATAGTATTTGTGGTGCTGAATGAATTAGTGTTTGCTCTATATGTTTAATTTTTTTCCGAAACATGTTTCATTTTTCTTTCTTTGATTTTTCTTTAAAATATAATGCTTTAAGAGTCAAAAGGGTTCATTTGATTCAAACAAAATATTTCGTATATATTGATTTTTCTGTACTGGGCCGTTGATTTCGAAAGAATTTTTTTAAATCTCAGTACTTACCACTGTGAATGTATGTTCTCTCATTCTTTTGTTTCCAAGTCTGAAGCGAATAGTCAAATTTATATCTCAATAAAGCACAAGTTCTTTACCAATTTTATGAAACATACCGATTTTAAAACAGCAGCATGCAAATATATATATATATATAACCCTTTTGCACGCTTTTGTGTGACCCCCAATGCAAAGTTCTAAATGCTAGGACATAGCGGAGACTCCAAGGGAGATAATGGGCAAAGATACTGAAACCAGGTCCCCCCATAGCTCCGCTAGTTAGAGAATGTACTTAGAAACGCTTGTCCATAATTTACTGGGTTTGCGCGGAGCGGCGTGGTGGGCGGGGGAGTTGAAATTTTCGAGTGGGGTTTTTTTAGGATGGTAAATGAATATTGTGGCTACGTTTTGGTATTGGTTTGGAATTTTTGGGATTTGGGTTTGGGGGTGGCGCCAGCGGTCAAAGTTGCAACTTTTCGGCGCGCGCTTACGCTGGGTTGGCCACTTTGAGCGTTTGCATCTTTTGAACGGCGAGGAATTGGGGAATGAAAAAAATATGAGTCGATAGCCCATGTCTTGATTATTAAGATTCCTGGTTGGTTTGGTAATAGTGCCTCAGGCGTGGCCAGGGGGCGTGGCCAAAATTTGAACCCCTTTTTTGGCCCTTTTTTGCTCTGTATTTGCTCACTTTCTCAAAATCTGTTTGTACGATTTTCGATTCTCGAACATATATGATGTAGTTTTTCAAGGCGCATCTTCTGATCTATTGATCTGCTCCATAGCCGTCCCAGATCGATAGATACAGGGTAAAAACAGGCGGACCCATTTTGTTAGGAGCAAACTTTTGGAAAATCAATACTCTGAGATTTGGGATTGGAGCGGGATGTGACATTCAGAATATTGTTTAGTTTTTGGAGAGCTTTGAAATTAGCCTACTCCCGTTTGGCTGGGATTCCGGGAAAGTACCCTGAGGGGGCCGTGAAATCTCAAAATTTTGGGAGGCCATTTCCGCGGCTGTTTTTTCTCGGATGTTGGTGTGATCGCAACATGTTATATATGATTCTGTAGCTCTCGAGAGGACGAACAAATGTGTCATACAAAACGTTTTAATATTTTGTCGTTTTTGATCTACTTTTGGGGTCAGAAGGTTTAGGCCACTTTTTCGACCTTAGCTATCACTGACACTTTTTGGGTCATATTTTTATTCGAATAGAGCCTAAAATTAGCTATCGAATGGTAGTTGAACCTTTAGATTTGGTCCAAGCATATCCGAGATATGAATTATTTTGTGGCTTTTTGGTACATTTTCATCGCACACAGATATTCTACCGACCCAGGTTCGGAGTCGCGCGCGGGCAAACCCTTTTGCGCGCTTCAGTAATGAGTCTTAAGTAGTAGAAATACTTTATAATCAAAGTTAGAAGAGAATTAATTGATATATTTGAACGTGGTTCGGTTTTTTTTTATTAAACGAAAAACGACATTTCAAGTGAACATAGAGAATACATTTTCATCATCTAATTTATTGTTTTTTTTCTTAACACTAAATCTTGTGTTTTGTTGACAGAACAATGAGGGTCGCTGCACCCAGAGACCAGAAAGATAAGCCATTTGGTGGACGTGTCGTTCTCCTCGGTGGTGATTGGAAGCAAATTTTGCCTGTTATACCAAGTGCTCGAGATAGACAAATCTTGCATTACACACTGAACAATGCACCAGTTTATGACAAGTTTGAGCAGTGCAAACTGACTGTTAACATGAGGGTCGACAAGGACCAACAAGTATTTCTGAAATATCAGACTGAAGTTGGAGAAGGAACTGCAAACTTTGACGGATTGCACATTCGTGTACCTGAAAGAATGCTATGCGCCGATGAGGACGCACTAATAGAATCCGTATATCCGGAGGAAGTCCGATGCAACGGTGAAGAGATGAGCAAAAGAGCAATTCTCGCAGTTCGAAATGATGCAGTTCTCAAACTAAATGAGAAGATTATGAACTTGCTACCTGGAAAAGCAGAAGAGTTTATAGGAATCACTGAGATTCCTGAAGAAGCAGAGCATATGGGAATGCCCGTAGATTTGATCTCAACCTTGGAGGCGATGACGCCCAATGGAATGCCCGCTCATAAGTTAGTTTTGAAACCGCAAACACCAGTTATGCTGCTAAGGAACATTGACATTGAGAATAAGTTGTGCAATGGCACTAAACTTGTGTTCTTGAACGCAGTGAAAGTAAACTCTGCTGATAGAAACGTCATTCTGCTGAGATGCAGAAATGTGACTGTGAATCCACCAGAAGAGGTATTCCTGCCGAGAATCGTACTGAATTATCTCGATCGTAACAGTGGTGTACAGTTCACCCGAAGACAGTTCCCGATAAGGGCGTGTTTTGCTTGCACGATTAACAAGAGTCAAGGCCAGACATTGGCAAGAGTGGGACTCGATCTGAGAACTCCGACATTTTCTCACGGCCACTTCTATGTGGCCATCTCGAGAGTTAAAACTGAGGCACATCTCAAACTCTTGATACCAAATGAATTTATCACAGAAGATAAAGTGAACGGAAAGCATGCCGTTGTCAGAAATATTGTTTTCCGAGAACTGTACCCAATGGTAAATTATGAGATCACAAACAGTCCTCCTGCACTGGCTGACGAACCAGATGTTGACCCCTTTGAGGGCTTGAATCTTGAGGACGATGAAGGGGCAGAGAATGACCCCGAAGAGCATGAAGAAGACATTGAGCAAGTCCAGGAGATTGATCAAGAACAGCTCGAAAAAGATCTTGATAATTTTACTTATCAGTTGCAGCAAGAGATTGCCGCAAAGCAGAATGGCGAAGTAGCCGAGAACAAGATAACGGATGAGAATGCTGTTGTTAACGATGATATTGTACAGGCAATGCCAGAAGTCGATGACGATGTTCACTTCTTTAGTGATGATGAAGAAGGCAACCTTGAGTATGTTGTATCCTCCGATGAGGAGGAGAATCTCCAAGAAGAGGAAGAAATGAACTGAAGAAAGACGACACTCTAATTGCTCAGTGAGCAAGTACCTATGAATATCTTGCAAGAAGCAAATGGCGGGTAAATAAGAAGTATGCGAAAATTAAATGCGTTGTTTGAATATGAAATCTAACTGCCTAATTAGCAGGCCGATATGAATATCTTGCAAGATGCAAATGACAAGTAAATTTGCTTTTTTGAATGAGAAATTAAATATTTACAAACAAAATCCCGTCGCGAGATTAATGGGGCGAAACGGGTTTACATGTACGAATATTGCCAGGTTCTCGCCTGACGAGATCCCCGCCTGGCATAATTTTGATTTCAAAAAAATTATTATGTCATAATAAAAAAATATTTACCAGATTAACATCCCGTCGCGAGATTAATGGGGCGAAACGGGTACATATGTACAAATTTAGCCAGGTTCTCGCCTGACGAGTTCCCCGCCTGGCATAATATTGATTTCAATAAAATTATTTGAATTTAAAAGGTATACTTAAAAAATATCCACATTTATACTCTAAAATCGGATCACCATTTGTTTATCATATTGTTATTTTCCTAATTAGTTGCTATTAAAGTTGGCCAAAAACATGCTAAATAAAATTTTTTCATACAATTTTAATAACATCCCTTTGCATTAGAATATTCCATTTCACACGTATCCTTCTTTCCTGCCCGTCCCACATTAGCATTGACACGTGTTCATGATCATTCTTGTTTTCCTCGTATTATGTCAGCAGTTAGTTTCATCTTTATGCCTGTTCATGAGCGGTTGCTTTCGTTTCTGTTGGCCGATCGATCGTTGCTGAGATAAACGGGAAGCTCAACGAAATTTTCTTTTCAAGTGCTTTATATCATCTGGCAGCCTGCATGTTTTTTCTTAAGCTCTCTTTCTCTCACTCTCTCTCTCTCTCTCTTTCTCTCTCTCTCTCTCTCTGTCTCTCTCTCTCTTTATCTCTCTCTCTCCCTCTCTTTTCTCAGGGGTACGATGAAACCTTGCACCCTATTACTCCTTTTTCATCTCTCTCTTTCTCCCTCTCTCTCTCTCGTTCTCTCTCTCGCGTTCTATATTATCGATTATGCGATCTTTTGCGTGTCTCAGTTGTTGCAGCTGGCATACCTTGAATATAAGTTTACCAGCTCAATCTCATCACAAAGAGATGATATTTTTATTTTTATTTTTGGTTTTTAGATGGAGATTGGTGGTGGTGGGATTTGAACCACCACTACCACCGTCAATTTCTGACTGCTGATAAAACGGGCGATTGTGAAGACGACGAACGTTGCTGCCACTTCAAGAACAAGACGCAAGTCAAGGTGAGGTTACAGAAAGAGAGGAAGAAAGAGAGAGAGAGAGAGAGAGAGAGAGAGAGAGAGACACAGACAGAGACAGAGACAGAGACACAGAGAGAGAGAGAGAAGGAGAGAAACACAGAGAGAGAGAGAAAGAAAGACAGAAAGTTTACCGCCTCTCAAACTCTTTCGTTCAATTTCTATTTCTACCTCAAGCCCTCTTCTGTATCTCTTTATCTTCGTCTTCTCATCTACTATCGGGCAATTATCCTCTGTGCTGAGATAAAACCTCGCACCCAATTTCTCTGTTGCCGCCCTCTTTCAATATTTCTCTCTTCACATCTCTCTTCAGTATATTCGAATATCGTTTACTTGCGCCGTGTTGTAAACTTAATTATGTCTGCAAAAATATTCACACTTTCCTCGGTTTGTCTTAAGATTAATTTTGGTGTTATCTAAATAATAGCTTTTTAATTATGAAAATAAATAAATTTTTGCGAAGTAATTGATAGAAAACTGACAGTGACATAATTAAGAAACGGAGAGAAAGGGGGGGGGGAGAATGAGGAGGAGAAAGAGCGAGAGCGAGAGAGAGAGAGAGAGAAGAGATAGAGAGAGAGAATAGAGAGAGAGAGATAGAGAGAGAAAGAGAAAGAGAGAGAGAGAGAGAGAGAGAGAGAGAGAGAGAAAGAGCGAGCGACAAAGAGAGCCGCGGCTAACACCATGATAGTTTTTGGTGGATTCCTTGTTATTCTAAATATCTTTCGCTCACGCGTTTTACTTCTATCTCCTACTTACTCTCTATTTCTCTCTCTCTATCTCTCTCTGTCTCTCTCTCTCTCTGTCTCTCTCTCTCTCGCTTGCTCTGTATCATCGATTGTATGACCTTTTGGTTTCGTCAAATCCGTCTCTGCCTTGCAACCATGTTACCTTGCATGTAAGAATTTTTTGCAGCTCAATCTAATTGCATACTTACTTTCTTGTTTCTACTACATTCTTTAACCGTTAGCAATTTAACTAAGATCCTCTCTCTATCTCTCTCTCTCGCTTGATTTAATTTTAAATTTTTGGATTTTTAGAAAGAGGTCTGTGGTGGTGGGATTCGAGCCAATCACCACCTCCAACAACAATTCTGTCATTGCGACCTCCAGCAACAAGGTGAACGTCAAGGTTGGGGACATAAAGAGAGTAATAGTGAGAGAGAGAGAGAGAAAGTTAAAAAGAAAACTTTTGTCGTAATATGATGTCTGAATTTCATGATTTGATTTATTAGTATTTTGCCTGACATGCACGCATTCCTCCCACTTACTTTTCATTAATCTCAATCCGTTTTCTTTCTCTCTTTACCTTTATGCAGGTGAGCATCGAGTTGTATGCGAGTTACGTGTGGCTGTGAACTGCTACCCAAGAGAGCGTCAGGCTTTTTAAGTTTGTTCTGCATTTAATTTACTTCTTTCATTTTAATTCCAATTTTCATCTGGTCCTTCAATACTTGCTTGGAAATAATGGAAATAATCAAATAGTTGTGTGTTGGTGAGGAAAACTCGAGTAAAAAGTCTATTATTATGTCTTTAAAAATAGAAAAAAAAACTACTGTTGAACAACATGAGGATGTAAAAAAAAGGGATAAATTATTATTCTCCACTCCAACAAACAACTATTTGATATTTCACAAGATCGTTAAGCTAAATCACATCTTATTGATAATATTCTTTAAAAAAACCAGAAATAAACTAAAAAAACATAATAACTTTGTTTATCAATTCTGTGCTGCATCAAAAAGTGGTAAGTTTGAATTCAAATTCACAGTTTCCCAAGCAGAAAGTACTGTAGGCACCATCTGCAGCTGCTTATCATTGTCCTTTAATGTAATTTGTGTATTTTGGATCTCGTTGATTTAGTCTTCCCGTGCAGATTTGATGAGATTTAAATTTATGGTTTGTTATGATTATGAGAATACATTGTTTAATTCTACCATTTAAAGTTGTCATGCCTCCGAAGCCCTCTGTGAAAAAGAGCGATGCTGCTCCGGATCCCTTGTTTCACATGAAAAATGATCTCCGAAAGGAGCAGATACGTCAAGGTTGCCGGGAAATGTTCCTGAGTTTTGGGCCTGGTGAGTTCTTGATTCCGTTCTATTATGTTCAAATTGTGTGTATATAATAGGCTACATTACTCGTACTTCTTGTAGATGGAACGCCGCCGGTTGTTCTTGCAAAGAACACGCTTTTTCTTCTGCTGACGGAGAAGGCTGATAAGCTTGACGGAGTGACTCCTCTACTTGCCCTCCCTGACATGTTCAGGGAGGGCAAGAGCCCGGGAAACGAGAATGCAGCAGTCTTTCGTCTGAGATTCATCAATGCCCACATCCTCGACATTGTCCAGAAAATCATTCTCACGTGAGACATAAATTATTCCGTTATATATCCTTTTCTTCTTATGTTCTAAGCATTTGCGTTACAATTTATTTCCAGTGACTCCTGGTCCGAGAAGGTCATCAAGATCTCGCTCCCTTATCACCATACGGCTAACGGTCTGCTTCTTCAACATCTCCACCGAGACGGGAACGGATTTGGAAAGGCCAAGTTCCAGATGAAGTACAACAACCGAGGTATGTTTTCTATTTCTAAAAAAACACACGTTACAAGCTTTACAACTTTCCTGTATATATTCTGTTTGTCTTGCAGCATTCTTCTATGACCTCACCAAAGAAATGCAAGACGCCGTGACCGAATCAAACTTGTCTGAAGAAGATGCGGCTGAACGGAAGCCCTCTTCCCTCTTTCTCCAAGACTTTGTGGTGGCCGAGAAGTTGACTCGTTAGTTGTCTAGGATTCTATTTTCGTTCTCAGAATTTGCGATACACTCATTTCGCTTTCATTTTGTATCAATCAATCCGGATGGCAGGCTTTTCATGCCAAATTTGTTAATTTTTAACTATACTTTTATACGTTAACTGGTCGTAAGTCCTTTGCAGTTATGCACGAGACGGGGCATCTGAAACCCAAGAAAAAGGAGTTTAAGAAAATCAAGCTGGACGGTAATTATTTCTCTTTATTTGTCCACTCGATCTAACATATTAGATTTCATAACTTAATCCCACTTATCACGAAAACATGTGACTTAAATTATGTTCCGTGGAGAGTTTAAGTGTCATGATAATGCATATTTCATCTAAGAAATACTATGATCCATATTAAATTTCTTTTTGATATTTCCTGACATCGTAAATTTTATCATTAGCACTTAAAAGTTTCGATATAACACCGATATATCATTAACTTTATATTCCGCATTTTCTTTATCCATATCTTTTAGATGAGGATGAGAAGCAGAAACAAGAAGCGGATGAAAAGAAGAAGAAAAAGGAAGAAAAGAAACGAAAAGAACGAGAGAGGAAGAGAGAGGAAGAGGGGACGAAGAACGAGAACGGTAATACTTCCATATTTTTTATTTATTTTTATCCATTGTCTTACAGCTTGAAATCAGGAAACGAAATATATTTATATGTGTATAATTTTTTTTAAATCTCCTTTTATTAAAAAAAACATTATACTAACACTTTCATGCATTTCTTAAGAAAAACTGTTCGGAAAATCAAATGTTTCTTTTTGGTTTTAGTTGTAGTTTCTTTTCAATTGAAGGGTTTACGCTGGATGAGCTCGACGAGCTGTCTGATGCTGAACTGCACACTGCGAACACCGACGAGTTCAACGAGTTCCGCCGTGAATTGGGAGAGAAGGCGAAGGGTCGCACATTGAAGCGCATGATTATGACTTTCCGCTGCGTGAAGAGAGACTAAAGGGCCCACATCTTCTTCTCGTTCTCTCCCGTCTTTCGCAGCTTTGACTGATGAATAAAACTGCATTTCTTTGTTGACCATTTTTGTTTATCTAAGGATTTTCGACTAACCCAAACATCACTTTATTCTTTGTTTTAAAATTTAAATTTTGAATAAACCTGAATTAAAAGTTGCTGTCTTAAAGAGAACGAGCGATGTTCTAAGCATCAAAATATCTTACAGAACTTTTCTCATAAAAATGTGTGTCAAAAGTACTATTTAAATTAGTTAAAGTTATCCATATGCTGAATACACGGTTTTTATTGCAAGTATCGCTCAAAAAAATAGTATTTTGATAATCATGATTCGATTTAAAAGTGTTTTATTTTTTCAACAAGCAGAAAGTTTTTAGGCACTTCTGTGAGCGTTTCACGCTCTCATAGTTTTTTTCTCTTAATTCTTAAAGTAACTCTTTTTCTCTCACTAATATTCTTGTTGCAGAATGTCCTTGGCTGCTTCAGAAGAAGTCTATGATGGAGGATTTGCGGAAGACACGACGACGACGCCGAGCGAGCAACTCACGGAGTCAGAATTCACAATAAATAAAAGAATTTGGGGTATATTTTATAATATTTTTATGAGCATGGTAATATTTTCCTTATTAGTCTTTTTCCCACTTATTAGGCAAAGAATGGCCTCATAATCGTTAACAAGAACTAGAATACTATATATTCAGACGATTGTGGTTGTGGTTTAAGATTACTGTGGTTTTTTTTGCTTTCATTCATAACTAATCTGTTTTTTCTCCCTCTAATATAATTGTTATAGCAAGCATGGCTCTGGTGGAGCGTCGGCCGAATCTGGCGAGGAAGGACAGAAGATCGAAGACAACAGGTATACTCAAATCTATTTCTATATTTAATTTATTTGCAAAGGATGAAGCCATTTTTTCGGAATTAGGGCGTTTAAAATAATAGTAGCACATGGTGAAGTCCATATGGTGCGAGCCAGCTGGGATAGTAAATATGGACAACGAAAATGCGGACTGTTATATTTGCTTCGTTCATAAAACTGATCTTTTTCCACCTTTTCCATATTCTTCCTTCCAATTTTCCTTGGGAAGAAAATAGGGTTGTTTATTTTCATTCCACTAGATTTTTTTAGAAAAGGTTTTGAGTTTTTCTTTTATACAAGCTGTTCATTTTCGATACGGTAGTCTGAGGAAGCTATTCACAGTAATCTTCTTATGTTGTTGATGTACTGCTTTCCCCCTTTCTATCCGTAGCGTCATATTTCTCTCCCTTTCTCGTTTCACTCACACACAAAAGTGAACCAGCTGGCATTGACACCAAGCTTGAAAGCTGTTAATGTTCTAATTCAGCAAATATTCTCAATTAGTAAATGTTGCGAAAAGGAAAAAATGTGAATCAATTTATCTTCGATCACCGCAAAACAGTGGGATTTTTTTCTTTCCATCTTCATGTTTCACTTTAGACACAGATTCTGGTGAACAGTTGGCTAATTGTCTTATTAAATCTGTTCTCTATCCTCTCTCTCTCTCTCTCTCTCTCTCTCTCTCTCTTTCTTTCTCTCTCCATCTCTCTCTCTCTCGCTCTCTCTCTCTCGCTCAGTAGATTAGTCTTTCTCTCTTTCTCGCTCTTTATCTTATTCTCTCTTTCTTTTTCTTGCTCTGCATTTTCCTTTCTATTATTAAATTGCAGCTCATAATTAAACTTTTGTTTTTTTTCCTTTTATTTTTATCTATTCCTGTTTTTCATTTTTTATCATTTATTTTACTATTTTTTAAAGGATTTTTCACCTTATTTTCTCTCTTAAAAAACTAAAACTGGAATCTGTGCAGGACAGATGCGAATGGCGAGGACGAGAGAAGAGGGACGAGGTCAGCGGAGAAGATGAACGACGATGAAATGGGCAGGTTAGAGCTCTACTTTTCGGTTTCGAAGAGTCGGCGCATCAGTGTCCATCCGTAGTTCCATCGGTTTATTTATTTTTTTTTTAATTCTGGGCTCTGGAACATGGGAATTTTTACAAGGGTACTGTAGTTAATTGTATTTTATTTAAAAAAAAAAATTTGGTCTGACCATGAGGTAACTTCTCACCATTAGCACCACGCTTCTCCTGGCGATGCATTGCATCCCTTTCCCTCTTCCAATACCGCAATATTCTCCTTTCACTCCTACTCTCTCTATATCTCTTCATCTCTCTTACTCCCGAACTCTCTTTCTCCCTCTCTCCCTCTCTGTCTCTCGCTCAATAGATTAGTCTTTCTCTCTTTCTCGCACTTTACTTTATGCTACTCTCTCTCTCTTTCTTTTCCTGCTCTGCATCTCCTTTTCTACTATTAAATTGCCGCTCATAATTAAACGTTTTTTTAATCTATTCACTTAATTAATTTCTTTTTAAGGATCTTTTTTCACCTTACTTTCTCTACTGATTAATCTAAATCTGGAATCTATGCAGGATTCGTATCACTGGCGTCGAAGACACGAGAAGCAACTGCTCAGCCGAGGATAACAACAACAACAAGAAAAACGGGTTAGCACTTTTTTTTCTTTAAAAGACAACAGGGGCAATACTTTGCTTGCGTACATCCTTCGGTTAATTTATTTCTTTAATTTTTTTCATTTTAAAATCATAGGCTTTGGGTGTCTTACAAGGAATTCTCTCTAATTTTATAAGTTCCTAGCTCAGACGGTAGTGACATAGACTGGTAAGCAGATGATGCGGGTTCGAATCTTATGAGAGACATTTTCTTCTTTTTCTAATTTTTTTAAACTTCTTTTGAAGACCTTTGCTTTCCTTCCACTACTTCCTTTGACTAAACTCAACATTATGTTTCTCTCTCTCTTTTTCTCTCTCTCTCTCTTTCTCTCTCTCTTTCACTCTCTGTATCTGTATCTCTCCTTCGCTCCTACTCTCCTTCTTTCTCTCCACTCAACCATGCTGGTCGCTAACGTTAAGTGTATTGAAAAAGTCAGGAAATAAACGAGTAAGAACTCTAACTTTTGTTTATTTTTAATAGTCGTGTAGTATATAGAGTTGTTTAAGAAGTATCGTCTTGCTATTTAAACTTAAAAGTTCTTATCTTAAGATGAGGATAATGTATTGATTGTTTTCTTTTCCTTCTTTCTCTCTCTCTTTCTCTCTCTCTCTCTCTCTCTCTCTCGCTCGGTAGATTAGTCTATCTCTCTTTCTCGCTCTTAATCTTACTCTCTCGTTCTTTTCCTTGCTCTGCATTTCTCTTTCTATTATTAAATTGCAGCTCATAATTAAACATTTGTTTTTTTTTTCTTTCTTTTATAAGTATTTATTTACCAATTTTTTTAAAGGATTTTTCACCTTATTTTCTCTCTAAAAAAACTAATCCTGGAATCTGTGCAGAACGGATGTGAATAGCGAGGGAGAGACAAGAGGGAGCGAGTTGGCCGAGGATAACAACAGCAAGCCAACCGGGTTAGCACTTTGTATTTTTTTGCATTAGAAGACAACAGGTACTTATGTACATCCTTAGGTTGTTTTATTTTCTTTAATTTTTTTAATTTTAAAATCGTGGGCTCTGGAGCATGGGTGTCTTGCAAGGCAGTTCTCTTCAATCTTATAAGTTCCTAGCTAAAATGGTAATTGTTTGGGCCGGTAAGCAGAAGATCGGAGTTCGAATCTGATCAGAAACATGTTCTTCTTTTTTCCAATTTTTTTTTACTTATTTTGAAGACTTTTGCTTTCCTCCCACTACTTCCTTTGACTCTCTGTCTCTGTCTCTATATCTCTCCTTCGCTCCTACTCTCCTTCTTTCCTCCACGGAAGCATCGTCTTGCAAGACGATGCTATTTGAACTTAAAAGTTCTTAGCTTAAACGGCAGAAGGCTTGACTGGTAATCAGTTAGTCGGGGTTCTATCATCTGATGAGGATCATGTATTTATTGTTTTATTTTCTTTCTTTCTTTCTCTCTCTCTCTCTCTTTCTCTCTCTCTCTCTCTCTCTCTCTCTGCCATGCTGGTTGATTGTATGGAATATATTAAATGTTTATGTCAGTTTACTGATTCTTTCTGAATAAAAAATGAGCCATCGAATGATAGGTAGATCATGGGATTTGATCCAGGCATATTCGAGATATGAATTATTTTGTGGCTTTTTGGTACATTTTCAGTGCACGTCGAAAGTCATGAGTCGCAGGTTCGAATCCGCGCGCGCGCAAACTCTTTTGCGCGCTTTTATATGACTCCTGAGTATGTTAAAATAGTGACATCATATAGTAAAGACTCCAAGCTTTTTAATGAGCTTAAATTCAAAGGCCCAGATAGTCCAGTAGCGCCGCTAGAATAGACTTTTGACCCTTTAGAGCCAAATTTTAACCCTTAGAGCCAACTAACGACCCAACTTACTATCTGTTTATCGGGAAATGGCCTCCGGGGCGATAGCCCCGGTGGCCATTGACCGGGCCAAAGGCCCGTAGCGTGACAAAGTCACGCTAGTCTAGAGTTATATAAAAGTCGACTGTTATTTATTTACGGGTATAGCGCCGAGCGGTGTAGCGGGCGGTGGGAGTGAGATATGGGGAAGCGGTTTTTTGGGGAACTTGTAAACGTTTCCGGACTACAAGAATATGTGGGATTCAAAAAATTGGGTTCGATATTGGCGCCGGCGCGGGCGTCCAAACTTTGGTCCGAGGCGACTTTCATTTTGGCTCTTTGGCGATTTTTAAGGGGTTGTATCTTTTTTTCGGGTAGAGATATCGCGATGAAAAAAATACTGGAAGATAGCCCGTCCAAAAATGAATATTATTCCAGGAGTTGAGATCATTTCGAGTTTTGGTAGATCAGTGGGAGCGCGGCGCGTTTTGACCCTATTTTTTGGCCGTTTTTCGGAATGTAGTTAGGGTTTTTCTCAGAATCTACAAAGTCCGCTTTTGATTAAACTGACTGCGATTGTAGAGTTTTTGACGGCGCATCTTGTAATAGTAGAATTATCAACTTTTGGACACTAGAAGTTGTAGATATTATCGATTGAAGGGTGATCATTTTTTGTTAGGAGCGAACCTTCTAAAATACATATCTTTATGAATTGGGAAGGTAGAGGAATGAGAGTTTCAGAATCATGCAGAGTTTCACGAGAGCTTCAATATGAGTGTACTTGTGTTTGGCTGGCTTTTCATTAAAGTGAAATGCCCGGGCCGTGAAGTGTCAAATTTTTGGAGCGCACTTTGATCCTCCGTTTCTTCTCGATAGTTAAGGGTTAGGCCAAAGATTATATATCAATCGGTAGCTCTCGTGAAGGCGAACAACTTTCTCATACAAAACATTTTGATATTTCGATGTTTTTGATCTACTTTCGGGGTCAGAATGTTCAGGCCACTATTTCGGCCTTACCTATAACTGACACTTTTTGGCGCATATTTTTTTTATTGTAGAGCATAAAATCAGCTATCGAACGATAGGTAGATCATGGGATTTGATTTAGGCATATTCGAGATATGAATTATTTTGTGGCTTTATGGTACATTTTCAGTGCACGTCGAAAGTCATGAGTCGCAGGTTCGAATCCGCGCGCGCGCAAACTCTTTTGCGCGCTTTTATATGACCCCTGAGTATGTTAAAATAGTGACATCATATAGTAAAGACTCCAAGCTTTCTAATGAGCTTAAATTCAAAGGCCCAGATAGTCCAGTAGCGCCGCTAGAATAGACTTTTGACCCTTTAGAGCCAAATTTTAACCCTTAGAGCCAACTAACGACCCAACTTACTATCTGTTTATCGGGAAATGGCCTCCGGGGCGATAGCCCCGGTGGCCATTGACCGGGCCAAAGGCCCGTAGCGTGACAAAGTCACGCTAGTCTAGAGTTTTATAAAAGTCGACTGTTATTTATTTACGGGTATAGCGCCGAGCGGTGTAGCGGGCGGTGGGAGTGAGATATGGGGAAGCGGTTTTTTGGGGAACTTGTAAACGTTTCCGGACTACAAGAATATGTGGGATTCAAAAAATTGGGTTCGATATTGGCGCCGGCGCGGGCGTCCAAACTTTGGTCCGAGGCGACTTTCATTTTGGCTCTTTGGCGATTTTTAAGGGGTTGTATCTTTTTTTCGGGTAGAGATATCGCGATGAAAAAAATACTGGAAGATAGCCCGTCCAAAAATGAATATTATTCCAGGAGTTGAGATCATTTCGAGTTTTGGTAGATCAGTGGGAGCGCGGCGCGTTTTGACCCTATTTTTTGGCCGTTTTTCGGAATGTAGTTAGGGTTTTTCTCGGAATCTACAAAGTCCGCTTTTGATTAAACTGACTGCGATTGTAGAGTTTTTAACGGCGCATCTTTTAATAGTAGAATTATCAACTTTTGGACACTAGAAGTTGTAGATATTATCGATTGAAGGGTGATCATTTTTTGTTAGGAGCGAACCTTCTAAAATACATATCTTTATGAATTGGGAAGGTAGAGGAATGAGAGTTTCAGAATCATGCAGAGTTTCACGAGAGCTTCAATATGAGTGTACTTGTGTTTGGCTGGCTGTTCATTAAAGTGAAATGCCCGGGCCGTGAAGTGTCAAATTTTTGGAGCGCACTTTGATCCTCCGTTTCTTCTCGATAGTTAAGGGTTAGGCCAAAGATTATATATCAATCGGTAGCTCTCGTGAAGGCGAACAACTTTCTCATACAAAACATTTTGATATTTCGATGTTTTTGATCTACTTTCGGGGTCAGAATGTTCAGGCCACTATTTCGGCCTTACCTATAACTGACACTTTTTGGCGCATATTTTTTTTATTGTAGAGCATAAAATCAGCTATCGAACGATAGGTAGATCATGGGATTTGATTTAGGCATATTCGAGATATGAATTATTTTGTGGCTTTTTGGTACATTTTCAGTGCACGTCGAAAGTCATGAGTCGCAGGTTCGAATCCGCGCGCGCGCAAACTCTTTTGCGCGCTTTTATATGACCCCTGAGTATGTTAAAATAGTGACATCATATAGTAAAGACTCCAAGCTTTCTAATGAGCTTAAATTCAAAGGCCCAGATAGTCCAGTAGCGCCGCTAGAATAGACTTTTGACCCTTTAGAGCCAAATTTTAACCCTTAGAGCCAACTAACGACCCAACTTACTATCTGTTTATCGGGAAATGGCCTCCGGGGCGATAGCCCCGGTGGCCATTGACCGGGCCAAAGGCCCGTAGCGTGACAAAGTCACGCTAGTCTAGAGTTATATAAAAGTCGACTGTTATTTATTTACGGGTATAGCGCCGAGCGGTGTAGCGGGCGGTGGGAGTGAGATATGGGGAAGCGGTTTTTTGGGGAACTTGTAAACGTTTCCGGACTACAAGAATATGTGGGATTCAAAAAATTGGGTTCGATATTGGCGCCGGCGCGGGCGTCCAAACTTTGGTCCGAGGCGACTTTCATTTTGGCTCTTTGGCGATTTTTAAGGGGTTGTATCTTTTTTTCGGGTAGAGATATCGCGATGAAAAAAATCCTGGAAGATAGCCCGTCCAAAAATGAATATTATTCCAGGAGTTGAGATCATTTCGAGTTTTGGTAGATCAGTGGGAGCGCGGCGCGTTTTGACCCTATTTTTTGGCCGTTTTTCGGAATGTAGTTAGGGTTTTTCTCGGAATCTACAAAGTCCGCTTTTGATTAAACTGACTGCGATTGTAGAGTTTTTGACGGCGCATCTTTTAATAGTAGAATTATCAACTTTTGGACACTAGAAGTTGTAGATATTATCGATTGAAGGGTGATCATTTTTTGTTAGGAGCGAACCTTCTAAAATACATATCTTTATGAATTGGGAAGGTAGAGGAATGAGAGTTTCAGAATCATGCAGAGTTTCACGAGAGCTTCAATATGAGTGTACTTGTGTTTGGCTGGCTTTTCATTAAAGTGAAATGCCCGGGCCGTGAAGTGTCAAATTTTTGGAGCGCACTTTGATCCTCCGTTTCTTCTCGATAGTTAAGGGTTAGGCCAAAGATTATATATCAATCGGTAGCTCTCGTGAAGGCGAACAACTTTCTCATACAAAACATTTTGATATTTCGATGTTTTTGATCTACTTTCGGGGTCAGAATGTTCAGGCCACTATTTCGGCCTTACCTATAACTGACACTTTTTGGCGCATATTTTTTTTTTTGTAGAGCATAAAATCAGCTATCGAACGATAGGTAGATCATGGGATTTGATTTAGGCATATTCGAGATATGAATTATTTTGTGGCTTTTTGGTACATTTTCAGTGCACGTCGAAAGTCATGAGTCGCAGGTTCGAATCCGCGCGCGCGCAAACTCTTTTGCGCGCTTTTATATGACCCCTGAGTATGTTAAAATAGTGACATCATATAGTAAAGACTCCAAGCTTTCTAATGAGCTTAAATTCAAAGGCCCAGATAGTCCAGTAGCGCCGCTAGAATAGACTTTTGACCCTTTAGAGCCAAATTTTAACCCTTAGAGCCAACTAACGACCCAACTTACTATCTGTTTATCGGGAAATGGCCTCCGGGGCGATAGCCCCGGTGGCCATTGACCGGGCCAAAGGCCCGTAGCGTGACAAAGTCACGCTAGTCTAGAGTTATATAAAAGTCGACTGTTATTTATTTACGGGTATAGCGCCGAGCGGTGTAGCGGGCGGTGGGAGTGAGATATGGGGAAGCGGTTTTTTGGGGAACTTGTAAACGTTTCCGGACTACAAGAATATGTGGGATTCAAAAAATTGGGTTCGATATTGGCGCCGGCGCGGGCGTCCAAACTTTGGTCCGAGGCGACTTTCATTTTGGCTCTTTGGCGATTTTTAAGGGGTTGTATCTTTTTTTCGGGTAGAGATATCGCGATGAAAAGAATACTGGAAGATAGCCCGTCCAAAAATGAATATTATTCCAGGAGTTGAGATCATTTCGAGTTTTGGTAGATCAGTGGGAGCGCGGCGCGTTTTGACCCTATTTTTTGGCCGTTTTTCGGAATGTAGTTAGGGTTTTTCTCGGAATCTACAAAGTCCGCTTTTGATTAAACTGACTGCGATTGTAGAGTTTTTAACGGCGCATCTTTTAATAGTAGAATTATCAACTTTTGGACACTAGAAGTTGTAGATATTATCGATTGAAGGGTGATCATTTTTTGTTAGGAGCGAACCTTCTAAAATACATATCTTTATGAATTGGGAAGGTAGAGGAATGAGAGTTTCAGAATCATGCAGAGTTTCACGAGAGCTTCAATATGAGTGTACTTGTGTTTGGCTGGCTTTTCATTAAAGTGAAATGCCCGGGCCGTGAAGTGTCAAATTTTTGGAGCGCACTTTGATCCTCCGTTTCTTCTCGATAGTTAAGGGTTAGGCCAAAGATTATATATCAATCGGTAGCTCTCGTGAAGGCGAACAACTTTCTCATACAAAACATTTTGATATTTCGATGTTTTTGATCTACTTTCGGGGTCAGAATGTTCAGGCCACTATTTCGGCCTTACCTATAACTGACACTTTTTGGCGCATATTTTTTTTATTGTAGAGCATAAAATCAGCTATCGAACGATAGGTAGATCATGGGATTTGATTTAGGCATATTCGAGATAGGAATTATTTTGTGGCTTTTTGGTACATTTTCAGTGCACGTCGAAAGTCATGAGTCGCAGGTTCGAATCCGCGCGCGCGCAAACTCTTTTGCGCGCTTTTATATGACCCCTGAGTATGTTAAAATAGTGACATCATATAGTAAAGACTCCAAGCTTTCTAATGAGCTTAAATTCAAAGGCCCAGATAGTCCAGTAGCGCCGCTAGAATAGACTTTTGACCCTTTAGAGCCAAATTTTAACCCTTAGAGCCAACTAACGACCCAACTTACTATCTGTTTATCGGGAAATGGCCTCCGGGGCGATAGCCCCGGTGGCCATTGACCGGGCCAAAGGCCCGTAGCGTGACAAAGTCACGCTAGTCTAGAGTTATATAAAAGTCGACTGTTATTTATTTACGGGTATAGCGCCGAGCGGTGTAGCGGGCGGTGGGAGTGAGATATGGGGAAGCGGTTTTTTGGGGAACTTGTAAACGTTTCCGGACTACAAGAATATGTGGGATTCAAAAAATTGGGTTCGATATTGGCGCCGGCGCGGGCGTCCAAACTTTGGTCCGAGGCGACTTTCATTTTGGCTCTTTGGCGATTTTTAAGGGGTTGTATCTTTTTTTCGGGTAGAGATATCGCGATGAAAAAAATCCTGGAAGATAGCCCGTCCAAAAATGAATATTATTCCAGGAGTTGAGATCATTTCGAGTTTTGGTAGATCAGTGGGAGCGCGGCGCGTTTTGACCCTATTTTTTGGCCGTTTTTCGGAATGTAGTTAGGGTTTTTCTCGGAATCTACAAAGTCCGCTTTTGATTAAACTGACTGCGATTGTAGAGTTTTTGACGGCGCATCTTTTAATAGTAGAATTATCAACTTTTGGACACTAGAAGTTGTAGATATTATCGATTGAAGGGTGATCATTTTTTGTTAGGAGCGAACCTTCTAAAATACATATCTTTATGAATTGGGAAGGTAGAGGAATGAGAGTTTCAGAATCATGCAGAGTTTCACGAGAGCTTCAATATGAGTGTACTTGTGTTTGGCTGGCTTTTCATTAAAGTGAAATGCCCGGGCCGTGAAGTGTCAAATTTTTGGAGCGCACTTTGATCCTCCGTTTCTTCTCGATAGTTAAGGGTTAGGCCAAAGATTATATATCAATCGGTAGCTCTCGTGAAGGCGAACAACTTTCTCATACAAAACATTTTGATATTTCGATGTTTTTGATCTACTTTCGGGGTCAGAATGTTCAGGCCACTATTTCGGCCTTACCTATAACTGACACTTTTTGGCGCATATTTTTTTTTTTGTAGAGCATAAAATCAGCTATCGAACGATAGGTAGATCATGGGATTTGATTTAGGCATATTCGAGATATGAATTATTTTGTGGCTTTTTGGTACATTTTCAGTGCACGTCGAAAGTCATGAGTCGCAGGTTCGAATCCGCGCGCGCGCAAACTCTTTTGCGCGCTTTTATATGACCCCTGAGTATGTTAAAATAGTGACATCATATAGTAAAGACTCCAAGCTTTCTAATGAGCTTAAATTCAAAGGCCCAGATAGTCCAGTAGCGCCGCTAGAATAGACTTTTGACCCTTTAGAGCCAAATTTTAACCCTTAGAGCCAACTAACGACCCAACTTACTATCTGTTTATCGGGAAATGGCCTCCGGGGCGATAGCCCCGGTGGCCATTGACCGGGCCAAAGGCCCGTAGCGTGACAAAGTCACGCTAGTCTAGAGTTATATAAAAGTCGACTGTTATTTATTTACGGGTATAGCGCCGAGCGGTGTAGCGGGCGGTGGGAGTGAGATATGGGGAAGCGGTTTTTTGGGGAACTTGTAAACGTTTCCGGACTACAAGAATATGTGGGATTCAAAAAATTGGGTTCGATATTGGCGCCGGCGCGGGCGTCCAAACTTTGGTCCGAGGCGACTTTCATTTTGGCTCTTTGGCGATTTTTAAGGGGTTGTATCTTTTTTTCGGGTAGAGATATCGCGATGAAAAGAATACTGGAAGATAGCCCGTCCAAAAATGAATATTATTCCAGGAGTTGAGATCATTTCGAGTTTTGGTAGATCAGTGGGAGCGCGGCGCGTTTTGACCCTATTTTTTGGCCGTTTTTCGGAATGTAGTTAGGGTTTTTCTCGGAATCTACAAAGTCCGCTTTTGATTAAACTGACTGCGATTGTAGAGTTTTTAACGGCGCATCTTTTAATAGTAGAATTATCAACTTTTGGACACTAGAAGTTGTAGATATTATCGATTGAAGGGTGATCATTTTTTGTTAGGAGCGAACCTTCTAAAATACATATCTTTATGAATTGGGAAGGTAGAGGAATGAGAGTTTCAGAATCATGCAGAGTTTCACGAGAGCTTCAATATGAGTGTACTTGTGTTTGGCTGGCTTTTCATTAAAGTGAAATGCCCGGGCCGTGAAGTGTCAAATTTTTGGAGCGCACTTTGATCCTCCGTTTCTTCTCGATAGTTAAGGGTTAGGCCAAAGATTATATATCAATCGGTAGCTCTCGTGAAGGCGAACAACTTTCTCATACAAAACATTTTGATATTTCGATGTTTTTGATCTACTTTCGGGGTCAGAATGTTCAGGCCACTATTTCGGCCTTACCTATAACTGACACTTTTTGGCGCATATTTTTTTTATTGTAGAGCATAAAATCAGCTATCGAACGATAGGTAGATCATGGGATTTGATTTAGGCATATTCGAGATAGGAATTATTTTGTGGCTTTTTGGTACATTTTCAGTGCACGTCGAAAGTCATGAGTCGCAGGTTCGAATCCGCGCGCGCGCAAACTCTTTTGCGCGCTTTTATATGACCCCTGAGTATGTTAAAATAGTGACATCATATAGTAAAGACTCCAAGCTTTCTAATGAGCTTAAATTCAAAGGCCCAGATAGTCCAGTAGCGCCGCTAGAATAGACTTTTGACCCTTTAGAGCCAAATTTTAACCCTTAGAGCCAACTAACGACCCAACTTACTATCTGTTTATCGGGAAATGGCCTCCGGGGCGATAGCCCCGGTGGCCATTGACCGGGCCAAAGGCCCGTAGCGTGACAAAGTCACGCTAGTCTAGAGTTATATAAAAGTCGACTGTTATTTATTTACGGGTATAGCGCCGAGCGGTGTAGCGGGCGGTGGGAGTGAGATATGGGGAAGCGGTTTTTTGGGGAACTTGTAAACGTTTCCGGACTACAAGAATATGTGGGATTCAAAAAATTGGGTTCGATATTGGCGCCGGCGCGGGCGTCCAAACTTTGGTCCGAGGCGACTTTCATTTTGGCTCTTTGGCGATTTTTAAGGGGTTGTATCTTTTTTTCGGGTAGAGATATCGCGATGAAAAGAATACTGGAAGATAGCCCGTCCAAAAATGAATATTATTCCAGGAGTTGAGATCATTTCGAGTTTTGGTAGATCAGTGGGAGCGCGGCGCGTTTTGACCCTATTTTTTGGCCGTTTTTCGGAATGTAGTTAGGGTTTTTCTCGGAATCTACAAAGTCCGCTTTTGATTAAACTGACTGCGATTGTAGAGTTTTTAACGGCGCATCTTTTAATAGTAGAATTATCAACTTTTGGACACTAGAAGTTGTAGATATTATCGATTGAAGGGTGATCATTTTTTGTTAGGAGCGAACCTTCTAAAATACATATCTTTATGAATTGGGAAGGTAGAGGAATGAGAGTTTCAGAATCATGCAGAGTTTCACGAGAGCTTCAATATGAGTGTACTTGTGTTTGGCTGGCTTTTCATTAAAGTGAAATGCCCGGGCCGTGAAGTGTCAAATTTTTGGAGCGCACTTTGATCCTCCGTTTCTTCTCGATAGTTAAGGGTTAGGCCAAAGATTATATATCAATCGGTAGCTCTCGTGAAGGCGAACAACTTTCTCATACAAAACATTTTGATATTTCGATGTTTTTGATCTACTTTCGGGGTCAGAATGTTCAGGCCACTATTTCGGCCTTACCTATAACTGACACTTTTTGGCGCATATTTTTTTTATTGTAGAGCATAAAATCAGCTATCGAACGATAGGTAGATCATGGGATTTGATTTAGGCATATTCGAGATATGAATTATTTTGTGGCTTTTTGGTACATTTTCAGTGCACGTCGAAAGTCATGAGTCGCAGGTTCGAATCCGCGCGCGCGCAAACTCTTTTGCGCGCTTTTATATGACCCCTGAGTATGTTAAAATAGTGACATCATATAGTAAAGACTCCAAGCTTTCTAATGAGCTTAAATTCAAAGGCCCAGATAGTCCAGTAGCGCCGCTAGAATAGACTTTTGACCCTTTAGAGCCAAATAACAACCCTTAGAGTCAAATAACAACCCTTAGAGATAATTTATATCGGGAAATGGCCTCCGGGGCGATAGCCCCGGTGGCCATTGACCGGGCCAAAGGCCCGTAGCGTGACAAAGTCACGCTAGTCTATTATTATATAAAAGTCGACTGTTATTTATTGACCGGTATAGCGCGGAGAGGTGCTGTGGGCGGTGGGGGTGAGATATGGGGAAGCGGTTTTCGGGGTTTTCTAAAATATCCCTTGGGCTACAAGAATATGTGGGTTTCAAAAAATTAGGGTTGGCGCCGGCGCCGGAGCGGGCGCCCAAACTTTGGTCCGAGGCGACTTCCATTTTGGCTCTTTGGCGACTTTGAGGGGCTGTATCTTTTTTTCGGGTAGAGATATGGCGATGAAAAAAATACTGGAAGATAGCCAGTTCAAAAATGAATATGATTCCTGGAGTTGAGATCATTCCGATGTTTGGTAGATCAGTGGCAGCGTGGCGCGTTTTGACCCCATTTTTTGGCTGTTTTTCGGCATGTAGTTTGAACTTTTCTCGGAATCTACAAAGTCCGCTTTTGATTAAACTGACTGCGATTGTAGAGTTTTTTACGGCGCATCTTTTAATAGTAGAATTATCAACTTTTGGACACTAGAAGTTGTAGATATTATCGATTGAAGGGTAATCATTTTTTGTTAGGAGCGAACCTTTTAAAATACATATCTTTATGAATAGGGATGGGAGAGGGATGAGACTTTGAGAATATTGAAGGACTTCAAGAGAGCTTCAATATGAGTATACTCGCGTTTGTCTGGCTTTTCATTAAAGTGCCCTGCCAGGGCCGTGAAATGTCAAATTTTTGGAGCGCACTTTGGGCCTCCGTTTCTTCGCGGTAGTTAAAGGTTTTGCCACCTATTATATACCATTCTGTTGCTCTCGAGAAGGCGAACAACTTTCTCATACAAAATGTTTTCATATTTTGTCATTTTTGATCTACTTTTGGGGTCAGAATGTTCAGGCCACTATTTCGGCCTTAGCTATCACTGACACTTTTTGGCGCATATTTTTTTTATTGTAGAGCCTAAAATTAGCTATCGAATGATAGGTAGATCATGGGATTTGATCCAGGCATATTCGAGATATGAATTATTTTGTGGCTTTTTGGGCTATTTTCACTGCACATCGAAACTCATGGGTCGCAGGTTCGAATCCCCGCGCGCGCAAACTCTTTTGCGCGCTTTTATATGACTCCTGAGTATGTTAAAAGAGTAATATCATATAGTAAAGACTCCAAGCTTTCTAATGAGTTTAAATTCATAGGCCCAGATAGTCCAGTAGCGCCGCTAGAATAGACTTTGGACCTTTTAGAGCCAAATAACAACCCTTAGAGCCAACTAACCTTCCCTTAGAGATAATTTATATCGGGAAATGGCCTCCGGGGCGATAGCCCCGGTGGCCATTGACCGGGCCAAAGGCCCGTAGCGTAACAAAGTCACGCTAGTCTAGAGTTATATAAAAGTCGACTGTAATTTATTCACCGGGATAGCGCGGAGCGGTGTAGCGAGCGGGGGGGTGGAGCGTTTAGGGTGAAAATTTCAGGGATTATGGAATAGTGTCTGGGCAACAAGAATATGTTGGTTTCAAAAAATTAGCGTTGGCGCCGGCGCCGGCGCGGGCGGCCAAACTTTGGTCGGAGGTGACTCTGATTTGGGGTGCTTCGCGACTTTGACGGGCTGCAACTTTGTTTCTGGTGGACGTACAGAAATGAAAAAAATAGTGGCGGGTAGCCCGTTCAAAAATGAATATGATTCCTGGAGTTGAGATTATTTCGAGTTTTGGTAGATCAGTGGGAGGCCGCCGCGCAAACCATACCTTTTTGGGGTACTTTTTGAGAGGGTATTTGCCCCTTTTCTCGAAATCTACAAATTCGCTTTTTGATCTAACTGACTCCGATTGTAGAGTTTTTCACGGCGCATCTTTTAATACCATAATTATCAACTTTTGGACACTAGAAGTTGTAGATATTATCGATTGAAAGGTGATCATTTTTTGTTAGGAGCGAACCTTCTAAAATACATATCTTTATGAATTGGGAAGGTAGAGGAATGAGAGTTTCAGAATCATGCAGAGTTTCACGAGAGCTTCAATATGAGTGTACTTGTGTTTGGCTGGCTTTTCATTAAAGTGAAATGCCCGGGCCGTGAAGTGTCAAATTTTTGGAGCGCACTTTGATCCTCCGTTTCTTCTCGATAGTTAAGGGTTAGGCCAAAGATTATATATCAATCGGTAGCTCTCGTGAAGGCGAACAACTTTCTCATACAAAACATTTTGATATTTCGATGTTTTTGATCTACTTTCGGGGTCAGAATGTTCAGGCCACTATTTCGGCCTTACCTATAACTGACACTTTTTGGCGCATATTTTTTTTCTTGTAGAGCCAAAAATTAGCTATCGAATGATAGGTAGATCATGGGATTTGATCCAGGCATATTCGAGATATGAATTATTTTGTGGCTTTTTGGGCTATTTTCTCTGCACATCGAAACTCATGGGACGCAGGTTCGAATCCGCGCGCGCGAAAACTCTTTTGCGCGCTTTTGTATGACTCCTGAGTATGCTAAAAGAGTGATATCATATAGTAAAGATTCGAAGCTTTCTAATGAGCTTAAATTCAAAGGCCCGGATAGTCCAGTAGCGCCGCTAGAACAGACTTTTGACCCTTTCGAGCCAAACTTTAACCCTTAGAGCCAACTAACCTTCCCTTAGAGATAATTTATATCGGGAAATGGCCTCCGGGGCGATAGCCCCGGTGGCCATTGACCGGGCCAAAGGCCCGTAGCGTAACAAAGTCACGCTAGTCTAGAGTTATATAAAAGTCGACTGTAATTTATTCACCGGGATAGCGCGGAGCGGTGTAGCGAGCGGGGGGGTGGAGCGTTTAGGGTGAAAATTTCAGGGATTATGGAATAGTGTCTGGGCTACAAGAATATGTTGGTTTCAAAAAATTAGCGTTGGCGCCGGCGCCGGCGCGGGCGGCCAAACTTTGGTCGGAGGTGACTCTGATTTGGGGTGCTTCGCGACTTTGACGGGCTGCAACTTTGTTTCTGGTGGACGTACAGAAATGAAAAAAATAGTGGCGGGTAGCCCGTTCAAAAATGAATATGATTCCTGGAGTTGAGATTATTTCGAGTTTTGGTAGATCAGTGGGAGGCCGCCGCGCAAACCATACCTTTTTGGGGTACTTTTTGAGAGGGTATTTGCCCCTTTTCTCGAAATCTACAAATTCGCTTTTTGATCTAACTGACTCCGATTGTAGAGTTTTTCACGGCGCATCTTTTAATACCATAATTATCAACTTTTGGACACTAGAAGTTGTAGATATTATCGATTGAATGGTAAAATGTTTTTGTTAGGAGCGAACCTTCTAAAATTCATATCTTTATGAATAGGGATTGTAGCGGGATGAGAGTTTCAGAATCATACAGAAGTTCACGAGAACTTCAATATGAGTATACTTGGGTTTGGACGGTTCATCAATAAAGTGCCCTGAGGGGGCCGTGAAGTGGCAAATTTTTGGAGCGCACTTTGGGCATCCGTTTTTCCTCGGTAGTTAAAGCTTATGTCAAATGTTATATTTCCTGGTAGAGATATGGCGATGAAAAAAATACTGGAAGATAGCGCGTCCAAAAATGAATATGATTCCTGCAGTTGAGATCATTTCGAGTTTTGGTAGATCAGTGGCAGCGCGGCGCGTTTTGACCCCATTTTTTGGCTGTTTTTCGGCATGTAGTTTGAACTTTTCTCGAAATCTACAAAGTCCGCTTTTGATTAAACTGACTGCGATTGTAGAGTTTTTGACGGCGCATCTTTTAATAGTAGAATTATCAACTTTTGGACACTAGAAGTTGTAGATATTATCGATTGAAGGGTGATAATTTTTTGTTAGGAGCGAACCTTCTAAAATACATATCTTTATGAATTGGGAAGGTAGAGGAATGAGAGTTTCAGAATCATGCAGAGTTTCACGAGAGCTTCAATATGAGTGTACTTGTGTTTGGCTGGCTTTTCATTAAAGTGAAATGCCCGGGCCGTGAAGTGTCAAATTTTTGGAGCGCACTTTGATCCTCCGTTTCTTCGCGATAGTTAAAGGTGTTGCCACATATTATATATCATTCTGTAGCTCTCGAGAAGGCTAACAACTTTCTCATACAAAATGTTTTCATATTTCGATGTTTTTGATCTACTATTGGGGTCAGAATGTTCAGGCCACTATTTCGGCCTTAGCTATCACTGACACTTTTTGGCGCATATTTTTATTATTGTAGAGCCAAAAATTAGCTATCGAATGATAGGTAGATCATGGGATTTGATCCAGGCATATTCGAGATATGAATTATTTTGTGGCTTTTTGGGCTATTTTCTCTGCACATCGAAACTCATGGGACGCAGGTTCGAATCCGCGCGCGCGAAAACTCTTTTGCGCGCTTTTGTATGACTCCTGAGTATGCTAAAAGAGTGATATCATATAGTAAAGATTCGAAGCTTTCTAATGAGCTTAAATTCAAAGGCCCGGATAGTCCAGTAGCGCCGCTAGAACAGACTTTTGACCCTTTCGAGCCAAACTTTAACCCTTAGAGCCAACTAACCTTCCCTTAGAGATAATTTATATCGGGAAATGGCCTCCGGGGCGATAGCCCCGGTGGCCATTGACCGGGCCAAAGGCCCGTAGCGTGACAAAGTCACGCTAGTCTAGAGTTATATAAAAGTCGACTGTAATTTATTCACCGGGATAGCGCGGAGCGGTGTAGCGAGCGGGGGGGTGGAGCGTTTAGGGTGAAAATTTCAGGGATTATGGAATAGTGTCTGGGCTACAAGAATATGTTGGTTTCAAAAAATTAGCGTTGGCGCCGGCGCCGGCGCGGGCGGCCAAACTTTGGTCGGAGGTGACTCTGATTTGGGGTGCTTCGCGACTTTGACGGGCTGCAACTTTGTTTCTGGTGGACGTACAGAAATGAAAAAAATAGTGGCGGGTAGCCCGTTCAAAAATGAATATGATTCCTGGAGTTGAGATTATTTCGAGTTTTGGTAGATCAGTGGGAGGCCGCCGCGCAAACCATACCTTTTTGGGGTACTTTTTGAGAGGGTATTTGCCCCTTTTCTCGAAATCTACAAATTCGCTTTTTGATCTAACTGACTCCGATTGTAGAGTTTTTCACGGCGCATCTTTTAATACCATAATTATCAACTTTTGGACACTAGAAGTTGTAGATATTATCGATTGAATGGTAAAATGTTTTTGTTAGGAGCGAACCTTCTAAAATTCATATCTTTATGAATAGGGATTGTAGCGGGATGAGAGTTTCAGAATCATACAGAAGTTCACGAGAACTTCAATATGAGTATACTTGGGTTTGGACGGTTCATCAATAAAGTGCCCTGAGGGGGCCGTGAAGTGGCAAATTTTTGGAGCGCACTTTGGGCATCCGTTTTTCCTCGGTAGTTAAAGCTTATGTCAAATGTTATATTTCCTGGTAGAGATATGGCGATGAAAAAAATACTGGAAGATAGCGCGTCCAAAAATGAATATGATTCC
This sequence comes from Allodiplogaster sudhausi, assembly GCA_945643635.1. Taxonomy (NCBI): domain Eukaryota; kingdom Metazoa; phylum Nematoda; class Chromadorea; order Rhabditida; family Diplogasteridae; genus Allodiplogaster; species Allodiplogaster sudhausi. Next base: position 3,732,000 of record CALZFC010000029.1, read on the forward strand.
TGCAGTTGAGATCATTTCGAGTTTTGGTAGATCAGTGGCAGCGCGGCGCGTTTTGACCCCATTTTTTGGCTGTTTTTCGGCATGTAGTTTGAACTTTTCTCGAAATCTACAAAGTCCGCTTTTGATTAAACTGACTGCGATTGTAGAGTTTTTGACGGCGCATCTTTTAATAGTAGAATTATCAACTTTTTGATACTAGAAGTTGTAGATATTATCGATTGAAGCGTGAACATTTTTTGTTAGGAGCGAACCTTCTAAAATACAGATCTTTATGAATAGGGAAGGTAGAGGGATGAGAGTTTCAGAATCATGCAGAGTTTTAAGAGAGCTTCAAAATGAGTATACTTGCGTTTGTCTAGCTTTTCATTAAAGTGCCCTGCCGGGCCCGTGAATTGGCAAATTTTTGGAAGGCATTTTGGGCCTCCATTTCTTCGCGATAGTTAAAGGTGTTGCCACATATTATATATCATTCTGTAGCTCTCGAGAAGGCTAACAACTTTCTCATACAAAATGTTTTCATATTTCGATGTTTTTGATCTACTATTGGGGTCAGAATGTTCAGGCCACTATTTCGGCCTTAGCTATCACTGACACTTTTTGGCGCATATTTTTATTATTGTAGAGCCAAAAATTAGCTATCGAATGATAGGTAGATCATGGGATTTGATCCAGGCATATTCGAGATATGAATTATTTTGTGGCTTTTTGGGCTATTTTCTCTGCACATCGAAACTCATGGGACGCAGGTTCGAATCCGCGCGCGCGAAAACTCTTTTGCGCGCTTTTGTATGACTCCTGAGTATGCTAAAAGAGTGATATCATATAGTAAAGATTCGAAGCTTTCTAATGAGCTTAAATTCAAAGGCCCGGATAGTCCAGTAGCGCCGCTAGAACAGACTTTTGACCCTTTCGAGCCAAACTTTAACCCTTAGAGCCAACTAACGACCCAACTTACTATCTGTTTATCGGGAAATGGCCTCCGGGGCGATAGCCCCGGTGGCCATTGACCGGGCCAAAGGCCGGTAGCGTGACAAAGTCACGCTAGTCTAGAGTTATCTAAAAGTCGACTGTTATTTATTGACCGGTATAGCGCGGAGAGGTGCTGTGGGCGGTGGGGGTGTGACAGCGGTTTTTTGGGGATTGTGGAATAGTGTCTGGGCTACAAGAATATGTGGGTTTCAAAAAATTAGGGTTGGCGCCGGCGCCGGCGCGAGCGTCGGAAGTTGGCGCGTAGGCGACTTCGATTTGGGCTCTTTGGCGACTTTGAGGGGCTGTATCTTTTTTTCTGGTAGAGATATGGCGATGAAAAAAATACTGGGAGATAGCCCGTCCAAAAATGAATATGATTCCTGGAGTTGAGATCATTTCGATGTTTGGTAGATCAGTGGCAGCGTGGCGCGTTTTGACCCCATTTTTTGGCCGTTTTTCGGCATGTAGTTAGGGTTTTTCTCCAAATCTACAAATTCGCTTTTTGATCTAACTGACTCCGATTGTAGAGTTTTTCACGGCGCATCTTTCAATAGTAGAATTATTAACTTTTGGGCACTAGAAGTTGTAGATATTATCGATTGAAGGGTCAAAATTATTTGTTAGGAGCGAACCTTCTAAAATTCATATCTTTATAAATAGGGAAGTTAGAGGGATGAGAGTTTCAGAATAATGCAGAGTTTCACGAGAGCTTCAATATGAGTATAGATGCGCCGTCAAAAACTTTTTATATCGGGAAATGGCCTCCGGGGCGATAGCCCCGGTGGCCATTGACCGGGCCAAAGGCCCGTAGCGTGACAAAGTCACGCTAGTCTACTATTATATAAAAGTCGACTGTTATTTATTGACTGGTGTAGCGCGGAGAGGTGGTGTGGGCGGTGGGAGTGAGATACGGGGAAGCGGTTTTTTGGAGGTTATGGAATAGTGTCTGGGCTACAAGAATATGTTGGTTTCAAAAAATTATCGTTGGCGCCGACGCCGGTGCGGGCGGCCAAACTTTGTTCGGAGGCGACTCTGATTTGGGGTGCTTCGCGACTTTGACGGGCTGCAACTTTTTTTCTGGTGGACGTAACTTTGGTCCGAGGCGACTTTCATTTTGGCTCTTTGGCGATTTTTAAGGGGTTGTATCTTTTTTTCGGGTAGAGATATCGCGATGAAAAAAATACTGGAAGATAGCCCGTCCAAAAATGAATATTATTCCAGGAGTTGAGATCATTTCGAGTTTTGGTAGATCAGTGGGAGCGCGGCGCGTTTTGACCCTATTTTTTGGCCGTTTTTCGGAATGTAGTTAGGGTTTTTCTCGGAATCTACAAAGTCCGCTTTTGATTAAACTGACTGCGATTGTAGAGTTTTTGACGGCGCATCTTTTAATAGTAGAATTATCAACTTTTGGACACTAAAAGTTGTAGATATTATCGATTGAAGGGTGATCATTTTTTGTTAGGAGCGAACCTTCTAAAATACATATCTTTATGAATTGGGAAGGTAGAGGAATGAGAGTTTCAGAATCATGCAGAGTTTCACGAGAGCTTCAATATGAGTGTACTTGTGTTTGGCTGGCTTTTCATTAAAGTGAAATGCCCGGGCCGTGAAGTGTCAAATTTTTGGAGCGCACTTTGATCCTCCGTTTCTTCTCGATAGTTAAGGGTTAGGCCAAAGATTATATATCAATCGGTAGCTCTCGAGAAGATTAACAACTTTCTCATACAAAACGTTTTCATATTTTGACATTTTTGATCTACTTTACTGGTCAGAATGTTCAGGCCACTATTTCGGCCTTAGCTATCACTGACACTTTTTGGCGCATATTTTTTTTATTGTAGAGCCAAAAATTAGCTATCGAATGATAGGTCAATCATGCAAAACGATTCAGGCATATTCAAGATATGAATTATTTTGTGGCTTTTTGGGCTATTTTCTCTGCACTTCGAAACTCATATTTCGCAGGTTCGAATCCGAGCGCGCGCAAACCCTTTTGCGCGTTTTTGTATGACTCCTGAGTATGTTAAACGAGTGATATCATATAGTAAAGACTCCTAGCTTTCTAATGGGCGGAAAACTGAGAACTAGGATAACGTTTTGCAAGTTAATGATTCACCTTAATCACGTTTGAGAATGTGCGGAAAATATTGTATTGCTATGCTCACAAGATACCTCTCTTCGAACTTCTTAAAAAAATGTTTCAATCCACACGTTTCATTCCCTTCTGCCTTTCCACCATTAACATATCCATTTACTATTCGAATATCATTGTGACTTCATTGTATTTGTAGTCACTCTCCCCTGGCTGGCTCTTCGCGAGCGGTTCTTTCCATCAATGTGGGCCGATGCAGAGCGGGTTGCTGACAAAAAAAGGTTATCTCCAAGTATCTTCTTCTTCACGTTTATACATTCTATCAAGTACTACAATGACTGCTTCGTGGTATTTAATATGGATTTTAAAGATAGGATTACTTTTTGAGAAATAAGCATGCCGAGCAGAAAGAATAAAAAATATAATAATAAATAAATAAAATGAAAATATAAAATAATAAAAATAAAATAAAAGTAGAAAAAAATAAACGTAAAAATCTTTTGCATCTGTGATCCCTTGGTCGCATTTTTGAATCGCCGCTAAAGCCAAACTCTTAAACGGATTCGTTTAGATACCGTAGTCTAGGGAGGAAACGTTTAAATTTGGTTATGGAGTAAAGTTTCCTCGTGAATTGAATGCAAATTCTATGTGTACATTTGTTATTGTTTCGTCGCAAGCATTTATTTGTATTTATTGTGAAGGAGAAAATTAGTTTAGTCCTAGAAATGGCCACTGCTCCGCGATTCCCCATCGGGCCTTCTCCGCATGAGCTGCGCGGTTTGATGATTCGTCAGTCAGCATGCGAATTGTTCATCAAATTCCCTGAGGTAATCATCTGTTAATGAATTGCTTTACTCACTATTCACCATTCATTATAATCCTTGACGAGAATTAGGTTGCTTCTCTTTTTTAGGGGACACTCCCACCCAGCCCGGCGTCAAGAATTTGATCACGGCGCTATACAAGAGTCATAGCAGCAGACTGGACGGCATCCACCCCTCGCTGGCCGAGCCAATCGTCTTCTTGGAAGATACACGTCGAGGATTCGAACTCTTCCGCCTTTGCTACTCGAGCGTGCGTCTTCGTGACATGGGATTCAAACTCATTACAAGGTTTGTGGTTTTAACTGATTTAAACAAAAAAGGATATCTAAACATATTGCAACCATCTTATTCAAGAAACTTTTGCAATGACGTGACACTTTTGTTTAAAACAAAAATATTTCAATTACAGGCATGGTAAGGATATCAAGATTCGAAGGATCAGTTGGCCCGTGTTCGTGTCTCCAAACGGCGTATTGATGGAGAACAAGAGATGGGACTTCGGTATTAACTCATTCGTCGTCGAGAACTACGAGAGCAAGCATCGCCGCTTCTCTGAACAGAGTTTGTATAGAAAATGTTTTCAATTTCTCTCCCTAACAGTAAAGTAAGGCTATTTTTGCGATGTATCTTTGCATTTAGATTTCTTGAATGAGCTACCAAAAGAGGTACGAGAAGTCGTAACCAAGCGAGGGCTCATTGGGAAGAAGAAAGAAGAGATGTCTTCCCAATTCGTTGATGCGAGCTTCTTCGCTCAGACAAAAGGTACTTTTTTTTTGTTGCTAATTGTTCATATCCTTTCAATACATGTCTTTTGATTTATAGCTTTGCGGCTTAATTATTATTATTTTTCTCTGCTAATGTTTCTGTAACGAAAGTAAAAAAAGAAAGTTCAATATAGTTCATGCCTTTTAATATTAGATAAGTTAAATATTTTTCTCAGCTGATGCTATGCTGTCGCCTACACAGAAGGAAGATGACAACTACGGCGCCATGCTTTCGAGAAATGGTATGAGTCTACGTCATATTCACACAAATGTTTATGTTTATATTTACTTTTACCAATGACAAGAAAGCAGTTGACAAAGCTCATCTCAATTGTCAGATTTTCACCCTGAATTCTTTTTATTGTGCTAATTTAACATTCTTATCTTCACAAAAGCTTTGGCTAAGCATTTTTTCTCAGAAGCTGCTCACCAGCCGCAATTTGATTCTGCTGCTGCTCCACCTGCTGCTGTTTCTTCTGCAGATAACAGCGATCCATTCAGTGGGTTGGGTAGTCTGTGGCCCCTTACATCTTCTTCAGCGAACATTTCCGGTTCGCACTCTATTGAATCCAGAAAATCTTTTTTCAACGTCTTTGCTTATCGAAGTAATGAAAACTTAACTCAGTGGAATTATCACAGTTTTTCACGTTCATATAATATTTTACAAAAATGTTTTGCAGCAGCGGCACTGAAATCGGAGGCGGATCCTACACGTGCAGCTCCCATGTCAGCTGCGATACTGAACTCGGAGGTGACTCCTGCACATGCAGCTCCCATGCCAGCTGCGATCAAGATCACCATAACTGACTTTTCAGGTTGATTATGTTGCTTATTTAAAAAAAAACTATTTTATCCCCCTTATATGGAATTATAGCCTTAGAATATTTGTATTCAGCACTTCCCGTTGACTTGCTGGAAACTCTCTCCCACGAGGATATGCAAATTGCCCTCTCTGACTCCTTCGTTCGTTACTGGAGCAAGCAGGGCGCCGCAGCCAAGAGTCTTGACATTAACAGTCTTGTTAGGCTCTTCAAGCAGAATGGAATGGGTAAGGAGTGAAATGATCTCGCCCCTTTCCAATCTGTTACATTTCCTTTTCTGTTTCAGAATAAATTGTTTGGCTAATATAAGTATGCAGTTGTTAAACATGCCCTTTTCTAACTTTGGAAAATGCATTCTCTAGCCTCCCTTGTTACATGTGTTTTACTTTTTTCGAACCATGGTTCGAATTATATATTCCTCTTGTCTTTTTGAAATTGTTCTTTTTATTCGGAATAGCATCACTTCAGCTCAAGATGATTCGTATTCTTTCCCTCCCCCCCTCTCCCGTTTCGAAGTTCGTGTCCATTATATCTTGGCCTCAATTGATTTCGATACTCATTCCATCAGGATAATGTTTAATTGATATTTTATTTATCTTTCTTCTTTTGAATGCTTGGAGTAATTCGTCATTATTGCCCATTTGGATACAGTTTAATCTGTATTATTCTATGTTTCCACGGTTGATCGTCTGAGGAAGTCATCGTTGCCAATATATGTTGTGTTATCCTCTTCACGTTAGATCGGAATGAAATGAAGTCTATTTTAATGGTCAAGAACCGCGGCAGTGAATAGGACTTCCTTGCATAATAGCTCTGTCTGGATGCAATTAGGATATCCTTGTTTCCGTTGTGGGTTCTCATTGATTAATTCTCTGATGTTCTCGTTTCGCACTTTTTTAATGCTTGGCAGGATGTTTTGTTGTTTGTTTACATTTCTGTTACATTTGTTTAAATCAATAAAGCGCTTACGCAAAATAATGCTTCATGTCATGATTTAAAAAATAAGGAGATGTTAATACATTCGAATATTTAAATATATGGAAATACTTCGTTCAGTGTAATACGGTGGTTACGGTGAAGCTAACGAGCCTAGGGTATACTGTAGCTCAGACAAAACCAAGCGTATCGACCGGACGGGCAGCTTGGGTGGTCTACCGGAAGTGAGAGGTAGACGACCGGCGCCGAAACCCGCGTCGGGGTCAAGAGCATCCGTATCCAGGTTGGTTTTTTTTTTAAATTATGTTCCTGTAAACTTTGTCATACTTGTGCCTTGATTTCTTCCATTCTATGATCACGATTGTCACGTTCCTTTTTTATTTTGTTCTTGAAAGATTGAGTTTAGTGTCATAGGTTTATTTTGCAGGTAATTTCTGAGTTTTGTTGTTTCGGATTGAAAGCGTTTTATTTTCTAGGTCTCCGCATCGAGTGCCTTCCCTGGCATTTCCCGATTCAGCGGCTTCTACTTCCCGCTGCTCCTGGCTTTGCTTCATTTGTGTTAGTATTTTCCTAAATATTACTGAGTTCTATTTTGAAAACCCTACAAAAAGATTTCTCTTTTCCTTTGACCATGGGAATTAGATCTTGCTAAGGATTAAACTTTTTTCGCCGCTCCTTTGATGGATTATTTTTCTAATAATTTTAAGGATTTTGTTTCTTTCAATAGACGTTGAAGCAAATAAAAAATAAATTCAATTCAAAAGCTCACAAAAATGTTGAAAAAAGTAATCTATCTTGGGCACCGAACTTGGGTCTGTTATGTTGCGGTCGAACCATTAACCAATTGGACACGCAACCTCTTAAGACGAGCGCTATTTTAGTTTGAATGCTGTAAACCAGAGAATTGAGTGGAGAAACCTAGCAATATGCATATCTATCGAAAGAGAAATGGAAGACCAGTTAATTGCATTTCGAATTATCCATGTTAGTTTATTGTGCACTAAGCAATATTAGAAGGAAATGATGAGCTTTGACTTGTTCGCTAAGGCGTTCTGGTTGAAGCATTTAATAGGCAATCAATAGCAGGGAGCCGTGGTATGTTGCGAGTGATGTTGGCTATGCACCCAAAGGTCCCTGGTTTGATTCCCTTGTAATGAAAGAACTTTTGTCGTTTTATTTTACTCTCCTAAGCAAAAGGAATGTCATGTGCACACCTGTAATAAAGGTGATGGTGTTCAAATCCCATTCTATCTATTGAAACTTAAGGCCCCAATTTAATTTGATTTTCTCTTTTACAGGTTTTGCGTGATTTTTTTTCTTTTCCTCTTTAATTTTCTTTCTTTTTCTTTCTTTGATCGAATGCGCTGAATGTAACTGTAACTGTCTCCCTTTGCCGCTCTATATAACTCTCTCTCTCTCATTCTCTCTCTTCTCTATCTCTCATTCGCTTTGTCTTTGTCCGTTCTCATTTCTCTCTCGCTCCTATCTGATTTTTTTTTTCCTTTTTTTTTTGCTCTGTGAACTCAATATTCCGGCTAATAAAAAAAATGTGTTTTTAATGAAGATTTGTTTAATGTTTGTTTTATTTTTAATTTTTAGGATATATTTATTTTTCTTTTTTAATTAACTTTTTTGGTTTAAATATCGACTAAATTTTTAAAGACTACTTTTTTCAGGTGGTATGTCTGAAGACGTGAGCGACGTGCTGCGCGATCTGCGTGTGTTCAGTGACAACTGCGATGACAGCAACCACACCGGCCGTGACGAGCACAAGGTACTTCACTCGGTAGATTAGGATAAAGAGAGAGAGAGAGAAATAGAGTGAGAGAGATAGAATAGGAATAGACTTATCCCACCCTGTCCCTCACATCATTGACGATGCTGCCCGTGTCGTTTGGCGAGAAAGATGGCCATCGTCCTCATCAGCAACTAGGATGTCAGTGCTCCCTTCCCTGACTTACCTTCACTACCTTTGCAGCATTGGTTTTAAGAGGAAGCGATAGTTGTTGAAGCAGATTTTTTTAATGAAGAGATGATGTAAAGTGGGGAGTGTTTTTTTATTTATTTCTTTTTATTTTATTTTATTAGTTTAACGGAAAGAAATTACGCAGTGGTTGATGCATAGTATTTTTTTTAAATATCTCACAATCAGAATATTTGTTAGCGAAGTTTATGGCGAAGTATTTTAATCAACAATCCTTCTAAAAAAATAAATTACTGGAAATATTTTGGAGCTATTTTAAATTGGTAAACATTTCAACCACTGCGTTTGTCTCCATTTTTTTATTATTATTTTAAGATATCAGTTATTTACTAGAATTTTTATCTGCGCATGATTCACTTTTTTCACTGCACGGCATGGCACAACTCATGCATACAGATAGAGACCACATGAAAATGTTAAGGTAAAGATCCGTGAGAAGGATATTAATGATTGAACTGAGTCATACAAAGGCGACGAATGATCTGTAATTCATACGAGTACTACCTCAGGTTTATTAAAGAACCCATCATGAGATTAAAGGGACGAAACGGTTCAATGTTTCTGAATGTATCAGGTTCTCATCTGATGAGTCCCGCCTGAACTGATATGTTGGTGAAGAATGCTATCAAAGCACTATTAATTGTTGTGAATTGTATTAACAAGGTTCCATTTCCGTACCTTCCTGTCATTCTTTCAAACAGCTGCTGATGTTCATATCATGAATGCGCAAAGTCGTAAAGCACAACATTCTTACGTGATCGATCAATTTTAATGAGCCAGAATGAAAGTAACATGAACGACTGAGTCATATTTTTTAATATTATGCATTGATAAAGATCCATTGGTGCACTGAATCACATGAATATTTTCGAGAAGAACGGGTGTTTTTCCGAATAACGAATGAATGAAGTATTCTGAAAATATTGCTCAAGAAAGAAAGGAATGATCGGATATGCATTATGAAAAAGTATTTTTTTGCTATTCATCGTTCCGTTGCGAATTATCTAATTATTATGTACATATGCTGAATGATTGAACTGCAAGTGTCATCAAATTTTCAATTGCATAACCCGTCATGAGATTAAAGAGACGAAACGGGTCAACGTTTCTGAATGTATCAGGTTCTCATCTGATGAGTCCCGCCTGAAGAAATATTTTGATTAAGAATGCTATCAGTGCAATATTATTATGTGTGTGAATATTATTAACAAGATTCGCTTTATGTTCCTTCATGTCATTCTTTTGAATGAGCCAGAATGTGAAGTTCATCTGAACGACTGATATCTCATTTATTTTAAATATTATAAATCAATAAAGATCAATCGACCTTTATTAATTATGAATGATAAACGATTTTTGCTCTGTATTACGTGAATATTTTGGAGATCAATAGGTAATCTTCCATATAAAGAATGATTGAAGTATTCTGACAATATTAATCGAGAATGAAACGAATGATCAGATATGAATTGTATCTAAGAAATTTTTTACTGTTCACCATTCCGTTGAAAATTATCAGAGTATGATATATACTGAATGATTGAACTTCAAGTGCCGTCAAAGATACAATTGCATTACCCGTCATCAGATGAAATTGACGAAACAGGATAATTGTTTGCAATGTACCAGGTTCTGATCTGATGAGTCCCGCCTGGAGAAAAAATATCAATAAAACAGTCATTATCATATGCAAGCTATTAACTGGTTATTGTGAGCTCTCAGCTATGAATGAATGAAGTGGAATTTATTAAAGAAGAGATTGATATTGCATTCAATTTGAATTAATAATTCAGTTTCTTTGAGAAATGGGAAGAATGAATTTAATCTGTATGATCAAGATGTGACCGCAAGAATTGCAGGTACATATCGAAAAAGACGAGTAATGAACCAGTAATAAGGATAAATTTTGCTATTCGTCGTTTATTATGTATGTTTTGTTGCGCCCGTTTTATTATTATGACTTTCATATGTACATACACTTATGATCTGGCATTCTGCTAATTGTTTAAGCATACAGACGACACTTTTGAAATGCTTAACTGAGAGTGTATCTGCTTTGTCTGATGTGCTATCAGCAAAGATTTCTTTCGTGCCTGTGTGCAAATGAGGTGCAGAAGTGCCCGCTCATGAATCTATGTACATAGTTGCGCCGTTGATGTTGCGTGGCGCATAAGATATGTGTAGTGGATAACAGAACAGAGAACTATTTAATTCACTTTTGCAGGAGGTAAGCAGTACTCTGGTGACAGTGACCTGACCCTTTCTTCTCAGATGTCCTTCCGACTTCGATGTGATGGCGGCCGGGTCGATCTTCGGCCGGACCGTCGTCGCGGAGAGGCCGCGCTGGGCTCAGAGGGAACCGGGGGAGTACCTCTGAGCCCATCCCGCTACTCCCCCTACTCAGAGCTGTTGTGGACAGGGTCTCTGATGTGTCAATGCTACTGTCCACAGGCTTCCCCAGTGCCTCAAACTGGTTTCAATGAAATAAATGTATCCGAAATAAAAAATTATGAACATGTTGAATGCAAGGATACATTGAATTGCCAAGTGCATAGCACATCCATCAAGAGAAGTGAAAAGCACGCAAAGATGAATCAGAAATCTGAAAATGAAAGACCGCAAACCAGAATAACGAAGAATGAAAATTATGAAGAACTACAGAATCATGAAATGAAGATGAATATGACTGAAACTGAACACACAAATGACCACTTTATGTACAAGAATCTCCGAGGAGGAGGCATTGAAGAAAAGAAAGATGAATACAAAGCCCTGACTGAAAAAAGTCACAGAATTCCGAGCAAGTTTATTGATGTGTATTCAAAGCAGAAATTGAGCAATTGGATCGAAGGGGATGAAAGAAATATTGGAAAAGTGATCATTGCGCACCTAGAAGTTTTCCAAAATGCAAATGCTGAGATCCAGATAAGTGAGATGCATTTTATTGGAATGAATGAAGAAAACCGTTTCAGTTTCGAGCGACTTATTATTCCAGTTGCTGTGAATGGTCACATGTGTTGTGCGAAGTACAACAGAAATGAAAATGTGTTGCATATGTACGATTCTGGAAAAGAAACTCTGATTGCACTGAAATCGGTCAGAGATTCTCTCAGCAAAATTGTCCAATTTGTTACCAAGTCGAAAGTAGTTCCGAGATTTGAAAATGGGGAATTTGCGAAAATGAAGAATGCTAATGAAGACGCAGCCGTTTATCTTGTGAGTGCCTTGGAAAGTTCGATCACAAACTCGGATTACAGTCGCTTCGGAATGAACTCAAATGACATAAAGAATAGCATGTACTCAATTCTGACTGGTAAGAAAGGAGACTTAACAATTAGTGCACAACCTGGATTTGTGGAACTCAGTGATCTCAGATCACAATTTGACATGCTTACAACTGAGACTGTGGACAAATACATCAGAAAACTGGCTGAATCATACTCTGGAAACGACACAATTTTCGCATTGAGTTCCATTTATCAGGTCTTTGCGCAGAAAAAAGATGCAACAGCAGCAGGCGAATGTTACTTGGAAGATCAGATCCACATTGACTTTGCATTTGCAAGAATGACCGACGCGATGAAGCTCACTGCAAAGCGGATTCTCTTTGCTGTCCACTACGGAGTTCACTTTTGGTTTGCCGAGTATATTAGAGAGGAGAATGTTGTGAAAATATCAGATTCCATGGAAGGCAAAACATATCATAAGGGCACATACTCGCAGCACATAAGTGCAAAGGGAATTTGTCAACTGATCAAGCACGTGTTTGGAGATGTTCCAAAGCCAAGCTTTATGTGGGAAAAGGTTCAACAGCAGCCAGACACATTCAATTGTGGTGTATTCACATGCAAATACTACGAGTGCGCAGTGAAAAGAATTCCACAACCAAAGGAAGGATTTGATTGCAGACTGTACAGATATGTCATGCTTAATATTTTGGAAGGGCGCAATCAAGTTCCTGTAATTATTCCAGCAGAAGAGAAGGAAAAGCCGGAACGAATTGAAAAGAAAATTGAAAATGAGTGGATTGAAATAAAGCCAAGAAGAAGTCAGAGATCAAGTTCGAAAAATGATGATTACCTATTCAAAAAGCCTCTGGGACCAGCAAAACGGAAGAGCACGTTAACGAAAAATGCCAGTACGATTGAAGTTGCATCAGAGATTGAGACCGTCAGACCGTACAATCTTCTCGAGCTTAACGATTCAGATGATGGCGAAGAGGTCATTGAACAACGATACGATGAGCTCCTGGATACAACGAGAAAGTTGAAAGAAATGACAGTGCAAAAAATGTTTGAGAAAATTTCTGAAAAAAATAACAAATCTGAGACTATGCTTTTGAATGTATCTGCTTCTCATGTACTTAGGTATCTGGATTATGGTCACAAGTTCGATGCAAAGGAAATGCCTACATTGTTCAAGGAATATTCAGTTCGAAAGTGCAAGTCAATGAAAAGAATTCTAATGCCATTTGTTGATGACCATAGAAAAGTACAATATCTATGTGCGGTTTATGACAAAAATGAAAACATTTTGACCATTTACGATTCATTGTGGAGTGATGGAGAGGAGTATGAGTGGATTCAAATGAATGTGCGAAATTTAATCAGTCACCTTGTGAGGCCAACGAATGAAATAAAAATAGCGACGGTTCTATGCACGAAGCAAAAAGCAATCGTCGACTCAGGAGTGCATGCAATTAGGTTTGCAGTTAATTGTTTGAATAATAAGCCAGTTATGGAAGCCAATCTCGATGTATCTGAATATCGGAAAGAAATATACGAAATTTTGATTGGAAACCGTGATCTCGTGCCTAAATGTACAGTTAAAAGCGCTGCAGCAGCCAAGGATAAATCTGAAGACAATAAGGAAATTATTTTTGATGTTGCAAAAATTAAGAAACAATTAACTGCGAAGCAAAAGCCATTGGACGTAGATGTTATTGAATCTTGTATGCTAAAGATAGCCTTGAATAACCCTGGAACCAAAACTGCAGTGTGTAAATTTGATCTTCTCACGAATGACGAAGCCTTTCCTGCTGAACAAGCTTGGATGCTATCGTATGAGGGAAAACTCAATGAATGTAGCTTGGTTCAATTTGTTGTCTCCGACAGCAATCGGTCTAATCATGTGTACTATTGCGATTATAACTGGTCATCAGGAATTTTGAGAATTTGCGATTCAGATCAGCAAGAACACAACGATTATTACAAAAGTACAACGGACACTTTCTTTGAACTTATTTCTGCAATTAGACCGCGCTCTAATGGTTTCAAAGCTAATCTTAAAAAATGCAATCAGCAAGGCAATTCTAAGTACAATGCTCATATTCTGGTATGTTTATTTGCAGAACGTGCCTTCTCCTCAGACGGATTTTCTGTGCCTCACTTCAATCTATTGATATTTAAGAAAAAGTTGTTATCATTGTTTACATCTGACGAGGAAAGACAGAGTAGAAGAAAGAGTGATATTCCAATTTCCGGGAACAACTTGGCAAGTGTTGAAATGAAAACTATGGAATCTAATGACTCTGTCCGAATTACAAGAAGCCGAAGCAGAACTCCAGTGTCTTACACTGACAACAACTCCTTTAAAGAACCAGCCTCTGAAAATAAAAGAGTAAAGCAGACCCCAAAACGTAAAATCAGAGATATTGAAGTACAAAGTTCTGAAAAGAAAAGAAAGACTGGAGATTTCGAAAGCCCATCAATTTTGCTAAATAGAAAGAGTCTGATGCAGTTAATACAGAGTCCTTTAAGTCAGACGTCTGGAAGAAAGAGAAAGGTTGAAGGACAAGTATCAGGGACACCATCTTCAACTTTATCAGATATGAACCAAATGCACATTGCGATAACACTCCGGTACGTACATCTATAAGGAAAGCCAGATCGCTATTCAAAAGTGAAGTGAATGAAGAAACGTACAAAGCAATCTTCAGCTCAGTCAGATCAAGTGCGCCTATTGGGTCCATCTCATACGAAAGTTTGAATACATTGGACAGCGCAGAATGTCTGCCTTGTGTACCGTGCTTTACAAGTTTTCTGCTACAAGAAGAATGTGTTTCTAATTGATCCCCTTGCATACCATGGTTACTGCGACAATTCACGAAAAGTACAAAAATTGAAGGAACAAAACTTTAACCGATATTCGAAAATAATGTTTCCTCTGGTTAATAATAATCACTACATGCTCTGTGTCATTGAATCTGAGAATAAGAGAGCCACAGTGTATGACTCGCTGAACAGAGTGCAAAGAAGTGAACTGAACACAATTAAGCAATGTATCTCCCATCTCACGGGACTTGAAGTTGATATAGATGCACAGGACGAGAACAAAGTGACAATGCAGAGTGATAGTATCAGCTGTGGACCAATTACTATTTTCCATGGATTACAAATTATTAACAAACGATCAACAGTTGTTAAAAATTTTAATGTGACATCATTTAGACTTCAATTGAAGAAATATTTGCAAAGTTGCAATTTACTAAAGATTGGAGGAGGTACTGAGGAATTAATTGATGAAAGGTCACGTACTGAGGAATTAACCGATGAAAGGTCTCGGAGATCGAGTTCATATTGTTCATTAACTTCTGAAAGCAGCGTAGCTTCATCTATGACGTCTGTTCGATCAATTAGCTGTGATTATTCCAAGGAAGCACTTGAAATGTTGAGAAAATTTGGATGGGTACCTTGCACTTTTAAGAAGAAAAAGAGAGAGATTGAAATATCTGCAATATCACTGTTCACCGCCTATGACGGTAAGAATTTTGAGAATTTAATTGTTTATGCAATGCTAAGGATTTTGGTAACTGAATCAAATAAAGACATTTTTGTATGCAATCCAAATGATATTCAAATGTTTCTGCAAACGGAAAATTTGCCTAAAGGAATGCAGTCTATTAAGCAGTCAGTAATATTTGTCACACTGAAATGTGATAACGAATGGATTCTTGGGATTATTAAGCGGAAAAAGGATATTGCTGTACGATTATACGATCAAGAGCGAAGAGATGAAATAATGAATCAATTAATAAAATTAACAGAAGTCATCTTTTCACAAAAGCCAGATGATCTAGAAATGAAAAGGACTAATCAACTATGCAAATATGTACTACCTGCTGAATCTGGACCGGCTATCTATTTCAATGTCGAGCATTACATGTGCGATACTTCAAAGAAGAAGAAAAAGAATTTTAAAGATTTTAATGAGCCAGCTTTGCGTGAAATGATTGTTGGGAAAATAATTTCCTCGAGCATGACATCGAATATTATTGATATTTTTGGGAATAGCGAGAATACGGCTAAAGAAGTAGTGAATATGATTCCATTTACGATTAATGATCTCAGTGCAAACGAATTCTCTATGCTCTCTAATAATGATGAGATGTTAACAGATGGAATAATAAACCATTTCTCTCTCGCTCTTCAAAGCAAGAAATTTGTTTCCTTGCCGATTGATGCATTTGAAAGTGAAGGAAGATTGGAAGGATTTAAAATTAATAAGAAACAGGCACTAATCATTGCTATAAAGAAGAAAATAAATGAGTATGCTCTTATGGTTATCAGAGAGAGAAAAGCCAAGATTTATGATCCCTACGCAATAGCAGTATCCTCTGAGATGTCTGAGAAAATAAAGAAGTTTGCAACCTACTATGACCGTAACAGAGCAAAGTGTCAGTTGATAAGACAATATCCGACTCTTCCTTCTCCATCACATACCGGTATTTACATATGTGCATTGATGCATTCACTGGTAAGTCTTAATAAGGATTCTCCTTCGAGCATTCATCCGAAAGCTGTTAAACCAATTATGCGAAAATATCTTAAAATAGAAGACGATGCTAATGATGACGCAGAAGATATTCCAGAGTTGGTAGACACATCAGTAAATGATCTTATGAGTACATCCGAGCCAAGAAGTAACGAGTATGCGTCTTATCTGATGAAACAAAAACGTAAAGTTCCAAAGAAAGTTTTAGCTGCACAGATCGTTAGACCACTACCAGCATGTTTTGAACTACCACCGCAATATAAATGTGAGCATTGCAAAGCATGGCGATGGCCAGGGGAGCATGATTCGATATGTTGCAAGGGCGGACAAATCAGCATTCAAGATGAATTCCCGCTGACTGTTGAGGATGAAGAAATGAGGAAGATAAAACAATATGTACTTTCAAAAGAAGGAAAAGCTGCATGGGACACACTGAGACCGATGAATGTACATCTTAGTTTTGTCTGTCCAATCGTGAATTATAAACAAAAACATGAATTTCCGAAAGGTGGTCCTGTGCCTCTTGTACTTAAAGGAGCAATGGAGTCAACGATTGTTTGTACAAAGTTTAACTCCAAAAATTTGCCTGCCTTTGTAAATATAGTACTCAGCAACGATGAAGAACTTGCAAAAAAATCTTACACAGAATTTATGAAAAAGCACAATCTAAAATACGATCCCATAATTTTCATGAGAATTCGAAAGGTTGTGCAAGAAAACAACTGTTTAATAAAGCTGTACAAGCAGCTTCACGAAATCATACAGATGGAAAATAAAGAAGCCAAAGAAAGTTGCAGAAAACCAAATCGAATAATGCTAAACATTTTTGAAAGAGACGAAGCAATAAAGAAGTATGAACCAGTGAAACAGGCAGGCGGAAAAATTGTACCCTTGGAATCCATTCATCCCGGAAGATTGAATAAGCCAAGTTCAGACAAATTTACTGCAGCAGTGTATGTGTATCCAGACGGCGAATGGCCGAGCCATGAGGAATTAAATAGAGGAGTACGAATTTTCCCCAGATCTGATATGACTGAGAAGACACTACCGCATTTCAGCGAATTGCATGATGCAATGACATTCGTTGTACTCTTGCCTCATGGTAATCGATCTTACAAGTACAACCTGCCAAAAACATAAAGATGAGAATTGTGCAATGGCAGTGAGAGGAGATTTAGAGCAACAGAAAATGCACTGGGCCAAGTTCTGGGGTGGAATCACTCAGCAATATTCTCTAGCTGCGTATGCGAGAATTGAAGCAGACCGTTTGGAAGCTATCCGAAGAGAGCGCACTGAAATGGTTAATAAAATGACTAAAGTGAGTGCAAATGCAAGATATGCTGAAAGAAAGCTTCAAGAGCAAGGATTCGAACTTGGAAATTTTGTTACTATGCCTCAGGCATATCCTGGAAGTCCGAAATGGTTTAAAAAGAAATATTATGATTGCATCGCAATTTCTAAACGATTTGGAAAACCTGCTAGTTTTATCACATTCACTGGAAATCCTGATTGGAAAGAGATAAGAGAGTTTAGAGAGCGAATTTCTCCCAATATGAGCTGGCAGGATATGCCGGATGAAGTTTGCAGAATATTCTGGCTCAAAGCAAAAGAATTAATTAAAGATATCGTTGAGCGCGGAGTACTTGGAGAAGTGACTGGATACATCTATAATACCGAGTTTCAGCAAAGAGGAATGCCTCACATTCACATGTTAATTATGTTTGATAAAGATCATGTTGATACGCCAGAAATAATTGATCAGACTATTAGTGCAGAAATACCCATTCTACCCGATGAAAGTCATCCAGAATATGCAGAACGAAAGTTGGAAAGAGAATTGGTTATGAAGTTTATGGTACATGGCCCTTGCCTTGGAAATGTAGAAATTGCATGCAGGAAGAGCAGACCGACAGCGTATCGGTGCACCAAAAGATTTCCGAAAGATAACCGTGATGAAACTGAGATGAAAGAGGATGCATATCCACTGTATAGACGAAGAAATCTTGGCCAGACTTTTGTATACAGATCATATGGAAGAGCAAATAGAGTTGCGACAAACAGAGACATTGTACCATATAATCCTTATCTGTTGATGAAGTATCAATCTCACATCAATGTGGAAGTGTGTTCAAGTGTATCAAGTTTTAGATACATTTTCAAGTACATATTCAAGGGAGTAGACCGTTTACTCATGGAACTCGATGACATGGATGAGAAGGAGTTGAATAAAGAAGGAATTGTACTCCGAAATGAACGTGTAACAAAACCTGATGGCACCGTGCGACAAGTTGTAGATTTGGATGAAACAAAGAGCTTTTTGAATTGCAGAGCTATCTCAAGTATCGAAGCATCTTACAGAAGACTTGGATTCCCCATGTCTGGACAATCTCATACTGTTACTGCGCTATTTACACATCTTGAAAACGATGACTGGTTCCAAATTAAGGAGAATGATGATGAAGAAACCAGGCAAAGCAAAGCAAGCAGAGCTGTCTCCAGATTTATGGCATTCATGAATTTGAACGAGACTGATGAAAATGCGAGAAATTTCACATTCCACGAGGTTGACGAGAATTATAGATTTGACGTAAAGGAGAAAAAGTACAAGCCGTACGTTAAGAAGGGCCAGATTGAAAAGAAAATCTCATACGTGACACCAGTTAACATGAGAAACAAAGAACAATATGCATTGTATGTACTTGTAAGAAATATGAAAGGTTATACGTGCTATGCAGATTTGCTTAGGTCAGAAGACGGACAGGAAACATATGCAACTTTTGATGAGTCGGCAAGAAAACGAGGATTTTTGCATGATGATACTGAATGGGACCGCTGTATGAGTGAAGCCTGTTACGTATTGAATACATTTACCAAAGACGAAAGTACACAAAGGGCACTAAGACACATTCAATCGATTATTCGACACTCGAACCTAACTCTCAAACAATTTGGCCTGCCCGCATTGAAAAAGAATTTGGATCTTGATCGAAAGGTTACGTCTGAGAATAAAAAGGAAGCAGCAGCAGTCGTTAAAAAAATGGAGCCAATGCTCAATAAAGAACAGAAAGAAATTGCTGAGAAATTGCTTGCTGCTATAAAGGATGAGAATGCATCCAAACGATGTTTCTTTGTGAGTGGAAGTGGTGGATGTGGAAAAACTTTCCTTTATCAGTACATAATAAATTGGTGTATTGCAAATGATAAGTCGATTCTAACAGTTGCATCGACTGGAATTGCAGCAACATTGTTGAAGAATGGAACAACGGCACACAGTGGCTTCGGCATACCTCTTGAACTTGATGAACTGGATAGAATAAATATTGACGTCACTTCTGACAAGGGCGAAGCCTTGAGAAGTGTCGAAGTAATAATTTGGGACGAAGCACCAATGCAATCTTGCACAATCCTGAGATTCGTTGACGAGACAATGAAAGCTGTGACACCAATCGACAAGAAAGATAAGCCATTTGGAGGCCGTGTCGTACTACTTGGAGGAGATTGGAAACAGATTTTACCCGTCGTGGTCGGAACACAAGACAGAGAAATTTTGCATCACACACTTAATAATGCACGGGTTTATCGTGAATTCGAGCAGTGCAAGTTGACAGTGAACATGAGAGTGGATAAGGATCAGAAAGACTTCATGAAGTATCAGACTGCAGTTGGCGAGGGAACGGCTAACTTTGACCCCATACACATCAGAGTGCCTGAAAAATTGCTGTGTGCCGATGAAGATGAGCTGATTGAAGCTATATATCCACTGGAAATAAGATCACGAGGAATTGACATGAGCAAAAGGGCAATTCTGGCTGTTCGGAATGATGCAGTTATTAAACTGAATGACAAGATTTTGGAATTGCTGCCTGGCGAAGCAGAAGAATTTGTTGGAATAACAGAGCTTCCACCGGAAGACGAGAATATGGGACTGCCACCTGATATGATTGAAACACTTGAAGAAAAGACGCCTAATGGTCTGCCACCTCACAAATTGATTCTAAAGCCACAGACTCCTGTAATGTTGTTGAGAAATATTGACGTTGAAAACAAGCTCTGCAATGGGACCAAACTTGTATTCCTGAGCTCTGTCAGAAGAGATAAAAAAGAAAAGTTGTGCTACTGAGATGTCTCAATGTATCGGTTGATCCAGTGCAAGAAGTGTTTCTGCCCAGAATTATTATTAATTATTTAAATCGATCTGATGGAACGCACTTTTCGAGGCGACAGTTCCCAATAAGAGTGAGCTTTGCATGCACGATTAATAAGAGCCAAGGACAAACACTGGACAGAGTCGGTCTCGACCTCAGAACACCAACGTTTTCTCATGGACACTTTTATGTTGCAATTTCTCGTGTTAAAAAGGAGTCTCATCTCAAGATTTTGGTACCGAAAGAATTTGTGCGTGAGGATAAAGAGAAGGGAAATCATGCGGTTGTCAGAAATATTGTGTATAAAGATTTATTGAAAATGGTTAATCGTGAGATGTCGAATCAGCCACCCGTTCTCGCTCCTTTGCCAGCAATCAGTGACCCCCTTGCCGGGCAGACCATTGATGATGAAGAACAAGCACTAAGCGATGCAGACGATATTATGGAACAGATTGCGGAAATTGATGCGAATGAAATTAATGAAAGAAACCGGCTGGATGATGAGCTCATAGCATTTCAAGATAATTGGAGACAGGAACTGAATGCCCAAAACACAGATGAACCAGTGGAAAAGAGGCCAAGAGCAGAACAAGAAAAGCAGCAAAAAGACGATGAAGAGGATGAGGACGTACTCATGCATTTTAGAACAGATTATGACAGCGACGAACGTGAACATGACTTTATTCATTATGCAGAAGAACTTCCGGAAGAACTAAATGTTACGATTGACGATGACGTGGAAAATGATGAAAACTTATGATCAGCGGCACAATTTCTGAATTATGTAAGAATGGAATTCTGGCTAATTAAGGCAAATACGAGGAATATGGCCAAATAAGATGACTGATTTGATGGGAATAAAAATATTGAAAACAAAAACAAAAAACCCGTCGCGAGATTAATGGGGCGAAACGGGTATCTTTCTAACCAGGTTCTCGCCTGACGAGTTCCCCACTTGGAGTCTCTGTCTATGTATGTACATATATTAATGTGAAGTATGTAAAATATTAATTCTTTATTTATTAGAATAAAGAATAGTGTTTTTGTGAATCAATACATGAAAATAGTATAAATATACACTAAACAAACACAAAATATCTTCCATATAATGGAATCGTTGAATGATAAGAGAGAAAATGACAATCAGCAATCAGTGCGCACAGCAGATGGAGGGCGAGCGATGCCGTCTGGCAAGTTATGCAAAATCGGGCGACGGCAGTCCGAGGTTCGGTCACTACAGAGCAGAATGATAGTGAGGACAGTGATATGATGTTTGAGAAGAAGTATGAAAGAGCCCGAGGGCATATGCTTATATCTCAGCTTAAAATTGACCTAGAAATTTCATCAATAGCTCAAAATGACCGGAAAATTGTGCAAATCACTATGAAATGTTCTACCTAATCCAAATATTTTAAATTTCATAACTTGGCTTAGAGACAACGTAGAAACTTTGTCAATAGCTCAAAATGAACCAAGCAAATAGGAGATCTATATAAAGCTGTGATGAACAGCCTATGAATTCGCATGAAGAGTTAACAAAGCTAGAACAGACTTTCCCTCCTTTAGAGTCAACTAACGACTCTTAAAGCCAACTAACAACCCTTAGAACCCCAATAAACAACCAAGAAACAACCCTTAGAGTAAACCAACAACCCTTGGAGCCTACTGACAATGGCCGAAGGCCCGTAGCGTGATAAAGTCACGCTAGTCAGTCAAGCATCAATTTCGGGGACAATTTGATCACTACCTGAAGAGTGAACAAAGAGTTTCATTGTAGAAATGAATATGAATGAAACAAAAGTAACGCTTGGATTAATTCTTTAACTGTTCACGTAGTGACATGATCGAGCGGCGAGGAAACTAATAGAGAAGGAGAATGCTAATCAGCAGACGAAACCGGTTGTTGTTCCGTTTTCGTATTGAAGCACTTAAAAACTGGCAAGGAAGTGACCTGAATGTGAGAAAAAAACAAAAACATTGCATGAAATATATATATATATAAAAATTGGCAAAATAAAATGAAAAGAAACCAACGAATGAAAAAATAGGAAGAATAAATTATGAAGAAAAATCCTCAGTAAAAGTAGAAGGAAAAGATGATAAGATATGATGGATGCACCTGATGGCGAAAGACTTTGATGAACCAAATGACGACCAATGGATCGGTCGCTGGAACAATTACTGTTATTCGAATGACAATCGCGCCAATTCGTCCGAGATTAACGCCTGGATGGTGGAAAGTTTTCTGGCAGAAAAAAAAAAGATTTGTAAATTTGATGCCCGAATATCGATTTACTCAAATAAGTCTTGAATTTTCCCAGATGTCCACTCGTATATACAGCCCAAAATGAAGAGCGCATGTAAAAGCTCGTACATAGCGCACCTGTGAGAGGCGTCAGTAGCATTATTGCGACCGGAACGTAGTGGAAGACGGCCGGAACAAGTGTCTGCATGAGAAAAGGCATGCATAGTTTTTGCCTCACTTGAATCATTTTCCGTTTTTCATAGAATACAGTTTCCAACCACCTAATTATAAGATATACTATATTGAAAGTTGATCGCGCACGGAATCAACAACGCACCTGCAGGAGAAGCGCGTGGAAAAGCTGCTTCTGCAATTCACAAGTTCGTTTCGACATGATGACCGTCCCGAAAGCACTACGGATTCTAACGATGCAGAAGATGATCGGTACGCTGGTGGCTTGGATAGACATAGATGTATATACGATATATAAAATACATATACATATATATAAATAAATATATGTTTGTATTATATATTTTTTCTCTAATAGTGCCAAATGAAAAAAGCCCTCCGTCTATTTGAACCTCCTCCAATTTCATTTGAAAACCCAAAGCCTCCTCATGGTCAGTTCGAGACTTACATACCATGAACGGATCCAGGAGGCACTTCCCAATGAACTGATTTCAAATTCACTGAAAAGCTGCGGTACATCCATTGCAACTGATGGAACCGAGGACGATATGATCAGTTGCTTCAAGCAGAATCGCCTACTTCCTAATGGAGGGGGGGGGGGGGGGTGCCTTGAAGAATGCAAGGTGCGGAAAGCTGTCTCTCCTTTGAGTACCGATATGGAAGCTCATCCGGATCAGGACGATGAAATCGGATATTCCACTCCATTGAAGAATCACATTGGAAAATAGTACCCCTCCCTCTTATAAACCCCCCCCCCTCCCTCTCTAATAGCGTCTCCATTCGCTAGGGATAATTTAAATATTACCCCTTTGGTTCTAATAGAGGAAATACAGTATATACAGATACGTAATAAATAAAAATTTATGAAATATAATCAAAATAAATGTACTCGAAATATGCCAATTTAGCCTCCTTTAACAACGCACCAACGACAAGCGCCATTGAACCGACGTATGTAAGAATTGGCGGTGTGTTCCAATTTGTGCCACCATTGCCATCGGGTACCTTTAATGAACGCGGAGTAAATTCTTCTATTACTTACATATAAGATATCGGATCAATCAGAGAAAAGAGGCTCCGATGATAATAGCACCATCACAATTTCCAAATCATTCCAACGAGGGTTCAACTTGTATACTCATCTTGAATATGCTGGCGAAATACGAATGCTTGTTGGCATCGAAATTGTAGAGCTGCAGAAGCGGCAGCGAGGCGACTAGCTATAATTTAAATTAAAACAATCCATTTTCTTTTTTTTTCTAATTTTCAGTGTAAGAATCTCATTTTGTGATATTAGAAGCAGCTTGCAAACCAGATAACGCAGTTTAAATACAACAACTACTATTTATTTATTTATTTATCTACATCGATTAAGATGTGACAACACTGGCAGAGATGTAACGTGACCGGAAAAAAAGTATACTAACAGCGTTCGAATATTCCGTTGGTAAGCTACACGCGTTCATGAGCAGTGCGATAAGCGAATTATAGGCAGGGATTACGGCGGCCACCAGTACAGAGACATGCCAGATACGCCAGCCCTCGAGCCACTCAAGCCAGGCCGGGCTGCAATTTGGAATCTCCACTTGACACGACAAGAAAAAGAGCGATATAATATCAGTTTAATGTGGTGAGAAGCAAGTCATTGCTCAATGCGATGCTCACCGGCAAATAACGTTGTATCTGTAGAGGAAATGAAGCGCTAGCAGGACGAAGGTCTGGTAAAACAGAAGAACAGTCATCGTACCCACCAGAATGCCACCGTAGTATGGAAGAATAGGTGCAAGCTCGGAAAAGAAGATGAAGCCGTTGTCGGTGAAGTATGACCTGACCTTGGCATAACGTATACACATACACGCTTTTAACTTGGAACTTATATACATTTAAAAAAAAACATTTTAAAAGTAAACCGGTCGTAGAATAGCATGATTGAGCGAGAAGATAATGTTGGAGATGGCAAAGGCCAGAAGAAGCAGACGGTAGTTGCCGATGCTCGCGCGCGTCCGTGGCCGGAGAGTCAAGAAGGCCAGAAGGCTGTTCGTGCAGATGGCCAAAGCTGTTGTCACGACCGTGAGTACTTCAACAGCATCATCCATATGACCCCACATGTCGGTCGGTTATATCCTACAAGCAGCATTGCTGAAGAAATAATCTATGCTGTAATACAAGCATGGACGAGGAAGAAGGATAATACTAAATGCGAGTAACCATAAGAGAATTTTCCATCCATCTACATCAAAGAAGTGCCCACGACGTGCTTGCGTCACACATGATAATATCTTCTTTTTCACATGGTCTATCAAGTCTGAGTTCGACTCCCAATAGCCAATTATACATATATTCATACCAGACAAAGGCGCCTGGAAATACTCTCACGGAATGTACATTCGACATTTTTTGCAAGAAAAACAAAATTATTATACAATATTTAGTGGGAATTTCACGGGCATGCACAATGCGCCGGAGTTGTGAAAGTAATATCAATAATTCTGCTTCTTTACAATACTTGTATTTGCCGAATAATTTTCTCAACGAGTATTCCGCATATTAATATAAATACATTCATAACAAGTATTGTTCTCATCCTCACTCTCCGATTTTTTCACGATGCTCATAAATGTTTCACATATCGTGAAAATATCGAAGTTGTTCTTTCATTGCTCTCAAAGATTTTAAACATAAATTCATAAAATTGAGGACCTTTATATTGATTAGATACAACATCAACGTACGAAATCAGCAGAATAAATTAGAATAAATGCTTGAATAGATAACTTGACCGATCGCGAAGTGACCTGTCAAGGGATCAATTCAAACATTTATTCTATTTTATTATGTTGTGCATACGAGGATTGAGCCCACGGCAACCATTAGACAAGGAGTATGTCAGTATACGAAGCCGGCTGTGTATAGAAGCACTTGAAAACTGCATGGACGTGACCTGAGAAACAAGAATATGAATAAAGTGTGAAAAACTTCGCAATAAACTAAGAAGAAACAAACGAATGGAGCTGATGTCGAAAGATCTTGATGGACCAAATAACGACTAGAGGTTTGACCACGAATCAAACACGCACCTGAATAAGATGTGCATGGTAAAGGCGCATTTCGCAAGTTCGCTTAGACATGACTAGTTTCTCGAAGGCGATGTCTACTCGAACTTGCGAAATGCGCCTTTTTTATGCACTTCTTGTTCAGGTGCGTGTTTGATTCGTGGTCGAACCTCTAGTCGTTATTTGGTCCTCCATCAAGATCTTTCGACATCAGCTCCATTCATATATATATATATATATATATATATATATATATATATATATATATATATATATATATATATTCGAGATTTTCACTGAGAAAAGCCGGATAATTCCGGAATCTTCTGGAACATTCCAGAAGATTCGACACGACGTCCTATAAAGTCATATGACGACTACTCTTGAATAGAAGCCAAAACATGTTCAAATACCATTTAAAGGAGCTATCCATGGAGATTACAATGTTGCAATCTTTTTAGAAAATACTATCCGGCCCAACTAGAAACATCCTTAGGAAAAGTAAGAACGCGTCCTGAAGGGGCCCTGAGGAGAAAAAGCAGATTTTCTTCACGTTATATTAGAAGCAGCTTGCAAACCAGATAACGCAGTTTAAATACAGCAACTACTATTTATTTATTTATTTATCTACATCGATTAAGATGTGACAACACTGGCAGAGATGTAACGTGACCGGAAAAAAAGTATACTAATAGCGTTCGAATATTCCGTTGGTAAGCTACACGCGTTCATGAGCAGTGCGATAAGCGAATTATAGGCAGGGATTACGGCGGCCACCAGTACAGAGACATGCCAGATACGCCAGCCCTCGAGCCACTCAAGCCAGGCCGGGCTGCAATTTGGAATCTCCACTTGACACGACAAGAAAAAGAGCGATATAATATCAGTTTAATGTGGTGAGAAGCAAGTCATTGCTCAATGCGATGCTCACCGGCAAATAACGTTGTATCTGTAGAGGAAATGAAGCGCTAGCAGGACGAAGGTCTGGTAAAACAGAAGAACAGTCATCGTACCCACCAGAATGCCACCGTAGTATGGAAGAATAGGTGCAAGCTCGGAAAAGAAGATGAAGCCGTTGTCGGTGAAGTAGATGACCTGACCTTGGCATAACGTATACACATACACGCTTTTAACTTGGAACTTATATACATTTAAAAAAAACATTTTAAAAGTAAACCGGTCGTAGAATAGCATGATTGAGCGAGAAGATAATGTTGGAGATGGCAAAGGCCAGAAGAAGCAGACGGTAGTTGCCGATGCTCGCGCGCGTCCGTGGCCGGAGAGTCAAGAAGGCCAGAAGGCTGTTCGTGCAGATGGCCAAAGCTGTTGCCACGACCGTGAGTACTTCAACAGCATCATCCATATGACCCCACATGTCGGTCGGTTATATCCTACAAGCAGCATTGCTGAAGAAATAATCTATGCTGTAATACAAGCATGGACGAGGAAGAAGGATAATACTAAATGCGAGTAACCATAAGAGAATTTTCCATCCATCTACATCAAAGAAGTGCCCACGACGTGCTTGCGTCATACATGATAATATCTTCTTTTTCACATGGTCTATCAAGTCTGAGTTCGACTCCCAATAGCCAATTATACATATATTCATACCAGACAAAGGCGCCTGGAAATACTCTCACGGAATGTACATTCGACATTTTTTGCAAGAAAAACAAAATTATTATACAATATTTAGTGGGAATTTCACGGGCATGCACAATGCGCCGGAGTTGTGAAAGTAATATCAATAATTCTGCTTCTTTACAATACTTGTATTTGCCGAATAATTTTCTCAACGAGTATTCCGCATATTAATATAAATACATTCATAACAAGTATTGTTCTCATCCTCACTCTCCGATTTTTTCACGATGCTCATAAATGTTTCACATATCGTGAAAATATCGAAGTTGTTCTTTCATTGCTCTCAAAGATTTTAAACATAAATTCATAAAATTTAGGACCTTTATATTGATTAGATACAACATCAACGTACGAAATCAACAGAATAAATTAGAATAAATGCTTGAATAGATAACTTGACCGATCGCGAAGTGACCTGTCAAGGGATCAATTCAAACATTTATTCTATTTTATTATGTTGTGCATACGAGGATTGAGCCCACGGCAACCATTAAACAAGGAGTATGTCAGTATACGAAGCCGGCTGTGTATAGAAGCACTTGAAAACTGCATGGACGTGACCTGAGAAACAAGAATATGAATAAAGTGTGAAAAACTTCGCAATAAGCTAAGAAGAAACAAACGAATGGAGCTGATGTCGAAAGATCTTGATGGACCAAATAACGACTAGAGGTTCGACCACGAATCAAACACGCACCTAAATAAGATGTGCATGGTAAAGGCGCATTTCGCAAGTTCGCTTAGACATGACTAGTTTCTCGAAGGCGATGTCTACTCGAACTTGTGAAATGCGCCTTTTTTATGCACTTCTTGTTCAGGTGCGTGTTTGATTCGTGGTCGAACCTCTAGTCGTTATTTGGTCCTCCATCAAGATCTTTCGACATCAGCTCCATTCATATATATATATATATATATATATATATATATATATATTCGAGATTTTCACTGAGAAAAGCCGGATAATTCCGGAATCTTCTGGAACATTCCAGAAGATTCGACACGACGTCCTATAAAGTCATATGACGACTACTCTTGAATAGAAGCCAAAACATGTTCAAATACCATTTAAAGGAGCTATCCATGGAGATTACAATGTTGCAATCTTTTTAGAAAATACTATCCGGCCCAACTAGAAACATCCTTAGGAAAAGTAAGAACGCGTCCTGAAGGGGCCCTGAGGAGAAAAAGCAGATTTTCTTCACGTTATATTAGAAGCAGCTTGCAAACCAGATAACGCAGTTTAAATACAGCAACTACTATTTATTTATTTATTTATCTACATCGATTAAGATGTGACAACACTGGCAGAGATGTAACGTGACCGGAAAAAAAGTATACTAATAGCGTTCGAATATTCCGTTGGTAAGCTACACGCGTTCATGAGCAGTGCGATAAGCGAATTATAGGCAGGGATTACGGCGGCCACCAGTACAGAGACATGCCAGATACGCCAGCCCTCGAGCCACTCAAGCCAGGCCGGGCTGCAATTTGGAATCTCCACTTGACACGACAAGAAAAAGAGCGATATAATATCAGTTTAATGTGGTGAGAAGCAAGTCATTGCTCAATGCGATGCTCACCGGCAAATAACGTTGTATCTGTAGAGGAAATGAAGCGCTAGCAGGACGAAGGTCTGGTAAAACAGAAGAACAGTCATCGTACCCACCAGAATGCCACCGTAGTATGGAAGAATAGGTGCAAGCTCGGAAAAGAAGATGAAGCCGTTGTCGGTGAAGTAGATGACCTGACCTTGGCATAACGTATACACATACACGCTTTTAACTTGGAACTTATATACATTTAAAAAAAACATTTTAAAAGTAAACCGGTCGTAGAATAGCATGATTGAGCGAGAAGATAATGTTGGAGATGGCAAAGGCCAGAAGAAGCAGACGGTAGTTGCCGATGCTCGCGCGCGTCCGTGGCCGGAGAGTCAAGAAGGCCAGAAGGCTGTTCGTGCAGATGGCCAAAGCTGTTGCCACGACCGTGAGTACTTCAACAGCATCATCCATATGACCCCACATGTCGGTCGGTTATATCCTACAAGCAGCATTGCTGAAGAAATAATCTATGCTGTAATACAAGCATGGACGAGGAAGAAGGATAATACTAAATGCGAGTAACCATAAGAGAATTTTCCATCCATCTACATCAAAGAAGTGCCCACGACGTGCTTGCGTCATACATGATAATATCTTCTTTTTCACATGGTCTATCAAGTCTGAGTTCGACTCCCAATAGCCAATTATACATATATTCATACCAGACAAAGGCGCCTGGAAATACTCTCACGGAATGTACATTCGACATTTTTTGCAAGAAAAACAAAATTATTATACAATATTTAGTGGGAATTTCACGGGCATGCACAATGCGCCGGAGTTGTGAAAGTAATATCAATAATTCTGCTTCTTTACAATACTTGTATTTGCCGAATAATTTTCTCAACGAGTATTCCGCATATTAATATAAATACATTCATAACAAGTATTGTTCTCATCCTCACTCTCCGATTTTTTCACGATGCTCATAAATGTTTCACATATCGTGAAAATATCGAAGTTGTTCTTTCATTGCTCTCAAAGATTTTAAACATAAATTCATAAAATTTAGGACCTTTATATTGATTAGATACAACATCAACGTACGAAATCAACAGAATAAATTAGAATAAATGCTTGAATAGATAACTTGACCGATCGCGAAGTGACCTGTCAAGGGATCAATTCAAACATTTATTCTATTTTATTATGTTGTGCATACGAGGATTGAGCCCACGGCAACCATTAAACAAGGAGTATGTCAGTATACGAAGCCGGCTGTGTATAGAAGCACTTGAAAACTGCATGGACGTGACCTGAGAAACAAGAATATGAATAAAGTGTGAAAAACTTCGCAATAAGCTAAGAAGAAACAAACGAATGGAGCTGATGTCGAAAGATCTTGATGGACCAAATAACGACTAGAGGTTCGACCACGAATCAAACACGCACCTAAATAAGATGTGCATGGTAAAGGCGCATTTCGCAAGTTCGCTTAGACATGACTAGTTTCTCGAAGGCGATGTCTACTCGAACTTGCGAAATGCGCCTTTTTTATGCACTTCTTGTTCAGGTGCGTGTTTGATTCGTGGTCGAGCCTCTAGTCGTTATTTGGTCCTCCATCAAGATCTTTCGACATCAGCTCCATTCATATATATATATATATATATATATATATATATATATATATTCGAGATTTTCACTGAGAAAAGCCGGATAATTCCGGAATCTTCTGGAACATTCCAGAAGATTCGACACGACGTCCTATAAAGTCATATGACGACTACTCTTGAATAGAAGCCAAAACATGTTCAAATACCATTTAAAGGAGCTATCCATGGAGATTACAATGTTGCAATCTTTTTAGAAAATACTATCCGGCCCAACTAGAAACATCCTTAGGAAAAGTAAGAACGCGTCCTGAAGGGGCCCTGAGGAGAAAAAGCAGATTTTCTTCACGTTGTACTGTAGAATTTAGGGAGTGACGTCATCACCCCTTCCCTTTTTTTCCCCCCATGTCACCTTCATTCTATCAGAAAGAAGGTGATAACTGGGTGCGAAGCGGCAAGCCATGCTTGAGATTCGATGGAAGAGAAGAGAGGCAGAGAGAAAAAGACTCACAAGTCTAGTTTGTTGTGGTGGATACTGTGCTTGCTTACCGCCAAAACTTTTTACAATATCATGCGGGAATTCAAACGTAAGTTTTTCACAAGCGGCTTCTAAACTCCATGGAAAGTTCCTTTAAGTTTAAAATTATTTACAGAAAGTAAAATTAAGATAAAACTTTTCTACAGCTGCATGAATGAGCGAGAAGTTAATATTGTAGATGGCATAGGCAAGCTCGCCAGCGGCTGCACTGTCAAGAAGGCCAGCGGGCTGTTAGTGCAGATTGTGCAAGCTGTTACCAGGATTGTGAGCACTTCAACAGCATCTCCCATCTCACTTGACATCCTTGCTAAAAGAATTGCTGAAAATTTATGATGGAACATGCAGCAGTTTTCGAAATTAAGAATTTTAGCAGTTCAGTAGTCGTATGTACATATGTAGGTAGCTATGCAACAGCTTCGCAGTCCAGTCACAATACGCATTAGCAGTTGAACCCTTCCACTATGGAACTATTAATGCCTTTTCTCGCTGCTAGTGAACAGCTTACAATTAGCGCCTTTTTACTGCGCAGCAAATGCTCGCTTTTTTCCAGAGTTTCTCCAGCGAAAACTTTCTGACGGGCATTTTCATCTTTGTGTCCCCTTTTATGTAGTATTTTTTAAAGAAATAATTTTATAATAATCTCGCTAACAGTCGCCATCTGCAGCCCACATGAAATTGTGTTGTCTACAGCGCAATCAGCATTGATTTTTCATCTTGCTCTACCGATGGATGTCTCTGTCCCAAAAGAGAAGATGTGAGTCAAACGTGGCTTTATCGCGCGCGTGAAGGGTCCTGGCATTTCAACATTGTTTCCTTGTTCCGGGTGCACATACACACACACACACACAGACACACACACTCACTCACACACACACACACACACACACACACTCACTCACACACACACACACACTCACTCACACACACACACACACACACACACACACACACACTCACACACACACACACACACACACACACCCACACACACACACACACACTCACTCACACACACACACACACACACAAACACTCACACACACACACACACACACACACACATATATATATATATATATATATATATATATATATATATATATATATATATATATATATATATATATATATATATATATATATATATATATATATATATATATATATATATATATATATATATATATACATATATATGCAATTGTAACTATGAGAATATTTTGTAAGCAGAATTCATCTGTTATATATATATATATATACATATATTAATTCCGGATAGAGGTGTCGGTAATCCTCTCACTTTAATATTAATACGTTTTGCACTAAAAGGCAGAATTGTACAATATTTAGTTGTAATTACACGGACGCATACAATATCCCCGAGTTATGGAAGTAAGTAATATTAATTAATTCAACTTCTTTACAATACGTATTTCTCATACATGTATATAGGAACAAACATGTCAGATAACTCGACCGCGAAATGGAATTTAATTTGCATATGCTCATATTGCGCGCGCCGATGCAGTTACGTTCGACGGTTGAGTTATCAAATACCAGAATGTTTTCTTGTCGGAAAACTTGAAAGTATTACCTGCATTCTTAAAATAATTTAATTGTTTGACAATTGTAACTAAGAGATCATTCTGTAAGCAAAATTCATCTGTTATGGCCATTTTTCTACTGTGCCGATATTGCATCATCAGTGTATTCATGTCCAAGTTAATTCCTTTTTTTAATGTTGATGTTGTTTCTAGTCAACGTAAAGATCGTAAATTATAAAGAGAGATTTTATTGTAGAACAATGAAAGGACAAAGTTTGATATGTCCACGAGATGTGAAATATCTATCATCAGTTGCCTTATATTCTGAATCGGAGTTTGAGGAGAGAACAATCCTTGTTATTTAGACATTCATAACTGACGAAGTGAAAAAAACACAATTGTTTTTCAATTTAGTGTTGCCAATAGAATATTGCCATGGGAACTCAGGGAGAATGAAGATGCCCGCGAAATTATCATTAATTTAGTACATTTATGTTTTTTTCTTCTATTGAGTACTATTTGCTTACATTTTTGTAACTTTTTTTCGATACAATGGAATGCATGAAAATATTAAAACAAATTCGAATGCATTCTGTGTGAGGATTTCAGTCACCCCTGTCTGGCAAGAATATTCATATATGTACCTAGTAACAGGCACTTGTAACAATGAGTCGAATATGATGCTTGATAGATTCTTTGAATCAAATTTCCTTACATATCAACATGTATGACGTGCGCAGGCAATACTTTTCTGTTATGTTGAACGAGATAGCGTTGTGGGATTTAGTAATATCTTTCACACCTTTCCAAGCTTGTGTGTTCCATCATAAAAGTTTCAGCTATTCTGTTTGCATGATAATTAATCACCGAGATGGCGAGTAAGATGGAGGATGCTGTTGAAGTACTCACAATCGTGGCAACGGCTTTGGCAATCTGCACGAACAGCCTTCTCGCTTTCTTGACAGTCCAGCCGCTGTCTCGCCAGAGAATTGGCAACTACCGCCTGCTGCTGCTCGCCTTTGCCATCTCTAACATTATCTTCTCGCTCAGTCATGCAATTCTGCGACCGGTTTCTTTAAATAAATAAATCAATAAAGAAAGTATATTTTATACTTGATTTCGTTAAGTAAATAAATGAATAAAGTATAAGTTTTTATAAATAATTTCTAAGCTAAAAACGTATTCGAACATATTTTGCCTCCTTCAGGTCATCTACCTCACCGAAAATGGTCTCATCTTCTTTTCTTCGCTTGCTCCTAGTCTACCGTACTACGGTGGAATTATAGTGTGTACGATGTCTCTTCTTCTGTATTATCAGACTTTCGTCCTGCTCGCACTCCACTTTCTCTACCGATACAACGTAATTTGCCGGTGAGCAAGATCTACTTCAAGACATTGAGTAATTCTGCTTGCTTCTCCCCACAATACCTGTAACAATGTAATTTTAATACTTTCTAATAGTACCAGTTCGATACAAATTCCATCACGAAGCATAATACTCTGGTTTTTCAGAATGAGCCTTATTAGGCTGGAGTCGAAACTCAAGCCTAATTTGAAGCATTTCATACCTA
Organism: Allodiplogaster sudhausi; assembly: GCA_945643635.1. NCBI lineage: Eukaryota > Metazoa > Nematoda > Chromadorea > Rhabditida > Diplogasteridae > Allodiplogaster > Allodiplogaster sudhausi. The sequence continues at coordinate 3,766,249 of CALZFC010000029.1, forward strand.
ATTTAGGTTGTTTTTAGCCTAACCATTTTTGGTGTCAAATACCGTAGCTTTTTTTAATGAAATGGCGGAGGACGCCACACCGGAATAATAAGCTGGAGTTTGCCTTGTTTTTTCACAACTTGTTGGTTTTTTTCGTTATTGTTGTTTACGTACTGATTTTTTGTGATAGCTTTCATTATATCAGATTGTGCGACGTTTTAGTAGCGGGAATCATCACCCGCTCGTAAGAGATGTCGTCAAGCGTGCAGCTACGAAGACTCCAACTCTCACCTGGACACGAATTCTTAAGTTTGTTTAAATGTAACATTATCTTTTTAGCTTTCAGCATTGTTAACTTCAATTGGGCCAAGTGCCGTTGGGCCAAGTGCCACAGTTGGGCCAAGTGCCAGTTGGACAAGGTGTCAACTAGTAAAGGTAAGTTCTCTCTTTATCTCTGCCTACTAGCAATAAAACAAACTCGTTCCGAATGAACTAGAGAAGTCTCTTTGCAGTGAATGTGGAATTCTTCATCTGACGCTCCCGAGCAGTCCTCCGTCGAGGTGTCTACGAATGATTCGCCTATCCCCGTCCTCGTTCCTCCGACTTCCTCAGCCTCGACCTTCAGTTGCCCCATCGGACGTCAGCCTTTCATCCCGTATATGACTTATTTTCATTTGCTCCATGTAATTCCAAAACAAAGTTTTTTTTCTTATCCTTTAATATGTCTAGAATAGTGACCCTTAATAGTTGTAAATGATTTGTTTACTCTTTAAAGTTCATTTTGAAGTCCGCAGATAAACTTTGCCACGTGTGTATAATTAGGCTCGAAATGAGTCCTAATTATGAGGATTCCGAGCCTAATTATGATTTTGTTGAGCCTAATTAGTGACCAGTAGGTTCTAAGATCGCTGCGATTAGGTTCGACTCCAACCTAATAAGGGTCATTCTGAAAAACCAGAGTAATAATATTATATATCTAGGTCGCACTGCGTTTTGCCTAGAAACACAGTTCGTCTTTCACAGTCCGTGAACTGGCCTAAAAAACCGCATATCGCGACCGTAACGCCACATAAATTCGCGTATTACCTCGTGTTAATTGGAGATTCCAAATTGCAGGCCCGCGTGGCTTGAGTGGCTCAAGGGCTGGCGTGTCTGGCATGTGTCTCTGCTTGTAACCGCCGTAATCATTGCCTACAATTCGCTGCTCGCACTGACCATAAACGCATGTTGCTCACCCACAGATTATTCGAACGTTGTTAGTAGTTAGTGTCTTTCATAATCTCAATTTTGAATTTTGCGCCATTTTGCCTGATTCAAAGGAACTTGTGACGCATCTTAAGGTAGAATTATTATACTTAAAATTAGAATAATTGCAGTTATTATTGCATTCTTCTTTTTTGTCTAATTTCAGTTAATCGGCAGGCTGCCGCTTCTGCAGCTCTACAACTTGGATGTCAAGCAGCATTCGTATTTCGCCGGCATATTAAAGGTGCGCAAACACGTTTAAACCTCGTTTCGTTTATGACCCAGATAAGTTGTTGTGATCTTGTAAACAACATGACCCAACTGATAGTTAAGCATTAGCGATAACAGTCACCGAATCATTCCATGTTACTGCTGAACCTCCACTGGAGCCATATTATTGCTTAAAGGATAATTTACAATTTATAGGATGTCTTAAAAGAAATGAAAATTCCAAGAAGAAATATTTTTCTGTGTTCGTTAAAGGTGCCTGATGGCAATGGCAACATTAAATGGAATACAATGATTATTCTCGCATGCTTGGGTACAATGGCGCTTGTCGTTGGTGCGTTGTTTTTTTTCGTGCTCATTTTTTCTGCTTTTCTTCCAATAATAACGCGAACATATGTATATAGATATTTATTTATTTATTTATTTATATCAGCCACCAGCGTACCGATCATCCTCTGCCTCATCCGAATCCGCATTGCCTTCGGTACAGTCGTCATGTCGAAACGTACGTGCGAATTGCAGAAGCACCTTTTCCATGCACTTCTCCTTCAGGTTTGCTGATGATTCGTGCGCAATCAGCGTTCGGTTTAGCATAGTATTTGACAATTGGATAATGTAAAAAAAAGTCCACGTGAATCTAAAAAGGGCATCTTAATGTAACACAAAAAAACCGAGATATATTTGACTTTTCCTCACATACTCTCTCGTCCTCGTATCAGAGTCAAATTCAAGATTGAATTTTAAAAGTCATGCCCGAATCCTTTTTCCATTCAGACGCTGGTTCCAGTCGTTTGCATCTACGTTCCGATGGCAGTAGTGATCCTGACGCCTCTCACAGGTTCGCCTTATCGAAGAGCTATGCAGCCTCGGCCGTTTCAAAAGCGAGTGGGCATGTGAACAGGTATTAATGTCAAGACTCTGGACCGATTTGAGTACAGTCGATATTCAACCGCTAAAGTAACTTTTTTTCCACTTGTAAACTTTCCAAAACTCAGGCGTTGATCTCGGACGGATTGGCTCGATTATCATTCGCGTTACCGTCATCTTTCCAGCGACAGATCCATTAGTCGTTATTTGCTTCATCAAAGTCTTTCGCCATCAGGTGCATTAGTTAGCTTCTTGTCATTTTATTTCAATTTCTCTCTGTATTTTATTCACTTTTTTTGTTCTCCTCAGGTCAAGTCCATGCCAATTTTCAAGTGCTTGAATACGAGAACAGAACAACAACCGGCATCCGCGGCTCGAACTTTGAATCTCTAATATTTTCCTCGTGCTTAATGATTTCACTACGCGACCGGCCAAATGGTCAATTCATATCGTACACCTATTCTATTCGTATTCATTTATAAGCTGGAACACGTTAGCCGAAGTTCAGGAGGCAAAAGCGTATAAAAATATGGGCCGCCTTTATTTATCGACAGGACTCCTAAAAACCCATATGACACCTCCTCTTGAATAGAGCCAAATTTACTAACTGTAACTAAATAACAAGGATCGTTCTCGACCTTTCGCTACAATTCGTAATATAATGCTCATTGATGTTTCATCTCGTGAAAATATCGAACGTTTGCCTTTCATTGTGCAAAAAAGAAAGTATATGCCGCGGTAACATCTCTCTTTATAATAACACGATTCTTAGCAATCCCATTTATAAAAGAAAGTGCGCAATATCGCTACTTTCCGCCCGCACATTGCCTATTCTATGTACTATGTAACATGTTAGATAACTATGGCAGAGTTGTTGCTACTTTTGGCAATTCATTGGGTCGGTTCATTGGGAATGAGTGAGACTAGGTTAATTTTTCAATTAAAAAAAAGGAAATATCACTCAAAAATATATTAAAAAAATTTTTTTTTCAGTTTTCTTCAAGTCGTAACACCAGCCGTTAGTGCATACATGCGACCTATTGCATTGTAAGTATGCACAGATTGCCGTTCGCTTGCAATGACTTGGTCGCCATGATTGCTTTGCTGCCACTTCTATGCAATGAAATGAAATGATCAGGGACAAACACAATAGACGGGTAGAGAAAGCTACGTAGAAGTTCAAGCATATAGGGAAGAAAGAGCAACAAAGATTTGAGGGCAAAGGAGAGTGGAAAGGAAAAGGGACGTACGATACAACTCATCACACAGATGCTTCTTTGAATAAGCGGGGGCGGTTGTTAGTCGTCGCCACGAATCATTTTAATGCACCCAACATCTCGATCATATTCGCATCAACGGCCTTGAATATAAAGGAAATCCTTTTATATGAAGAGTCAGTACAACCTGAGGTCCTTATTAGGAATCAGACAGCGGGTGACAAGTTGAGATTTTTTTTTTAATTCTCAGACAAAGATAGAATGCAACACTTTTAGGTATTCGAGATGAAGGTATTTCTGCTGTTCGCTGCCCTGGGCACGCTCATTGTTGCCCAGCCGCCATCTGCTGGGCCTCATCCATCTGGAAGTACGCCATGTTCTGGACGCCCCCAGCCTTCTGGAGGTCCTGAACCAACAGGCGAACCAGTAGAGAAGCGTGAGGCTGGATTCCCTGAAGGTTCCCCCAGACCATCTGGACCACCTCCGCATGGATCTGGCCGCCCTCATCCTTCCGGCATTCCCCCATCATCAGATCGGCCTCATCCATCTGGAAGTCCCTCTGGCCGTCCCCACCCATCTGGAAGTCCTACACCTTCAGGCCACCCTTTCCCTTCTTCGTCATTTTCTCCATTCTCGGGATTACCTGGCCCATTCAAATACTCGACAGCTCCTCCATCATTCCGAAGCTATTTCTTCTCTTTCTAAAGCCGTATGCCAAAGAGAACATTGAAATGCCTATTCATATGTCTCATGTTTCGCTTAATAGTGTATTTATCCTTAACACTTGATAATTGATGGCATGATTGCATTTTCTTTGCTGTGTGGCTGTTTGAACATAAGCTTTCAATCGCTGTTAGTTTTTCCCCAACTGAAAGTGATACATCAGATAAAATGAAAGATATGCGAGTGATATAGTTTAAGGAATTCCTAAGGTCAAATTGCAAGCTGGAACTGTGCGTGTCTTGCACTATCATTCTTATTCCAGACAGAGGCGACTTAAATGCTCTCACCTAACCCATTCGAAATTTTTTATCGCATTATTAACAGCCTATTTTATCCGAAAAAAATTCTTAAATCTAAACGAATGGTAGAATTGTACAATATTTAATGGGAATTTCACAGCCATGTTCAATTTCCCTGAATTCTTGCTTCATGCTTCTAGAGTTCTGTGAGATTAGTAAAATTGTGACATCAACCCCTTTACAATACATCTTGACGTCTCGAAAGTGAGCGATCTCGAAATTACTTTTCAGTATTTAGATGCCTGATGGCAATGGCAACACTTTAATCAACATGTAGTTGTGTCATTTTCATGCTTCGTCATCAAGATATATTGTTGCCGGTTTTGATTCTCTAAATAACAAGATTGTTCTCGTTTTCAAGCTCCGATTGAACAGAAGTGAACATGACGTTGTACTTTCATTGTTCTAAAAGAAGTAAGTTCATGACGCGGTTACATCTCCCTTTATAAGTCATTATGAACTTTATACTGATTACTTGTAATCGAATAAGGAGCGCGGAGATTTCTTGAATCGGAAAAAAATTTGGCGGAAAAGAAGTGAAATAAATCGACCGTGGCCACCGGGAAGATAAAGGTGCTGTGATTATGAAGAATATCTCGATGACTCGATCACAGGAAAGGAGGATTCCAGAAGGTAGCGAACGCCCTCTCTACAAACATGGTTGTTTATATGTGCATAACAAAACTAATTGCTCTCATCCGTGAGAGTCATGTGTTCAATCTTCGCAATAAAGTAGTAACTATGAGTATAAAGATGACACGTCCTGTTGTATGGTCTGCAAAAGATTGAATTTCGGATCGGTAGAAGCTTACGTTGAAATAGAGAAGAGAAGAAAATATATCATACTTGGATCACGAGAATATGTGTCTAACAAGCTCGAAGTACTAATTGTATCTTTAATTATGTTTTGTAGCTTCTGTCGCTTATGTCGGCTGTGGAAGACAGTCTGCGTATACCTTTAAAGTGTAAATATTTATGTCTATACAATAACTACAAATATATTGTGCATGGTCCTCTAATCTGGTCTGTCAAAACATCCTAAAATAGGACGGCTCCGTAGCATTATTACCATGCAGAGATTATCGTTAGTTCTGTTGAAACATTCTTATCTTTATAAGAAAGTATTGCAAGAATACATATTCGCGTTGCTTTCGATGGTATTTTTTTCGAGATTTTTTTCTGTTAGAAAAAAACCAACTTTATTTGAACTATGTATGTATCCAGCGATTGAGGATACATGAGTCTAGACTCTTATATATAAAAAAGGAACTGGTAAGAAAAGATACCGTATTTTCTCTATTAGTACCCCCCCCCTTTATTAGAACCCCCCCTCTAATAGTACCCCCTTCTGATAAAGCCATTGAAAAATAGAACCCCTCGCTCTAGTAGAACCCCCCCCCTCCAATAGTGCCCCCCCCTAACACCCTAATATCTAAGCTCGAGACGTACCTCGAATGGATCCTGGAGGCATGGGATGCTCTCTCCAATGAACTGATTGCAAATTCATTCAAAATGTGTGGTAAAATGGATATTCCAGTGCTGATTCCTATGAATTCGAGCTATGATTCTTCTTTTTTTGAGAAGAAAATGTTGTTATCAAACTTTTACTGTCTCACATTGAAAAATAGTACCCCTCCCTCCAGTAGAACCCCTCCCTCTAATAGTGCCCCCCTCTCGCAAGGGTATTGAAAAATAGAACCCCCGGGGGTACTAATAGAGAAAATACGGTATATTTACATTTACATACATACAATAATGTCAGGCAGATAATGAACAAATTTCATTGAAAATATTTTCGTAGATATAAAGATGCAGTTCCGTGCAAAAAGATACGAACACCATGATATTTTACTTTATTTTCATTCATCGTTGACCAAACCTCATGAAATTTTCAGGGTTGTTTCAGTATGCCGTCATAATTATAGTAGCAGATTATTAGTTTCATTGATCCAATACAGGGCTATAAAAATCAATAATTCGAATTACCCAGTTTTGCCCATTTAGGCATGCAAGACAAAATGATTTATTTCTTGGATTTTTTTGGTAGTTTAATTTTGATAGATGGTAGATCTGCATTCTAGAACATCCCTGCGATAACTTTTTGATCTAATTCTGATTTAATCCTATGCCGTTACATGTTCCCTACCTTCAGTTCGAGATTCATTCACTCGGAATCAAATGAAGAAAGTTCAGCGGGATAAATTCAATTATTTACCGCTATTTCTTGAGCGTTAATGATGTCCAAATATTCGTATGTAATTGCTAAGCTAATTTAAATGGTTAGCTGAACTGTGGAAATTAGTTGCAAACTATTTGTAAACAATTTGAACACCGCGGTCAACTTTGGCCCTCACCGCAGAAGTGCAAAAAGTGGTGTTGTGCAGGGGTCGGTGTTTGGAAAACGGCTTTGACTATCTATAATGATAGTGAATAGGCTTTTTCACGTTCAGAAGCCCTATTTCATCCCTGGCTTCAGGATTACACAAAGGGAGGAGTAAATCGTTTGAATCTACCCTGGCCTAGAGTAGTACCGTGCCCAACAAGGCTTGAAACTAAACCCAAAATGTTTTGATCCAGTCAAAATTCCCCTTAATCGATGCAATGGAGTAAGTTGTGATTGATCTAGAACAGACAGTTGTCAATACACCGTACTACTCCATGCAAGGGTACATTCAAACGATCTACTGTTCCTTGTGGCCAGATCAAGCCAGGGATGCAATAGGGCTTCTGAACGTGAAAAAGCTTATTCACTATCATTATAGATAGTCAAAGCCGTTGTCCAAACACGGACCCCTGCACAACACCAATTTTAGCACTTCTGCGGTGCAGGCCAAAGTTAACCGCCGTGTTTAAAGTGTATATAAATAGTTAGTTTTTTTTAATTTTCGCAGCTCAATTAACCGTTTGAAATAGTTCAGTGATAAGCTGCGAATATATGGACATCATTATTACTAAATTTATGACAATAAATCATCAATTTTATCCCGCTGAACCTTATGTATCAAAGGCTGAGGGAATGAATCTCGAACTGAAGGCATATGATTAAATCACAATTAGGACAAAAAGTTATCGCAGAGAGGTTCTAGAATGCAGATTAACCATTTTTCTGATAAAAGCTACCCTAATATCAAAGAAATAAATTATTTTGTACAGCCTAATATCTCATCTCGAGACGGCCTAATATCTCATCTCGAGACGTACTTCGAATGGATCCTGGAGGCATGGGATGCTCTCTCCAATGAACTGATTGCAAATTCAATCAAAATATGTGGTAAAATGGCTATTCCAATGATGATTCCTATAAATTCGAGCTATGATTCTTCTTTTTTTGAGAAAAAAAAATGTTGTTATCAAACTTTTAGTGTCTCACATTGAAAAATAGAACCCCTCCCTCCAGTAGAACCCCTCCCTCTAATAGTGCCCCCCTCTCTCAATTGTATTGAAAAATAGAACCCCCGGGGGTACTAATAGAGAAAATACGGTAACTTGTTTGTTAAGTTTTGTTTTAATAATGTCCTGTTACTTACAATGAGATCTTCTTACAAGTCCGCTACCGGATGGGGAATGCAGCAGAGATTCTGACTATGGTCGCGGCAGCCTTGGGCATCTGCACGAATGGCCTCCTGGCCTTCTTGACTCTTCAGCCGCTCGCAAGAATCAGCATCGGCAACTACCGCCTGCTGCTGCTCGCCTTTGCATGCTCCAACATTGTCTTCTCACTAAATCATGCACTCATTCGACCGGTTGGCACTTTCTTTCCTTAAAGTATCCAAAAACTCACCTTCTAGTTTTCGCGATTTTTTTCCAGAAATGGGCGAGAGTCTTCTCGCTTAATCATGCCGTTATAAGCCCAGTTAGTATGAATACAACACGCGGTCCTACATTGTGGCCTACTGTAGGCCTAGAGACAGTCTGCACTCAAGCAATTCAGGTTGTCTACTTTACCCCAACCGGCTTTCTCTACTTCTCCGAGCTTGCGCCTCGCCTGCCCTACTACGGCGACATGGTTGTGAGCGGCATTTTTGTCCTCATGTTCTACCAAACGTTCATTCTGCTCGCGCTTCACTACGTCTATCGCTGGAACGCGATCTGCCAGTAAGAGGAAAATTCTGTGGGTGTTTTTGTAGTTGAATCTAATTGTCGTTCTGCCAAATTTTTCCTCGACTAGTAATTATATTGAAAGATGATTGAAGTAAGTAAAAAAAAGTAATAAAAAAATGCCAAAAAAGGTTAAAATACCTTTCGGCGTTAAAAAAAAGTAAGTAATTCTTCACAGCCCTGCCTACCTGGGATGGATCAACAACTGGAAAGTATGGAAGGCGGCTCTGTTGCTCTTTATCCTTTCATTCTCTTACAATCTCTTGTTCGACGTCATTCTAACAAGCTGCGCGCCAACGGAATATTCTGACAATGTGCTTTCATACGTGCTGCATATGGCTTTTGGCGTTCTTTTCGAAACCCTTGACTCACTCGTTAATTGATTACCGTAGTTTCTCTATTAGTAGCCCACCCATTATTAGAACCCCCCCCCCACTTAAACAGTGATAGTGCTCCCTTGAAAATGCTTTTAAAATAGTACACCTCCCTCTATTAGAACCCCCTCCCCCTCTAATTGTGCCCCCTTCTCTTCGCAAGGGTACTGAAAATACTACCACCTAGAATAGTTAGTTTGAAAATACAGTTATACAATATGCTCACTTCTGATAGAGAGTCGCCTCCTCTCAATTCTACTTCAGCTCATCGCTAAACTGCCACTGCTCGAGCTGTACGACCTCGATCCAAAGCGACACTCCTACTTTGCGCTCAACGTCTTTGTTAGTAGAGTCTCTTATGTACAAACATATATGAAAGTCATTATTTGTAGGGCTGATTTCAATGAAAAAAACAGCGCAATGATAACCTTTTGATGCCAGCCAACTTATTCAGATGCCGGACGAGAATGGCAGAATTAAATTGCACATTCCACACGTGCTCGCAACATGTGGCTGATCGTCGCTATTGCTTGGTTTGTCAAGCATTAGAGTGCCTGTTCTTCGATGAGTCATCGTGAATGAGACATAATAATCAATTATATCTTCCATAATTTGAATGATTTAGACGAGATTCGCACACTGTCCTGTACATACAATATATTGCTAAATATATTATCTGTTGTGTCCTCTGCCAGAGGGGACGCTTCTCGAATGCGTTTATAGTCACAGCTGTGGTGATTCTGCTCGTCAATTCGATTTCCGGCCATTTCGAGTAAGCGTCCACCATCACCAGATAGTATTCTCCGTCGACTGGACCTGCATAGTCCATGTGGACTCTCTGCCACGGTCTTTCCGTCTGAGACCATGGTTGAAGCGGCACTTTGATCGGGCACTTAGCCGCACTAGCACAACGATCACAATGTTTCACCGTCTTCTCGATATCGTCGTCAATCTTCGGCCAATAACAGATACTCCTTGCGAGTTCCTCCATTCGAACGATGCCCGCATGTCCATTGTGGAGTTCCTTCAAAACAGCAGTTCGCAGAGAATCAGGGATCACCACTCGTTCTCCAGAGAGTAGGCAACCATCAACTTTCGTCAGTGAATCTCGTCTGTTGTAGAATTGGATTAGGTCTACAGGTACCTTCTTCATGTCCGGCCAACTGTTCAGTGTGAATTTCAACACTTTCTGTAACATCTTATTTTTGGCTGTCTCCTTCTTGACGTCGGCTGCTGTCAGCGGCAACGCCCTGATGCTACTTCTCAGCGACTCATTCAAGTCTTCATCGACTTGGATGCTTGCAATGACCACGTCCTCGTCTTCTGATGGACAATCTGCGATCAATCGAGACAGTGTATCATCATATGCGAAACTGTCAGTGCGGATATACTCGAGTGTGAAGTCGTATCCAATCAGCATCGTTGCCCACCGTTGCAACCTGTTTGCAGTGTACACTGGAATTCCCTTCTTGGAGCCGAAAATGGCAAGCAAGGGGCGATGGTCAGTTTGCAGAACTAACTTCCGGCCGTAGATATACCGATGAAACTTCTTCACTGCGTAGATCAGTGCCAATCCTTCCTTGTCAATCTGACCGTAATTCTTCTCAGCCGGCTTCAATGTTCGTGACGCATGAGCGATTGGCTCTAAGCTTCTTTTGGCAACTTTTTTTTTTTTAAATTTGGCAACCTGTGCATGAGCACGGCTCCGATTCCGTAATTGCATGCATCGGCAGCGACCACCAACGGTTTCTTTGGGTCGTAGTGGATCAGTGACAATTTCGATCTCAGTGCAGTTCGAATCTGTTCGAATTTCTTCTGGCATTCGTCTGTCCACTTCCACTTAGCATCCTTCTTCAGTAGCGCGTCCAAAGGTGCTCTCAAAATGTGCATTCCTTCGATGAACGGGGTGTAGTAATTCACCATCCCGAGAAACGATTGGAGTGACTGGACATCCACTAGCTTCGGCATTAGTGCGATGGCTTCCACCTTCTTAGGATTCAGTCGTCTTCCGTGTTTGTCGATGATGAATCCGAGATACTTGATCTCTTCTGCTCCGAACTTGCACTTCTCGAGTTTCAGTTTGAAACCGAATTCTTGGATTCGCGACAGGGTTCGCTCCAGATTCACGTCGTGTTCCTCCTTCGTGCAACCCATCACAATGACGTCGTCCAAGTAAGAGACTACACCTGGCAGTCCTTCCAGCATCACGTCCATCACTTCTTGGAAGATTCCCGGAGCCGACTTTACTCCGAAAGGCAATCTCTGGTACTGGTAATGGCCTTTATGTGTGCTGATGCAGAGCTGCTCCTTTGCGCTCTCTTCCATCTCAATCTGGAGATACGCGTCTGCCAAGTCAATCTGGCTGAAGAATTTGCCGCCATTCAGGCTTGCGAAGATTGTTTCTGGATTTGGCAACGGATGAGTGTGTAACTCCAGTGCTTCGTTCAGACCAGTCGCGAAATCTGCGCACAGTCTGACGCTTCCGTTCGCCTTCGCCACTGCGAGAATCGGTGCTGCCTATCTGGCAGTGTCCACCTTCTTTATCACTCCAAGATTCTCCAACCGGTCCAGCTCAGTTTCCACCTTTGGAATGCTGGCAATTGGCACCGGTCTCTTATTCCGGAAAATCGGCTGGGCGCCTTCTTTCAGTTTCAGTGACGCCTTCATCTTCGTGCACTTTCCGAGTCCTTCTGAGCAGACATGAGGGAAGTTCTTTTCCACCCAGTCTTTGTACTCACTCGGTGTGTTGCATCCTTGGCTGATTTGGTTGATTGATTGTTCGACGTTCTCAGTTACCAACTTGAATCGCAACTTGTCGAAAAAGTCCAGTCCAAGGAGCATCAACGGATTATCAGTCACGTAAACTGTTCCGTGTGCTGTCTGGTTTTCGTAGCAGATTTCCGTTTCGAAGCATCCAGTGAGATTGACTGCTTGTCCACAGGCACTGACCGGCTTGCAATCTTGGTGAGCCTATCTGCTCCCAAGTGCTCTTCGAGATCAGCGTGATACTGGCGCCGGTATCTACTTGCATCGTAGTTTTCACTCCTCCAATCAGCAGATCTACCTTGATCGACTTGTTCTGCACCGTATTGACACAGATTGTGTTCAATCTTTCCGACTTCTTACTGTGCTTCTGTGAGAACTTGTTCTGCGTCTTCTTCGCTCTGCATACTTTGCTGATGTGACCGATTCTTCCACAAGTGTGACACTTTTCGTCCTTGAATTTGCAGTTCTCCTGAGCGTGTCCTCTGCCGCAACGGAAGCAAGGTTTGTCTTCCTTAAACCTGCTGTACTTCTGAGCGTGTGTGCCGTCGCCACGAGACTTCTCGCTGACTTTCTCAGTTCTCTGATTGGCGAACTTCTGATGCTTCGACACAAAGTGCACTGTGGTGCCTTTGCCTTGCGTCTGTACCACACTGCTTTCATTCTTCAAAACTGCGATTCGGTCGCATTCTTCTACCAACTCTTCCATGGTCACTGCCGCATTCTTCTTCAACTGAGATAGAAGATGAAATGCCGTGTCCGCATGGCGTGGTGTATCGATTGCTGCCATGAAGAACATCGTCTTCAGTTGGTCATTTTAGAGTTCCGCCATCTTGGCCTCTTCGACAGCCTTGTTCACTTCTGCCGAAAGTACTCTGAAGTCATTGATCCGTGTTGTGCTCATTCTCAGATTCAAAAAGTACAGTCTCTTCTCGAAATCTGTCTTGTAATCACCGAACAGCTTCTTCAACTTCTCGACTGTCTCTGCGAGAGTGAAATCTGATACCTTCTTAGGCGTGATTGAGTTGCGGTACTGAATGTCAACCTTGACACTGAGTTTTCTCATCAGCATGAGCACCTTCTGTACTTCAGAGATATGAGCAGCCTCCTTCTCGAAAAGGTCTTCGTACTTGTTGTACCAAGCATTGAAAGTGCAGCCGTCCTCTGGCTCGTATTCAAATACTTGAATTGTCCTTTCGAGTGCATCAATTGAGGGCCCTGCCCTTGCTGCATCACTTTGCCTCGGAGTGTTTCCATTCTCGGTCGTATTCATCCTCTCGAGTAGCATTTCAACTGTCTTCGCGTGTTGTTCAGCTGCCTTCGCATTCTGTTCAGCTGTCCTTGCATTTTGCTCTTGCATCTCCTTCATCAAAGTTTGCTGAGCTTGCAGAGCTTGCAGGAATGCTTCTTGCATCTCAGTCATCTTTGTATTCAACGATGATTAGTATGCTGAACAGAACGATTTCTGATTCGCTAATGTTTTGCTGAACAGAATGTATTCTGAACGCCGATGTTTTGCTGAACAGAACGTGTTCTGAACGCCAATGTTTTGCTGAACAGAATGTATTCTGAACGCTGATTGTCGAATCAGACAGCTTCCGAGTCTTCACTTCAATCGTCTTCAATCTCGTTGGTTCTTCTTGAATCGTGTTCAGCCCGTTGTCTTCCTTCGTAGATCACCAGAATACCAGAACAGCCGACGAAAAACGGGTGGGCATGAAAAGCCTCTTTTCTGGATGGGCTCAAAAGCCTCTTTTAACTGGATGGGCTCAAGGCCTCTTTAAACTGGGAAATGGAAAGAAGCCGGCCGAAGATAGAAACAGACAAACGTGAACCACGAGAAACGAACGAACCGCAGGTCGGGAATCAGCCGCCGCACGAGTTCTTGAGATCCTGATCGCCAGTTGTTGTGTCCTCCGCCAGAGGGGACAAGAGATAGAATGTGGAGACGAGGGAAAACAGCGAGAGGTTTATGTCGAAAGGAAAGAGTAAAGAGGAAGAGAGAGGCCGACCGGTTGGGAAACTCGCGGAAAGGGAAACTGCTAGGAAAAAGGAATGGAAGCTCAACTCGTCTGCTGTGACTGAAAAGACAAGATTAACATATCGCTAATATGATTGTTAAATAGCGTGAGTATATGAATGCTACATGACTCTACCAAAGGTCACATAGCAATAATAATAAATTACAATATTTATAGCTGGACTCGCAGAGTCCATTAAACACATATGTAAATATGTAAATATTTACTATCTACTTAACATTATCGTTATTAAAATGCAAGTTTAATCACTCATTTCGACCGATTCTTATGCTAAGCCACGGGCGCCCTCATCGCCTTCTGTATCATTCGAATTCGACACGCTTTCAAGACGATCGAAATGTCGGACAAGACACGTGAGCTGCACAGACAGCTCTTCAAGGCGCTTCTCATTCAGGACTGTTTATATTTATAATATGCCTCTCACAATATGTATGTGTATGCCGGACCTTTTGCATACTCTAAAACCTAATCTAGGGATTAATTCTGCTTGGGAAGATTTTTGCTTTTTTTGATGAAGGCTTATTTAATCTGTCTGGGGACTTGATACTTGATCGATTAAGTCTGTCAATTGTAGACCCTCATCCCAGCACTCCTCTCATATATATATATATATATATATATATATATATATATATATATATATATATATATATATATATATATATATATATATATATATATATATATATATATATATATATATATATATATATATATATATATATATATATATATATATATATATATATATATATAGTTTATCTGGCTTGCATTTAAGTGGAGCTCAAGAAGAACATTGGAGGAAATGAGAGAAATATGTCACAATCAGATGGGTAAGAGGCCGCAACGAGGTGGCCAATAGGTGCTTAAGGCACCTTAAAAAAGAGAAAAAGAACCAAACAAAACGAAGCAGGAATTATAAAAAATAAGAGAAAATATATAGACAGCCAGTATTAACTGCGTCGAGAGAGCACAATGTTCTTAATTAAGTTACGAGCACCCGGCAGGGAAAGTGTAAACAAAACATCGGGGAGAGTATTCCACACATCAACTATCCTATTAGAGAAGAAATTCACATATATGCTGCTCCTAAATTTGAACTTGCACAATTTAAAGCGATGGCCGCGGGTGACATTCGAGGATGGAAAATGAAATATATCGTTGGCTTTGATGCTATATATCCCTTTTACAATCTTAAGGGCTACAAAGAGATCATTGATCTCCCGGCGAACTGATAGAGACTCTAAGTGAACATCTTCTAAGCGTTCGTTGTACGACAGAGAGAGCCCACATCTGGCAAATGCTAATCTAGTGAAACGTCGTTGAACGTACCTGCCGATGTCACTGATCTTTCTCTCACCGCTCACAGGTGCTGAAATGTCTTGAATAATGCAAATAATTATTCAGTGAACGGTCTATTTCAGAGATGAAAAAAACAATACTAAAAAAAAGCTCAACCTAAAGTGACTCGTATTGTACAACGGCGGCTTGATTCTGCTGCGCATCACGGTCATCTTCCCGATCGCTGACCCGCTCATCGTCATCTGGTTCGTCAAGTGCCTGCGACAGCAAGTCAGTGCCCTAAAGTCGTAGGTGCATTCCCACGGATGTCGCATCGTTTGTCAAAGACCAGGGATATTTACGGCACGGTTTTCAGGTCGCAGAGATGTACATCTGCAAGAGAATAAGCTTGAAGAAGGCTGCTGAAGTCAGCCCCGCAATTCCCAACTCCTTCACAACAGCCGCACCCGATATTAGAGACATGAAATGAGTGATGCCATGAACTACCTGAATCCACGATGAAGAGAATGACAAATAATCACTTCTATCCACACTTCTCCATAGCACTTCAATATGTATGTATATCCTATGAATTCCCGTCCTGTTTTTTTTCTGAATTCGATTTATTGTTCCAGCCACATTATATCATTCTAACCGATCCATTTTAGCAACTCGCATATATTCCAGAGACTACGTACAACATACCAATAAATTTCTGTATACAGGGTTTATTAAGAAATACCATTAATCTTCAACCACATCAAGGCAACGTAAGAAAACTAAGTTTTGGATAACTTCAGTTTAAAGAAAAAACAAATAACCAGGGAACATTGAGATTCCCAAAGGAGGAAGATATTCACATATACATTTTTGCTAATGGTAAATGTAGTTGTACTTCTTTTTAAGCAGCAAATGTTCAGCAGATCTCGTCCTCCGTTAACAAAAGTTTCCTATTTATTTCTTTTCTCATTTTCAGCAGTTTAACGTCATTTAATAATGTTTTGCTGCACAGCTGAGTACTGCTTCCTGCTTGCCCTTCACGCAATGGCGCGCAGCGAAAAACTCGAGCAGTGGCCTTAGTTGGCACTCATTAGCCTTACTCATTTATATGGATAAAAGAGGCGCAGGTTTGTATTTTGGCCATCCTTTGAAAAACGGTATCGATTAGTTAATGGAGCAGTTCACTGAATAATTAACATATGGTTTTATGGGCGTGAATCTCTTCGCATCTGTCTAAGACATTCCAAAGTTTGAATAATTTTAGTACGCTTGTTACAAAGTTAATGGCTCGTCTAAAATTTTTTACTGTAGTTGTTAGCAACAATTCTATTTCACATGCTCTCTAACCAACAGAAGTGCCAAATATTTGAGGACGCGCGCTCAAATAGGAGAGATTTTAGCAAGAAGGTCACGAATGAAAACGACGCGTTTGGATCCGTTGCCACCGGAAAGATACACACAGCGCAGAAAGTATAATACTTTGCCAGTCTGGCAGGAAAGTTCGTTTTGAAATACGCGGAAAACGCACTTTCAAAACGACAGAAACGAACTTTCAGCCGGAAAGCGAACTTGCCGGCCATAAGTTCGTTCTATCCGCACTTTAGATTAATCGAATATTCTACCATTCGAATATTCGAATATTCGAATTCATGTACGTCAAGTGTGAGTGACTTGGATGCGGGTCACTCTCACCTTCTCTCTCTCTCTCTGTCTCTGTGCCTCTATCTCTCACTCTCTCTCCCTGTCTCTCTTTATGTCTGTTTGTCTCTCTTTCTTTCTGTCTCTCTATCTCTGTCTCTGTCTCTGTCTCTCTCGCTCTCTCTCTCACTCTCTGTCTGTCTCTCCGTCTCTCTTTCTCTTTGTCAGCCCATCTTTATCTCTGTCTATCTCTCTCTCCCTCTCTCTACAGCTCCCCTCCTCATCCTGTTCCCCTCTCTTTCTAGCGCTCTCTCTCCTCCCTCTCTCTTTCTCCCTCTCTACAACTCCCCTCCTCATCCATTTCCGCCTCCCTCTCTCTCGCTCTAATTTACTTCCCCATCTTCTTTTCTCTTCCCTGAACATCTTCCGCTTAAGTTGTTGGCTGCTGTTCCGAGTTATGCAAGCATCGGGCTGTTACAAGAGTTTATTTGTAAAAAAAAAATTGAAAAGATGGGGTCAAATTTTACAAGCAAATAAATACTTTTAATACTAAAAGAATAACTCAACAACGAAAGGAGAAAGCGATAAGTGAATCTTTGGAAAAGAAGTCTATTGAAGGATCAAGGCAAAGCACTTCAAAAATCAGGCCTACAGTGCACGTAAATATCACACGTATGCAAGAGCAATTGACGAGGAGCTTAATTCAATAACTAGTTAAACATATTTTTTAGTTTATTTTAAATATTAATCTTTAAAAAAATGTTTCAATAATGTTAAGATTAAAGAACCGGAGGAACTAGAAGGTGTTCATGCCGTCCATAAATTGGGGGACTTGATGATGTTCTTACTCTTCTTCTGCTGCTTCCTCTCGACCAGCCTTCTTGAAGTGGGTACGAATGGAGGCTGCCGTCGCCGCCTCCATGGAGCTGACATTCAGAAAAATTAAGATAGATTAGGGTATATTAGCTAATACAATGGTTAAAAAAACATAAAAATGAGTGAGAGAGAGAGAGAGGGAGAGAGAGATGAGGTGGAAAGCGAGGTTGAGAGAGAGAGGTGAAAGAAATCTCAAACCCTCCTCTAAGAATTGCTCGATCATCTGTAACCTTAGCGTTGAGCCTGTTGAAGACTCGAGGGACGACCGGGAGTACGGTAGGCCTGAACTCCTTGATGTCGTAGGCGAGCCCGCGAACTTCGTCAGCTCTCCGTCGTCCTCGTCGGCCGCAGCAGCCTCTCTCTCCTCTGGTGCCTTCTGGCAGAGGTGGGAGGTCGATTTGAATGCCGCTCTTGTCAGAGAAGACAGCCAGCTTCTTGTTCTCCATTTCCAAGTCGAAGCCAGAGAACAGCGAGTACAGCGACAGCACGGCACCGACCGGCCGCGTCTCCTTCAACGCCGTCCACGCCGCGTCCACGATGTCGGCCAGCCAAGGCTGATCCTTGCCGTAGAGAATCCTGAACTCAGTACATTCATTGTTTATTGTTATGAAACAAGGAAAAGAACACCCACAGTATCCAATAGTTAGAACATTCACACGCAGTAAAAAAGTATTAAGAAACTACACATATTTTTGTTTATTTACGAAATATTGGGATATGAATTGATATAATTTAAAGCACTTTTAATTTAGTATATCAGAATAAGTAGGAATAGAATAGAATAATAATTCTCGAAAAAACTAAACAAGGCTTACCGCCTTCTATCACGACTGTAGATGAATAGATTTAGGTTCAGCGGAAACAAAGCAACACAATCAGAGCTATGAAAGTCAATCAATAACCCGTAAACTGACAAGTTTAGTTCTGCTGCTTCCAGAACGAGCATCCTTCTTTGAGTTGCGCCTTTCCTCCGGCCGGCTGACGCAGCACCGTGTTGCAGCAAACGCACACCGCGACCGACTTAACGTAGCTGAAAAAAATAAGGATAACTTCTATCGCTTCCGTTTCGGATTAAAAACATTAAATATATATCGACATATCGATTTCGCGTTGTGAAAGAGTGAAGAATATCATTTCCATTGATGAATCATATAACAGGGCAGTCATGACCTTCATCGCAGCTTCTAATGGCTTGAGACTTACATATACATGCTAACTCTTGTTGAGAACCAAAACAAAACAACTAAGAAGTCATGGCCTAAATTAATCCTCAATGTACACGCCAAAATTTCTGGTGGTTATCGAAATCATCCGAACTCAGCGAGAAAGTATATAGCAGCAATTATTCAATTCCATTCCCGCTTCCCAGTGATGTTATTCAAAAGGAACAAGGTCATGCCGTTTCAAATCAAAGACCCAACAAATAGAAGCTATCCATTTAAAAAGGCTGGCTATGAACCTGAAGACGGTGGTGATCTTGTAACAGCCGGGGCACTTGACGTCCATGAAGAAGGAGTTCGGGTGCTGGACGAGGCGCTTGTGGTTGCAGCGCTCGCGTTCCTTAACCGGGTCCTGATGCAGAATATCATGCGAGCGGCATCTTTCAGTGAACTTCTAGTCGAGCGAGCTGCTGGAAAAGGAACAAGTTGGCAAGGTTCCAAGAATGATTTAACTCAAATTCGAAATATGATGTTCATGATGCAATAAGCCTTCAAAGAAAAGGACAAAGACTAAAAAATAAAATTCTCAAACACATAAAAAAATTTTTAAACTCACGAATGTTAGCACGATATATACGGTTCATTAAATGTGCGTAATGCACAGTTGTATGAAACATTGGCAATTCAAAAAGAAAATGAAAATGAAAGAGTGAAAAACCTCGAGAAAAGATGAAATCGGTCGAGCCGACGGAACGCAACGCGGTTTGGTCCAGAACGAGACGGCTCACTCGAAGCTGGCAGCCTGTTACGAATAAAGCGGCCAAATCAAAGTTTTTAAAACAAACAGTGAAAAGCGGCATTTCAACATGAAATATTTGCATTGTAAAACTCAAGCTGAGAAGATGTTGTCAAAACGCCAATTCAAAATTCGCGCTCGCTCGCTAGGCTGCGCATCAACCGCGATACTCAGTCTGAGCGTGCTCGGCTTTCATACGAGTTTGGACGCGTTTTCTTCGTTTTTTTTATATTTCGTTGTTCCGCTTTATTAAAATCTTTTTATCAAAAAAATCAATGTAATGGTTCAATGTTATTGATGTCTTAAGCTACTTTTAGTGGCGACATTGCGGAAGGCGTCGTAGTGCTCCCCAACCGGCGCCACGGGACGCGAGGGCCTACATCTGGGGTATGTTTGTGATTTATTGTTTTGGCTTTTATTTTTATTTTTGCTAATTCAATTTATACTGTTCGGGGCTATGCCCCTGATCTCTCAAATTATTGCACCTTTTCGCTTTTTATGAACTAACACTTGAATTTAGTATAAATCCTCTTGATCACTTTGATTCGGTAATTTTTTGTGCAGATCTGCGTGAAGTTCGCCCATATGATGATTCGGCCGACTCGACGGTGGGCGCCGAGAGAGCATCCCGGCGGCGAGCAATGACTCGTCTTCGCGGGTTTGTTTTCTGTTAAATATACCTGGCAGAGCCATGCGTATACCAAGGGTTCGCTGTTCTTAAGCATATATTAGAATATGTTTTTTTTTCTTTTTTTTCCTTTTTTATTCTTTTCTTTTTTATTCTTTTTTATTCTTTTTTATTAATTGAAATATATTTTGCTTTGTAGTTGCGGTCGGAGAACCCGGCCGCCGGCGCCAGCGATCGCGAGGTCCGACGCCTTGAAAGGTTTATCCTTTTTTTTATAAAGACATGTAAAACCTTTATCTTTTAAATGTATTTTATCTTATGTTCATTTTTATTCTTATAATTTATCTTCCTCGTGCATCCCTTAAAGCGGAATGCAAGTGTGATAATCTTGGCTTGTGTTCCAGCCGATTTTGTAAGTAGGGGGATTGATGGGTGCTATACCTGTTTGGGGGGGGCATGATGTTTCTCGAACACATTTTCTTATTTTCCACAGATTTCCACGGATCTCAAACAAGAATCATGGAGTCTTCCTTATCATGGCTTTAGAAGAAAAAAACGTGATGCTACGCTGTCTACAAATTGCTTTGAAGTGTAAATATTTACGTATATTTCTAACAATAACTACGTGTTGGAGAATGTCCTCTAAGCTGGCCTGTCAAAAGATCCCCAAATAGCTTGGCAGCGTAACATTATTAATTTGCAGAGCGAGCTTAATTCTGCTGCAACATTCTTGCCCTAGCAAGAAAATATTTTGAGAGACGATAAGTGGAAGTGATAAATCAAAGTCAGACAAAAAAGAAATGCTGAATTTCAATGGAATTCCAAAGGTCAACAAGAGATGTGTCTCATACTGTGCGCGTCTTTCATCCTCCATGTTTTCTGAATCCTTAATCCCTTATTTTTTGCCTACGTCTGACGAGCTTATAAATGCATACTACGAGCTGCCCATTACTTTCATTACAAAAGCCGTCGGAGTATTACTCCTGACATATTGCATAATGCGTGGTTTCTGTGCTATCTTTTCTCTCTCGCTCTGGTGGTATTTCCTCATGCTACCAGACCTTCTCGGCATATTGTCTACTTTAGCTAGATACATATATCCTCATTAACGAAATAAAATTTAAATATTCACTGAAGGTTCTTCAATTTGCAATGAGAATTACACAAAGTCCGCATTGAAAACTGCTGTTCTTTCCTTATAGTTAAATCTAGCTGCTACAATTTCAGGGCTTCCGCGACCGGATGGGGAATTTGTCCGAGATTCTGACGGTGGTTGCGGCTACCTTGGGTATCTACACGAACAGCCTGCTTGCCTTCCTGACTCTCCAGCCGCTCGCGAGAGTCAGCATCGGCAACTACCGTCTGCTGCTGCTCGCCTTTGCCTGCTCCAACATTGTCTTCTCTCTCAATCATGCACTCATTCGGCCGGTTGGCACTTTCTTTCCTTAAAGTATCCAAAAACTCACGTTTGAATTCCCGCGTTTTTTCCTGAACCGGGCGAGAGTCTTCTCGCTCAATAATGCCGTTTTACATTACTTGTTTGCTCTAATATAGTCTACAATAGTACTATATACTTTACTGTACTATAATATATTCTACTATATGCTATACACGATATACTAAATACAATAGTCTGCGGACGCCTATGCAGGTCGTCTACTTTACCCCTACCGGTTTTCTCTACTTCTCCGAGCTCGCTCCTCGCCTGCCCTACTACGGCGGCATGGTTATCAGCGGCATATTTGTCCTGATGTTCTACCAAACATTCATTCTGCTCGCACTTCACTACGTCTACCGATGGAACGCCATCTGCCAGTAAGAGGAGAAAAATTAAATAAATTCCCTGTGCGTGTTTTTGTTGTTGATTAAAATTGATTCTTATTCACTGTTTATGTTTTCCCTGATTAGTATGATCACCTTAATTATAGAGGAAGGTGATTCTAGTAAAACTGAAGCCAAGTTTAGACACTGAATGATATATGAACTACCTTCACAGGCCATCATACCTGGAATGGATCAACAACTGGAAAGTATGGAAGGCGGCGCTGCTGCTCTTCATCCTCTCATTCTCCTACAATCTCTTGTTCGACGTCATCCTAACAAGCTGCGCGCCTACTGAGTATTCGGACAACGTAGTGGACAATGTCGACAATATGCGGACAAATGTGTTTCATGTAGCCTGCCATCCTTTTTTCACACTTCCTTAACTCACTCTGTATATACTTTGAATCTTCTAACTTCTCATATGTATATAGAAGTTGCTCCTATCAATTCTGCTTTTCAGCTCGTCGCCAAACTGCCACTGCTCGAGCTGTACGAACTCGATCCAAAGCGACACTCCTACTTTGCGCTCAACGTCTTTGTTAGTATGGTCGCTAATATCTATGAAAGTTATGATTTATTGAACTTTTTTTCAATGAAAAAATGTTGACCATTTGATGCCATTGTACTAATTCAGATGCCTGACAAGAATGGCAGAATGAAGTTTTATATGCCACACGTACTTGCAACATGTGGCTGGTCCTCGCTAATGCTTGGTTAGTCGGAAATTAGTCAGACATAATGTGCTATTCTATTTCACAGGTTGCTCACCAAAAAAATAGCCGCTGATTGTGAGTGAAAATCGCACGCGCGCGAATGAGCGTACGAAGAGCGGCGGCGGCTATTTGAATTGCAATTTGGTATTTTTTCGGTGATCGGCTTCCTTTAAGCCACGGGCGCCCTCATCGCCTTCTGCATCATTCGAATTCGACACGCTTTCAAGACGATCGAAATGTCGGAGAAGACGCGTGAGCTGCACAGACAGCTATTCAAGGCGCTCCTAATTCAGGTCCCTTCATATTTATAACATCACTCTAATCGTATGCATTTATGAATGAACAGACTGAAGTGTTTGCACACTCTCAAATATAAAAAATGCATGAAAAAAACATCACTTGTAAAAAAAAATTTTTTTACGCTGGCTCATAGCATTTGTGTAATAAATTGATACGTTAATTAACATCAATTAATTTGGGCCATTCTAGACCCTCATCCCATCACTCCTCTCATACCTTCCGATGTCGCTGATCTTTCTCTCACCGCTCACAGGTGCAAACATGTCTAGAACGCTTTTTTCACTTAATTGAAAGGAAAAGAGTCTTCTTCAAAGAGAACAAACAAGAATTTAAAAAAAAAGATGTAAAAGTAAAGGAAAGAGTGAATTTATTTCAAAGAGAAAATAAACGGGCAAAACTTTAATTACAATTGTATATTTAGTAGTTCGGTGAAGAAAAAAACCATAATAATCAGGCATTGATCTCGGGAATGGCGGCTTGATTCTGATGCGCATCACGGTCATCTTCCCGATTACGGATCCGCTCATCGTCATCTGGTTCGTCAAGTGCCTGCGACAGCAGGTTCGTATACTCAAAAATCCCCGGGCGGCGGCCACTTCGACTACCAAAAGCCACGAATAGTTTTTCGGCATCATCATTTTTCAGGTCGCAGAGATGTACATGTGTAGGAGCATGAGCTGGCTGCGGTCCTCAGACGTCGGCCCCGAACTGCCAAACTCGTTCACGACTGCTGCATCCGACATGAGATACACGAAATGATTCATTTCCCCGCGACCGACCTGAACTCATGATGAAAGGGAAGACAAATGATCACTTTTACCCATATTTCTCCGTTATTCTTTCTCTTTTACCCATATTCCGTTTGTATGTATAATTCCCGTCCTGCTTTTCACTGAATTTGATTTATCATGCTTGCCACATCATCATTTTAACCTACTCATTTTAGCAATTTATACATCGTTTTTCAAGGCAACGCAATAAAACAAAGTTTTATTCAGTTTATATGTATGTACATATATCTAATACATTGCTGCATACGTCCCAACTATCCGGGGACAAATTTTATTTCAACTACTGACAACCTATTTAAGAAACATATCGTTTCATGTTCATTCCGTTGGAGCTTATGGGCTACGCACTCATTCTGTGATCGAGCAGATGAGACGCAGAAAGTGAAATATCTTTGAAATTTAAAAAGTTAATCTCCACGCATATTGCATCGTCTGAAAGATTTGTGTAGTCTGTCCAGGCATTCCAAAGTAAACATACTGCGGCTTATGAGCTCATGGAGCTTATAATTATTCCTGAAGATAGAGAATCTTGCCCTATCGAGAATGTATTACGATTCTCTTCCGTACCCGATCTCACCAAAGGCGAAGTACTGGGACATCGCTACCAGACTGATGTGAATTAAAACATTTCCGTGCCCTGCCTAATTGTAGGCTGGAATGTGCCATTATGTAGTTCAGTTCTTCACTAAGTTAGAATGAATAATGCACGAGATTAAGCATATCTTCACCTTCACGCTTGTCTACAACTTTCTGCATACAATAAACTGGGAGGATTATAGAATCGCGTTGGTGAGTAGCCTGTGGTAGAATTGTATCTCTTGTTTGTCTTTGCTGCGTCTCGCATAGTGTTATCTATCAGTCAACAACATCGAAATATCGAAGCATATACGCACAATGTATGCATGATTCAAACGGTCACTAAAGGAAGGCGATCATCATCGAAACAGTAGGCGGAATACTTGAGAGGTATTTTCTGTACGATTAAAATATTTTAATCGTTTTGTGACTCAAATTTTGAGAGTATTCGTAAGCAGAATTCTTCCATTTTGATAATTTAGATTGTCTTTTAACGATCAACACAAGATACATACATTGGTTATAGTTATGCGTTCAGTTCACACAAGTGGAGTACGTAATATTTATTTTTAAAAAAATTTAAAATAAACTTGAGCATGTGTAAAAGATGTGTCTGCCTACCACGGAAGATGCCATGAACAAGAACAGCGGACAAAGGTCGCTAAAACATTTTTTTTTTGACGGTGTCCGATGAATACCAATGAATACCAAAAATTACAGATTACTTACAATCAGAATAACAAAATTAACAGATTACAAAACCATCCACCATATGTGAACGCACTTTCTGCCATCAATATTTTCATTTCCTAGTTTCCAAGTACTGATGTCCTTTCTAATCGATATGAAGTTCATCATTCATAAACCGTCAATCGTAATTGCATATCCACAATGTGTCAATAGTGTCTTTTTTCATTTTCAATTCAAAACGGTTCTATCTTATGTTGATTCAATTATATGGATATAACTACTGCATAAACATATTTTTTGTAGAGCAATGAAAGGGCATCATTCGATATCTTCACGAGATGTTAAAAAAACTACCGGCAGCAGCATTACATATAATATGAGGACGAGAACAAATCTTGTTATTTAGACACACTAACATCATAAATGTATGTATATGTGTGAGGAAGCATGAAAATGACACAACTGTCTCTCAATAAAGTGTCGTCATGGCAATCTGTCATCTTTAATGAACAAAAGTCATTTCGAGTACATGTACTTTCGAGAATACCATAATATTTCGTAAAGATAAGAAGTTGAAATAATTAACTATTACTTTTACACTTTTTGCTGGTCACGTATTCGATGAAATAGCATGATACTAATGCACGAAAACAAATCCAAATGTATTCGTGAGAGGTTTTCAATCGCCTATGTCTGACATGAATATGTATATGCACATATAATAAGTTTACGGAAACAACGAGTTGAACCCAAGGCTTGACAGAAGCTGTAAACTTAATTTCTTTTAGATGACAACATGTATGACACACGTAGGCACTACATTTCTTTTAGGTAGAATGAAATAACGTTCGTGGGTTCGTTGTATTCTCTTTCATCCTCTTTCATGCTTGTGTTTCAGCATAGAATTTTAAACAAGTCACTTTTCAAAGATAACTGATCACCAAGATGTGGAGCGATATGGAAGAGGATGCAGTTGAAGTGCTCACAATTGTGGCTACGGCTCTGGCCATCTGCACGAATGGAATCCTGGCCTTCCTGACTCTCCAGCCGTTCGCGAGAGTCAGCATCGACAACTACCGCCTGCTGCTGCTCGCCTTTGCCTGCTCCAACATTGTCTTCTCGCTCAATCATGCACTCATTCGACCGGTTGGAATTTTTTTCCTTTTAAAGGAGTACGAAACAACCATAATATATTTGAATTTTTTTTAGATTCTCTAAATCTCATGTTCTCTCGCCCTTTAGTCTGGCAAGAGAAGCGCGAATTCAAGAGTGGCTTTTTGGGCCCCTTTAACGATCACACGCTATTCGCAGCTGAACATCACAGGTAGTCTACTTCACGCCCGTCGGACTCCTCTACTTCTCCGAACTCGCGCCAAGTCTGCCGTACTTTGGTGGAATGATGGCTGCGGCGCTGTTCTTCCTCATGTTCTACCAGACATTCATTCTGCTCGCATTACATTACGTCTATCGATGGAACGCCATCTGCCGGTAAGTCAAAACTGAATTGTAAGCAATACTCGTATACTCAAGTCACAATCCTGCGTTACAGCATGATACAAATCTAACAACACTTTTCCAAATGGTAATGCGAGAAGAGTAAACGACGAAAACTGTTACTGAACTCGTCAATACAACAAATAAATGTTCGATAGGCCCTCCTACTTGGAATGGATAAGCAACTGGAAAGTGTGGAAGGTCGCTCTGCTTCTATGCCTTCTTTCATTCGCGTACAATCAACTTTTTGCACTCATTCTCGCCTGCTGCACGCCTTCGGATTTCTCGGACGATGTCTGTGGGCTTTTCCTTCTTTTTTCCTTTTCTCTCTTATTTTGCTCATTAGATTTTCTATCATTAGAAAGTTTTTCATAAATCTTGAGTTGGTTTTTTTTCTCATTTCTCAGCTTGTCTCCAAACTTCCAATCTTCGAGCTGTACGAAATCGACCCGAATAAACACTCCTACTTTGCTCTCAATATACTTGTTAGTGGTTTTATCTTAAAAAAAACCAAAAACAGAAATGAAATAATTGAGTATGAAAAATGCATTCCTTGCTAGAAAAAAAGGACGATATGCATTACCAAAATTGCCTGGCGTGCCAAACGGATTGGAAAGAGATAGAAGAACGGACGAATTGAGGAACACTGCTTAATCACAAAAATCCCGAGTCGGCCGTACAAAATGCGGAGAATGTTTAGTCGAGTTATAAAGCTTATAAACATCAAATATTATCGAATCACTTGAATCACTAGACTAATCTAAAATTAAAGGCCTTAACTGAGCATTTGGTCAAAAAGTGTATTCCGATAAAAAAAATAATGTGATATTTTTTAACAGTGCATAAATATTGACAGAACGTGAATTATCGATTGCCTAATTGAGCTGCCGGACCAGCATGGCGACTTGAAGTGGAACGTGCCGCACGTACTTGTGACTTGTGGATGGTCGGTGCTAATGCTTGGTTGGTGGCTTCCTCGGGATGTCAATTCGGATTGATTATTTTGATGTTATTTTGTTCTTACTAAAACTTTCTTACTTAGAGGAAAACTAACAAAGAAACATTATTAATGGCAAAGTTCCGAAATGTTTATAAAGAAAATGGTATGCTAGACGAGAGAAGCAGAGAGTAAAGTACGGTAGAATTTATGCTCAATCGACAGAATCTCTTAAGCCACGGGCGCCCTCATCGCCTTCTGCATCATTCGAATTCGACAAGCTTTCAAAACGATCAAAATGTCGAAGAAAACCCACGCGCAGCACAGGCAGCTCTACAAGGCACTCCTGATTCAGGTCAGAAATTAGAATTTTTAGCAAAAATTATAACGTTTCATTTTCGATTTCATCTAGAGGGTACATGGCCCTAAAGTTTCAGAGCCCAATACGACAGTCAGACGACTTGATAATATTTCGAATTCATATAAAGGATCACCGAAAATTTATATGATATTTAAAACTGCCGCGCCCCTTCGTACTCTCATTATTTTCACGTAGCGGATTTGTGCGACCTGCGAAATAGCACGTGAGTATTAGAGAGAGGAATCACAGGGCAGACACGGCAATTCGAACCTGTATTTAATATTTTTCGGTTATCGCCCTCCTTTAAGCCATTTTTTCCAGACACTCATCCCGGCTGTCTTCTCCTACCTTCCGATGACGCTGATCTTTCTCTCACCGCTCACAGGTTCAGAGTGACATTTTAAAGTAGATTTAATTTGCATTAGCAGTTGCACTTGAGAACTACTGAAGTACTCTTTATCAGATACTAAATACTTAAAGAGTTAGGAAAGTATTTTAGATGTAAGAATTTTCTTTAGCGTTACATATATATGTTTGTAACTGCATCTTCATCAATGTTATGTTGTCGCACTATGTAACATCATGTATTCGATTAAAGACATACATACATACAGTACCGTGCAAAAATATACGAACACTAACATATTTTGCTATATTTTCTTTCAAAGTAGATGAAAGTTAATAAAATTTTCAGGGTTGCTTCATCATATAGGCAGAATACTAATAGTAGATTATTGGCTTTATTAAACGACTAATGAGCGGAAAAAATCAATAACTCAAAATCACCCACACATTTAGGCGTGCTGTACAAAATAATTTATTTCTTTGATATTAGGGTAGCTTTTATCAGAAAAATGGTTAATCTGCATTCTAGAACCTCTCTGCGATAACTTTTTGTCCTAATTGTGATTTAATCATATGCCTTCAGTTCGAGATTCATTCCCTCAGCCTTTGATACATAAGGTTCAGCGGGATAAAATTGATGATTTATTGTCATAAATTTAGTAATAATAATGTCCATATATTCGCAGCTTATCACTGAACTATTTCAAACGGTTAATTGAGCTGCGAAAATTAAAAAAACTAACTATTTATATACACTTTAAACACGGCGGTTAACTTTGGCCTGCACCGCAGAAGTGCTAAAATTGGTGTTGTGCAGGGGTCCGTGTTTGGACAACGGCTTTGACTATCTATAATGATAGGGAATAAGCTTTTTCACGTTCAGAAGCCCTATTGCATCCCTGGCTTGATCTGGCCACAAGGAACAGTAGATCGTTTGAATGTACCCTTGCATGGAGTAGTACGGTGTATTGACAACTGTCTGTTCTAGATCAATCACAACTTACTCCATTGCATCGATTAAGGGGAATTTTGACTGGATCAAAACATTTTGGGTTTAGTTTCAAGCCTTGTTGGGCACGGTACTACTCTAGGCCAGGGTAGATTCAAACGATTTACTCCTCCCTTTGTGTAATCCTGAAGCCAGGGATGAAATAGGGCTTCTGAACGTGAAAAAGCCTATTCACTATCATTATAGATAGTCAAAGCCGTTTTCCAAACACCGACCCCTGCACAACACCACTTTTTGCACTTCTGCGGTGAGGGCCAAAGTTGACCGCGGTGTTCAAGTTGTTTACAAATAGTTTGCAACTAATTTCCACAGTTCAGCTAACCATTTCAATTAGCTTAGCAATTACATACGAATATTTGGACATCATTAACGCTCAAGAAATAGCGGTAAATAATTGAATTTATCCCGCTGAACTTTCTTCATTTGATACCGAGTGAATGAATCTCGAACTGAAGGTAGGGAACATGTAACGGCATAGGATTAAATCAGAATTAGATCAAAAAGTTATCGCAGGGATGTTCTAGAATGCAGATCTACCATCTATCAAAATTAAACTACCAAAAAAATCCAAGAAATAAATCATTTTGTCTTGCATGCCTAAATGGGCAAAACTGGGTAATTCGAATTATTGATTTTTATAGCCCTGTATTGGATCAATGAAACTAATAATCTGCTACTATAATTCTGACGGCATACTGAAACAACCCTGAAAATTTCATGAGGTTTGGTCAACGATGAATGAAAATAAAGTAAAATATCATGGTGTTCGTATCTTTTTGCACGGAACTGCATCTTTATATCTACGAAAATATTTTCAATGAAATTTGTTCATTATCTGCCTGACATTATTGTATGTATGTAAATGTAAATATACCGTATTTTCTCTATTAGTACCCCCGGGGTTCTATTTTTCAATACCCTTGCGAGAGGGGGGCACTATTAGAGGGAGGGGTTCTACTGGAGGGAGGGGTACTATTTTTCAATGTGAGACAGTAAAAGTTTGATAACAACATTTTCTTCTCAAAAAAAGAAGAATCATAGCTCGAATTCATAGGAATCAGCACTGGAATATCCATTTTACCACACATTTTGAATGAATTTGCAATCAGTTCATTGGAGAGAGCATCCCATGCCTCCAGGATCCATTCGAGGTACGTCTCGAGCTTAGATATTAGGGTGTTAGGGGGGGCACTATTGGAGGGGGGGTTCTACTAGAGGGAGGGGTTCTATTTTTCAATAGCTTTATCAGAGGGGGGTACTATTAGAGGGGGGGTTCTAATAAAGGGGGGGTACTAATAGAGAAAATACGGTATATATATATATATTATATATATATATATACTTTTAAGCTTTCAATCAGTATTTCAGGTATTGATCTCGGGAATGGCGGTTTGATTCTGCAGCGAATCACGGTCATCTTCCCGATCACTGACCCGCTCATCGTCATCTGGTTCGTCAAGTGCTTGCGTCACGAGGTCTGCTCGAGTATTTGCGAATTAACACACATGCAATACAAATATACATATATTATGCTTTTATATAAGGTCTTTTCGATTTAATCTTGAGAACGCTTATAATAAACAAAAATGAGACTGTTCAGATAATTTATCTGTACATACATACATACATATCTATAGTTTCGAAGAAGAGATTAAAACTAATCGATCATATGTTTCGATTGCTAGAACTAAGCATCCGTCTCCTTTTAGGTCTTTAGCCTATGGAATAACTCCTCGGATTTTGCTAGTTTTCTTGGCTTTCTTCTCTCTTTTTCAGATCTCCGAGGTGCGCCTCTTCAAGTGGATGACTTTGTTGAAGGCAGCAGTCATCAAGCCCGAGATGCCAATCTCGTTCGCGACTGCCGCATCAAAGACGAGAGACGCAAAGTGAGGATTTCTTGCTGAATCGACGATGCAGACAGACGTTATGGAACTTGTTTTGCTCTCAATCCCTTATCTAATCCGGTCGACTCACCTTCCCCTTATCAACAAATGAGACAGAAGAGTATTTGCCATTGTCGTTTGTCCAATAGAGAAACATGGCGTATCTCTCCAACGCTTCGTAGACATGATATGTTACAAACAATTGTAGCAAATTCTCTGATGTGAGACCACAAAGACAGCTTACATAAGTAATTGCCCATCGCTGATCACGGAACAATCAAAAACACGTAAAATAATAATTCATTGAGATTCCTATCTTTTCTTTTCATTAGCACAACAGCTTTTAAAACAATAGGATACTATCGTCATTTAAACATATGTATTTAAGCATTAGCAATTCTGATAAATGACCGTTTCCTACTGGTTCAAGAAGTTCGAGATAACGTGAAGTCGTAGTTTTTTTTCTTCAATAAATATGTAGTCAATATCAAGAAAGGAGCTGGTCAATTAATGCATCACGGCCGAACAATTTATAACGCCTTGCCGCACACGATTTTTTGCTATATCAAGTGGAAGAAGGCCTCTGAAAAGGGTGTCAGTCTTCTAACGAGGTAGACTGTACGTACACTAATGTTGATGGCTCCAGAGATTCGCCATATATTCGTGGACGACTTACTTCAGGCTCTATTCAATTTGAACGATAAAAAAAGAATAATGAATTTCCCACGCCCAGTCAGGACACTGAATTAATTGAACAGCACATAAAAAATGGTAAAGAGCTTCGAAACTGAGCTTTTTTTCTTGTGAAAGTTCGTCTGAAGGATTTAATAAATATACATACATATATGTGTGTTCATTTCAGGCGATTTCAACCAATCAATATTTCCCGATATTAAATGAATATCCCGTTATAAGCGAGAATTCCTGAAATTTAGCATACTCCACTGTTAGCTATTTTGATGAGTCATAAATAGGCCATAAACTGGGTTGACAAATTTTTTCTATCGTCAAAATTTTTTTATTGGCAAACAGTCCAATATTCTGAATGACAAGTTTATTTGTATGGAAAAACACTAGTGTTATCGCTTAAGATCTTATATTTGGAATGGTCTTATGTGTAGTATGCACTACATGTATATATACATGTTCCTCTTTCTCTCTTATAATCCCTGTATTCAAGAATGTGATTATAGCGATGCCTAACGAACAACGAGGACTTATGGAAGCCGAAATATTACAACGCCTAGATTATAAAAGATGAAATGTTTGGTATGGAATGAATGATACACGGATCCTAGTAGACGGAAGTTCTGTTGGGCGATTGAGACATTCTTTCAGTCTCTGATGATTTCATCTTTCTTTCCGTGTCTACACGAAAAGGCGGGAAAACAGTGTCTGGAAGCTTTTAGCATAGAAATTTTGGCATGTTTTCGTAAAATTAATTGTAAAGAAAGAAAAAACAGTCAGCCAGTATACGAGATGTCTTATTCGCTTGCTCACACAGGATTAGGCCAATAAAAAGGCTGGATATAAGGACTGAGGATATCAGAATGAGGAGAGCGTTTGTGTGCAAAACACATTTGGTGCAGAAGCTTCCGCGTTTCCTTGTTCACTTCTCGCTTTTTTTGTTAAAGAAATACTGCACCCATGAACAAAACTGATAAGTAAAGTATTGGCTAGACTGCGGTCGGGTTCTCGGTGACGGTGGCCGAGATGCTCGAGTCCCAGGCTCGAGGTCCGACGTCCCTTGCATGGCCCCCGTGTGCCACAGATTGGGGGTTTCCGACGACCCCCGATTACTAATTATGAAAAAAAAGAAAAAAAACTCATTTTGTTTTGCAGGAGTAAGCGTGTGCCAACAGGCCGCCACAATCATGTACAATGAACGAAGCATCCGCATCTTCGTCGAGTACATGCAAATCGTCGTTACGATCGTTGCGTGCTGCACCAACAGCACGCTCGCCTATCTGACGCTCCAGAATCACACGCGAACATCCATCGGCAACTATCGATTCATGCTGCTCGCATTCGCCATCTCCAACATTATCTTCTCCATCAATCATACCGGTATGTATAGTACATATCTGTTTTTTTCTTTTAAAAGAAAAAGGTAATGAATACAAGTGATAAAACAAACATGAATACTAGCTAAACTATAAAGAAAAGTCCAAAAAAAACCAGACTACTTAACTTCAGGTGGTGTTCTTCGGCTTCATCTACTTCTCCGAGATGGCGCCCAGTCTCAACTACCTCGGAGGCATTCTTGCCTGCAACGCCTTCGTCCTCATGTTCTACCAGACGTTCATTCTGCTCGCGCTCCACTTTGTCTATCGATGGAACGCCATCTGCCAGTAAGATGAGGGCGCGGTTTCGTTCATATACGTTGAACTATTATGCAATTTAAAATACAAAACAAATATCAATTTATATATAACATAAGGCAAAAGTTAAGCTAAGCCACAATAGAGCCATGCATATTGATTGATGTGAAATACTGCCCGGACGCTAAGCTCCGCCCACGATGATTTTAAAGATCAAAAAGTACGTACAAAAAAGGGCAACCACGCCAGAAGAAAAAGGGCCACCTCTACACCCGCTATCATCATCAGAAGGATGTCTTCTTCGAAGGTGTCGATGATCTCGGCATTCGCTGCCTTTTCTGCTCGCTCTGCCTCCGCGTCTGATTCGGGCAGAAGAGGAATGTGCTGGAAATGAGTGCAAGCCAATGAAATATCGATTGAATGAGTGAACCGATTAGAGTAGTAGATCAATTCTTGTTAGAGAATTTCTCCCTGACACTGAGCAGCTCCTTGGTCTCCATGGCGCGCTCCGCAGCTTCCTCTGCCAGAATCTTCTTGTCCCTAAGCCTAAAGCCTGGCCGCTTCCGCTCTCGGACCACATCGAGCTTCATCCTTCCTCGCTCCTCTTCCCAAGCAACTGGCTAACATCTAAGAAAAAAACCCGTAGGCAACCGAGTCAAAAATTCGTAAGTTGGAATCTGGAAAGAAGTCTAATTTCCGGCCCTCATCATGGCAACTTCGACAAGTCTCTTTGGACATGCTCTATCTTCATTCGACAAGCTCGGCGAACGATCGTTCCAACGACAGCTACAGCGCTCCGTATCTCTCTCTCTCTCTCTCTCTCTCTCTCTCTCTCTGCCTCTCTCTCCCTCTCTTGATTTATCTCTCCCTCTCTCTCTCTCTCCTCTCTTTCTCTGACCCTCTCCCTTCCCCCTCTCTCTCTCTCTTTCTATCCCTCTCTCTCTCCTCTCTTTCTCAGACACTCTAATTCTCTCTCTCTCTCTCTCTCTCTCTCTCTCTCTTTCCAGATTTTCTTCTCGTTCCTCTTCTGCATGAGCTTCGTTTCAATTGTATTCTCAATCCTCCTGATGGTCACAGTGAGAGGAACGGGCAAGAAAGTCCTGAGGAAAACGCAAGATATCGACGTCAAAATCGGCATTCTTGAGAAAGAAGTCTGTCGATTGGATACTGCCCATTTATAAGATGAATTTTTTTTCATAACAACATTTAATCTATTAGTTATGAAAGTCATAATCAAAATAAATTTTGAAATAAACGAATAAAAAATGCATGATTTCAGAAGAACGAAACGTCGAAGAAGTCGAAGACGTCCGCGGCCAAGTCAAATCAGTCGGCTGAGAAGAAGCGAAAGCTCAAGTAACAGAGAAGAGTGAAGACGCATCTAGGTATACTTTTTTTAAACATTAAATAAACAGGAAAGTAATATTATTTAATACTAAAAGTACATAGGAAACCTTGGAAGAAATTTTAAAGGAAAAAAAGTTTTTTCAACCATAAAGATACACAAGTTAAGAATTGAATTGCAGGACGGATGACAAGAGGCTGAGAGAGAGAGCGCCCCGCCCGCTCACACAACTTCTCGTTCCCTCGTTCCCTCGCCATTGCCCCCCTCACATTGTTGATAAAATTAAGTGCGTAGTGGCTGGTGAATTTGGAGAAAAGTGTAAAAAGATATGAGAAAACGGAGAGGAAATGGGAATGGTAAGAAGAAAGAAGAATTGGAGTCATGAAGCGAGCAGGAATGTCACGTTGTTAGCATGATAATTTGCATGAGAAATGCCTCCGAGAGGTTTGCGCGCGAGAGGTTTGAGGAGAGGCGCCCCAACCCCTCTCCCTGTCAGTCATTGTTTCATCCACTTCCCTCGGCGAGCGGTTGACCCTCCTCTGCTCTCTTCCTTCTTCTCATATGTATGTACAATTGAATTGTGTAGACGAAAAGCAAATAGAAACATAGTACATACTATGTGTAAAGACACTCGTTCGCTCTGATAATCTTAATGCACTCAAGTCAAAGCCACATCCAAACATACGTACATATGCATTATCCGATCGTCACTCAATTGAAAAGACTCGACAACATTGTAAATTGGATGTCATTACATGCATGCATATATGTTTATCTGTATCTGTCGATATCTCTCTCTCTACTTCTCTCTATTTCTCTCTTTCTTAAGATTCCCTCCCTTTCTGGTGCTCTCTCCCGGTGTTGCTGCAGCCGCTGCATGCCCCGCGACTACTCAGCAGTGGCGCAAGCGACGAGGGCAGAAGATGTGAGAGCAAAACAACAAAAACTTGCATTTCTTTTTGTAATAATTATTTATTCTTATTCCAGTTCTAGCTTAAGGAGATACAATTGCAATAATCTTACCTTCAGTACAAAACCTAGATAGATAAAACCGTAAAATCTAAAAAAAAAACTGCTGAAGTTGATATAGTTATTTCCAAGAAGGTGGACAGGATTAATTCAAAGTAAATCAATACAATTGAGAAGATACAAATGTGTTTCGTATAAAATATTCGGACAAAAAAAAAAGAACTTATTAAGGTTAAATTGATCACTATCTCGAAGACTATTGAGAAAAGACATGATGAAAAATGGAGTTTCTTGGAGTATTGCCATAAGCACGGAAAACAGGAATATGTTTTAAATATTTACCTCTACTTGCTTTAGGATTGAAAGATTAGGAAATTGGCAAGTCAGATAATCCAGAACAAATGGAAAGGATTATCTTATTGCAACATAGAGTTTACATAGTTTACAAATCAATCATACTACATTTTAACAGGATCCCCGACATGCAGAATTTTATGCCAATCGAGTGAAGCGAGCAAATTAAATGCTTAACCTTCTCCAACAGCGCTGGTTGTTATCAGGGGCTGCGTCTTTAGTGCGAACAGAAAATGTAAGAGAGGCATGATCAGCAAGGCCCGGCGATACATTTACAGAGGAAATCAGAGACGGCTTATTACACAAAACAAGATCAAGCAATTTTTCACCGCGGGTAGGCTGTAGAACTAGTTGCTTTAGTCCATGTATTGCTACAAATTCTATAAGCTTATTACAGTAGGTACAATCTTGACGTTTAGAGAGTGAATCGATAGGCCATTTGATGCAACCAAGATTAAAATCTCCGCAGAGAACAATTGGCGATGAAGATGAAACTACTAAATATGTCAGTGCACTGATCAAATCATTAGTGTTTTTAGAATGTTTACTATGATATGCACAAATTACTCGAAGGGTAAGAGGATGACTTATGTCAATTGCAACAATTTCAACAGCGGGATCATTAGTCGGAAGCAGAGAAATTTTTAACATATTTAATAAATGGCTTGACAAGTATAGCAACACCCCCTCCTTGGGAACCGCGATCTTTGCGTATTGCAGAATATGTATTGCAGCTAATATCAGAATCAGAAAATTTGCTATCCAACTTAGTTTCGCATATACAGGCAATGGCACTATCCGAAGAAGATAATTGTTCATGAAGTTGGGCTACTCTTTTTCGAAGGGAACAAACGTTACTATAATACACATTAATCGAATCAAGAGAATTGAAAGTGACTGGGTTTACTGCAAGGTCGGCTAGCTGCAGCAGTCGTCCGACGTCGACGATTGTTGTTGTGTCTGGCGCACCTGCTTCCGCCACAGAATTGTTCAGCCGTCGACTGGCTCTTGGATGTGGGGATCGACAGGTAGTGCTCGATCTCCTGCAAGAAGGAATGTAGTTTTTTTTTAATTTAGCACTAAGTTGGCGTACCGTGCGCACCATCTGACGGTGGTCGACAGTTGCACTGGTGTTCTGCTGGCAGTTAACGGCCTCGTACTGATCGAATAGATCTTCAGCTGGACAATGTCGACTGTTCAAAATTGCTAGGATCTCGTCATCGGTAGGCAACCACGTTTCAGCCACAGCCAGAAGCTTTTCCCTGCCTCCACTGCTTGTGTACTTTTCCTTAATACGACTTTTTTTTATCAACAAATGACTAAAAGTGCTTCTCCATAATTTTCATCACCATCATGTTCATTTGATACGTTAAAGCGTGGATCAGGCAGTGTGGAAATAATAAGAGCGTCCTCGGCTTGATATGCGCTCAAACACTTTTCCAAGTTTTTGGCGATCTTTCCGCACACTGCCTTTTCAGTAGACGACTTCTTCATGTGATGAATGACCACTTTGCATAGCGGGATGATGGTTGACGCTGGCTCGCTTCTTGCCTAAAGTGATAAATGTTTAATAAAATAATAAGAAATATAATAGGTTTTATAACCCATATTAATAAAACCAAAAACAATATGTATGCGAGTGTCTAGATTACAGCAGTAGATTACAAATAAACAAACATTTACCACTCATCATAGCACAAATACCTGATCTGTTGCTTGCTTGATAGCGTGCAGCACCCTCCGAATGTTCTTAAACAGTCTCCATTCTGAGTCGTCCATCCTCGGATAATTTGGTAATGCCTTCAAAATCAATAACCAAGTATAAAGTATTATACGCTTTTCTTAAATTACCTCAAGCGAGGTTCTCATATGAAGACAGAGCTCGAGCATCATATACACTACACTCCAGTGAATGTCACACTCCTTGATAAGTGAGAGTTCAGGGAGATCATCAAGAACCTGTGAAAGCAGAAAAATGTGATTCAATTATCTCATGCTTTTAATAACCTCACCTTGTAATAACAAGACGCTGTTATTGTAGTTCACTGCACTGCCTTTCGATGTAGAAGACGAGGGGAGGGATTGGGTTTTCAGAGGTTTATCTTCGGTATCCGGCCAACACCAGGCCAACAAGAGGAAGGAACCGCTCACGAAGAGCCACCGAGGGGAGAATGCCGCTCACGAAGAGCCAAGGAAGGGACACTGCCGCTCACGAAGAGCCAACGAAGGGAGACTGACTAGGAATGGATGGAAGTCAGAAAGGCAATGGGGAGTTGCACTTAGATATGCAAAGAAGGGAAAGGACGATAGGGAGTGAAGCGTGCGAAATGGGACATTTCGTTACAACCTGACTCTCAGCAAATTCTCCTTTCACTATTGCGGATCGGATGAATTCGATTATCTTGACTAGCTGCTGAACAACAGAGCTCTCCTTGAATCCGCGTGTGACTGCCTTCTGTAAATGCTTTATAGTGTTAAGTCTGACTTAAAAAAAGGTGAAAACCTGCACTATATGCGCAAAGCAGTCATAGTGCGGTGGAGAGTCTACAAATGTTTCGATCTTTGCTGCACCGCCACGAACCACTGAAGCAATTTTGCCAGACAGCTGAAAACATCTTCGTTGTCTAACATAGTTATTTAGATTCAAAAGAAAATAAACCTTGTATTCGCGGATCGTTTCATCCATTATATCAAGACATTCAGTTGCATCATCGAATGGGACCGTCGAAAGCACACGAGTCACGAGCTGTTCGGCAGTGATGAAGTTTGCCGCGATGCAAACAATCTGATGAGCATCCACGCTCCAAAGATAACAGTCCATGCTAATCCATTTAGCATCATGAACTTCTCTTCTCGGATTGATTTTGCACTCTTCGACCATTACATTGATGTAGAACGAGCGCGATTTCATGTTGTATTTTGGGAGAGCTACTGTGAAGAAATTCTTGAAGCCCGAGGATTCCATCATTGCGAGAGGGAGGTCATCCACAACGAGCCATTGAACCAGCGCTCTATCCAGTCGTTTAGCATGTGCTGAATTTGAAGACATGTTGTCCTCAATTTGTATGTTGTAGTCGGAGTGAGATTGGTCCTCCTCGGGCTGGTTCTGCTTATAAGCGATGAAAAGTTTCTGTTGGTCAAGAGGGATGCCCTCCATTTCCTCTATCTTCGCCATGACGTTCTCGATGGTGTCTGCAGCCTCTACCTCGAGGGTGATGGCGTTTCCAGTGAGTGTCTTCACAAAGACCTTCATTCCTCCTCTGAGACGGAGAACAAGGTGGAGGGTGGACTCGTTCTGAATGTTGTAGTCAGACAGGGTTTGGCCGCCCTCGAGTTGCTTGCCTGTAAACATTTTTAATTCGATATTACCACCTCAATATAATTCTTGAAAACACGAATGGTAGATGCAAAAAAAGAATGAAAACGAACCAGCGAGGATCAGACGCTGCTGTTCGGGCGGGCCTTCCTTGTCCTGGATCTTGGCCTTGACGTTCTCAATGGTGTCTGAAGCCTCAAACTCGAGGCCTTCCTCGAACTGCTTACCTGTAAAAATACTTTAATTCGATATTATCACCTAAATAAAATTCTTTAAAACACAAATATTACATGCAAAAAAGGAATGAAAACGAACCAGCGAGGATCAGACGATGCTGGTCGGGCGGGCCTTCCTTGTCCTCGACCTTGGCCTTGACATTCTCGATGGTGTCTGAAGCCTCAAACTCGGGGCCGTCCTCGAACTGCTTACCTGTAAAAATACTTTAATTCGATATTATCACCTAAATAAAATTCTTTAAAACACAAATATTACATGCAAAAAAGGAATGAAAACGAACCAGCGAGGATCAGACGATGCTGGTCGGGCGGGCCTTCCTTGTCCTGGACCTTGGCCTTGACATTCTCGATGGTGTCTGAAGCCTCAAACTCGGGGCCGTCCTCGAACTGCTTACCTGTAAAAATACTTTAATTCGATATTATTACCGAAATAAAATTCTTTAAAACACAAATATTAGATGCAAAAAAGGAATGAAAACGAAATAGCGAGGATCAGACGCTGCTGGTCGGGCGGGCCTTCCTTGTCCTGGACCATGGCCTTGACGTT
This sequence comes from Allodiplogaster sudhausi, assembly GCA_945643635.1. Taxonomy (NCBI): domain Eukaryota; kingdom Metazoa; phylum Nematoda; class Chromadorea; order Rhabditida; family Diplogasteridae; genus Allodiplogaster; species Allodiplogaster sudhausi. The sequence goes on from CALZFC010000029.1 coordinate 3,806,474, forward strand.
CTCGATGGTGTCTGAAGAATCAAACTCGAGGCCTTCCTCGAACTGCTTACCTGTAAAAATACTTTAATTCGATATTATTACCTAAATAAAATTCTTTAAAACACAAATATTAGATGCAAAAAAGGAATGAAAACGAACCAGCGAGGATCAGACGCTGCTGGTCGGGCGGGCCTTCCTTGTCCTGGACCTTGGCCTTGACGTTCTCGATGGTGTCTGAAGCCTCAAACTTGAGGCCTTCCTCGAACTGCTTACCTGTAAAAATACTTTAATTCGATATTATCACCCAAATAAAATTCTTTAAAACACAAATATTACATGCAAAAAAGGAATGAAAACGAACCAGCGAGGATCAGACGATGCTGGTCGGGCGGGCCTTCCTTGTCCTGGACCTTGGCCTTGACGTTCTCGATGGTGTCTGAAGCCTTAAACTCGGGGCCGTCTTCGAACTGCTTACCTGTAAAAATACTTTAATTCGATATTATTACCTAAATAAAATTCTTTAAAACACAAATATTAGATGCAAAAAAGGAATGAAAACGAACCAGCGAGGATCAGACGCTGCTGGTCGGGCGGGCCTTCCTTGTCCTGGACCTTGGCCTTGACGTTCTCGATGGTGTCTGAAGCCTCAAACTCGGGGCCGCCCTCGAACTGCTTACCTGTAAAAATACTTTAATGCGATATTATTACCTAAATAAAATTCTTTAAAACACAAATATTAGATGCAAAAAAGGAATGAAAAAGAACCAGCGAGGATCAGACGCTGCTGGTCGGGCGGGCCTTCCTTGTCCTGGACCTTGGCCTTGACGTTCTCGATGGTGTCTGAAGACTCAAACTCGAGGCCTTCCTCGAACTGCTTACCTGTAAAAATACTTTAATTCGATATTATCACCCAAATAAAATTCTTTAAAACACAAATATTACATGCAAAAAAGGAATGAAAACGAACCAGCGAGGATCAGACGATGCTGGTCGGGCGGGCCTTCCTTGTCCTGGACCTTGGCCTTGACGTTCTCGATGGTGTCTGAAGCCTTAAACTCGGGGCCGTCCTCGAACTGCTTACCTGTAAAAATACTTTAATTCGATATTATTACCTAAATAAAATTCTTTAAAACACAAATATTAGATGCAAAAAAGGAATGAAAACGAACCAGCGAGGATCAGACGCTGCTGGTCGGGCGGGCCTTCCTTGTCCTGGACCTTGGCCTTGACGTTCTCGATGGTGTCTGAAGCCTCAAACTCGGGGCCGTCCTCGAACTGCTTACCTGTAAAAATACTTTAATGCGATATTATTACCTAAATAAAATTCTTTAAAACACAAATATTAGATGCAAAAAAGGAATGAAAACGAACCAGCGAGGATCAGACGCTGCTGGTCGGGCGGGCCTTCCTTGTCCTGGACCTTGGCCTTGACGTTCTCGATGGTGTCTGAAGCCTCAAACTTGAGGCCTTCCTCGAACTGCTTACCTGTAAAAATACTTTAATTCGATATTATCACCCAAATAAAATTCTTTAAAACACAAATATTACATGCAAAAAAGGAATGAAAACGAACCAGCGAGGATCAGACGATGCTGGTCGGGCGGGCCTTCCTTGTCCTGGACCTTGGCCTTGACGTTCTCGATGGTGTCTGAAGCCTTAAACTCGGGGCCGTCTTCGAACTGCTTACCTGTAAAAATACTTTAATTCGATATTATTACCTAAATAAAATTCTTTAAAACACAAATATTAGATGCAAAAAAGGAATGAAAACGAACCAGCGAGGATCAGACGCTGCTGGTCGGGCGGGCCTTCCTTGTCCTGGACCTTGGCCTTGACGTTCTCGATGGTGTCTGAAGCCTCAAACTCGGGGCCGCCCTCGAACTGCTTACCTGTAAAAATACTTTAATGCGATATTATTACCTAAATAAAATTCTTTAAAACACAAATATTAGATGCAAAAAAGGAATGAAAAAGAACCAGCGAGGATCAGACGCTGCTGGTCGGGCGGGCCTTCCTTGTCCTGGACCTTGGCCTTGACGTTCTCGATGGTGTCTGAAGCCTCAAACTCGAGGCCTTCCTCGAACTGCTTACCTGTAAAAATACTTTAATTCGATATTATCACCCAAATAAAATTCTTTAAAACACAAATATTACATGCAAAAAAGGAATGAAAACGAACCAGCGAGGATCAGACGATGCTGGTCGGGCGGGCCTTCCTTGTCCTGGACCTTGGCCTTGACGTTCTCGATGGTGTCTGAAGCCTTAAACTCGGGGCCGTCCTCGAACTGCTTACCTGTAAAAATACTTTAATTCGATATTATTACCTAAATAAAATTCTTTAAAACACAAATATTAGATGCAAAAAAGGAATGAAAACGAACCAGCGAGGATCAGACGCTGCTGGTCGGGCGGGCCTTCCTTGTCCTGGACCTTGGCCTTGACGTTCTCGATGGTGTCTGAAGCCTCAAACTCGGGGCCGTCCTCGAACTGCTTACCTGTAAAAATACTTTAATGCGATATTATTACCTAAATAAAATTCTTTAAAACACAAATATTAGATGCAAAAAAGGAATGAAAACGAACCAGCGAGGATCAGACGCTGTTGGTCGGGCGGGCCTTCCTTGTCCTGGACCTTGGCCTTGACGTTCTCGATGGTGTCTGAAGCCTCAAACTCGAGGCCTTCCTCGAACTGCTTACCTGTAAAAATACTTTAATTCGATATTATCACCCAAATAAAATTCTTTAAAACACAAATATTACATGCAAAAAAGGAATGAAAACGAACCAGCGAGGATCAGACGATGCTGGTCGGGCGGGCATTCCTTGTCCTGGACCTTGGCCTTGACGTTCTCGATGGTGTCTGAAGCCTTAAACTCGGGGCCGTCCTCGAACTGCTTACCTGTAAAAATACTTTAATTCGATATTATTACCTAAATAAAAGTCTTTAAAACACAAATATTAGATGCAAAAAAGGAATGAAAACGAACCAGCGAGGATCAGACGCTGCTGGTCGGGCGGGCCTTCCTTGTCCTGGACCATGGCCTTGACGTTCTCGATGGTGTCTGAAGCCTCAAACTCGAGGCCTTCCTCGAACTGCATACCTGTAAAAATACTTTAATTCGATATTATCACCCAAATAAAATTCTTTAAAACACAAATATTACATGCAAAAAAGGAATGAAAACGAACCAGCGAGGATCAGACGATGCTGGTCGGGCGGGCCTTCCTTGTCCTGGACCTTGGCCTTGACGTTCTCGATGGTGTCTGAAGCCTTAAACTCGGGGCCGTCCTCGAACTGCTTACCTGTAAAAATACTTTAATTCGATATTATTACCTAAATAAAATTCTTTAAAACACAAATATTAGATGCAAAAAAGGAATGAAAACGAACCAGCGAGGATCAGACGCTGCTGGTCGGGCGGGCCTTCCTTGTCCTGGACCTTGGCCTTGACGTTCTCGATGGTGTCTGAAGCCTCAAACTCGGGGCCGTCCTCGAACTGCTTACCTGTAAAAATACTTTAATTCGATATTATTACCTAAATAAAATTCTTTAAAACACAAATATTAGATGCAAAAAAGGAATGAAAACGAACCAGCGAGGATCAGACGCTGCTGGTCGGGCGGGCCTTCCTTGTCCTGGACCTTGGCCTTGACGTTCTCGATGGTGTCTGAAGCCTCAAACTCGGGGCCGTCCTCGAACTGCTTACCTGTAAAAATACTTTAATGCGATATTATTACCTAAATAAAATTCTTTAAAACACAAATATTAGATGCAAAAAAGGAATGAAAACGAACCAGCGAGGATCAGACGCTGCTGGTCGGGCGGGCCTTCCTTGTCCTGGACCTTGGCCTTGACGTTCTCGATGGTGTCTGAAGCCTCAAACTTGAGGCCTTCCTCGAACTGCTTACCTGTAAAAATACTTTAATTCGATATTATCACCCAAATAAAATTCTTTAAAACACAAATATTACATGCAAAAAAGGAATGAAAACGAACCAGCGAGGATCAGACGATGCTGGTCGGGCGGGCCTTCCTTGTCCTGGACCTTGGCCTTGACGTTCTCGATGGTGTCTGAAGCCTTAAACTCGGGGCCGTCTTCGAACTGCTTACCTGTAAAAATACTTTAATTCGATATTATTACCTAAATAAAATTCTTTAAAACACAAATATTAGATGCAAAAAAGGAATGAAAACGAACCAGCGAGGATCAGACGCTGCTGGTCGGGCGGGCCTTCCTTGTCCTGGACCTTGGCCTTGACGTTCTCGATGGTGTCTGAAGCCTCAAACTCGGGGCCGCCCTCGAACTGCTTACCTGTAAAAATACTTTAATGCGATATTATTACCTAAATAAAATTCTTTAAAACACAAATATTAGATGCAAAAAAGGAATGAAAAAGAACCAGCGAGGATCAGACGCTGCTGGTCGGGCGGGCCTTCCTTGTCCTGGACCTTGGCCTTGACGTTCTCGATGGTGTCTGAAGCCTCAAACTCGAGGCCTTCCTCGAACTGCTTACCTGTAAAAATACTTTAATTCGATATTATCACCCAAATAAAATTCTTTAAAACACAAATATTACATGCAAAAAAGGAATGAAAACGAACCAGCGAGGATCAGACGATGCTGGTCGGGCGGGCCTTCCTTGTCCTGGACCTTGGCCTTGACGTTCTCGATGGTGTCTGAAGCCTTAAACTCGGGGCCGTCCTCGAACTGCTTACCTGTAAAAATACTTTAATTCGATATTATTACCTAAATAAAATTCTTTAAAACACAAATATTAGATGCAAAAAAGGAATGAAAACGAACCAGCGAGGATCAGACGCTGCTGGTCGGGCGGGCCTTCCTTGTCCTGGACCTTGGCCTTGACGTTCTCGATGGTGTCTGAAGCCTCAAACTCGGGGCCGTCCTCGAACTGCTTACCTGTAAAAATACTTTAATGCGATATTATTACCTAAATAAAATTCTTTAAAACACAAATATTAGATGCAAAAAAGGAATGAAAACGAACCAGCGAGGATCAGACGCTGTTGGTCGGGCGGGCCTTCCTTGTCCTGGACCTTGGCCTTGACGTTCTCGATGGTGTCTGAAGCCTCAAACTCGAGGCCTTCCTCGAACTGCTTACCTGTAAAAATACTTTAATTCGATATTATCACCCAAATAAAATTCTTTAAAACACAAATATTACATGCAAAAAAGGAATGAAAACGAACCAGCGAGGATCAGACGATGCTGGTCGGGCGGGCATTCCTTGTCCTGGACCTTGGCCTTGACGTTCTCGATGGTGTCTGAAGCCTTAAACTCGGGGCCGTCCTCGAACTGCTTACCTGTAAAAATACTTTAATTCGATATTATTACCTAAATAAAAGTCTTTAAAACACAAATATTAGATGCAAAAAAGGAATGAAAACGAACCAGCGAGGATCAGACGCTGCTGGTCGGGCGGGCCTTCCTTGTCCTGGACCATGGCCTTGACGTTCTCGATGGTGTCTGAAGCCTCAAACTCGAGGCCTTCCTCGAACTGCATACCTGTAAAAATACTTTAATTCGATATTATCACCCAAATAAAATTCTTTAAAACACAAATATTACATGCAAAAAAGGAATGAAAACGAACCAGCGAGGATCAGACGATGCTGGTCGGGCGGGCCTTCCTTGTCCTGGACCTTGGCCTTGACGTTCTCGATGGTGTCTGAAGCCTTAAACTCGGGGCCGTCCTCGAACTGCTTACCTGTAAAAATACTTTAATTCGATATTATTACCTAAATAAAATTCTTTAAAACACAAATATTAGATGCAAAAAAGGAATGAAAACGAACCAGCGAGGATCAGACGCTGCTGGTCGGGCGGGCCTTCCTTGTCCTGGACCTTGGCCTTGACGTTCTCGATGGTGTCTGAAGCCTCAAACTCGGGGCCGTCCTCGAACTGCTTACCTGTAAAAATACTTTAATGCGATATTATTACCTAAATAAAATTCTTTAAAACACAAATATTAGATGCAAAAAAGGAATGAAAACGAACCAGCGAGGATCAGACGCTGCTGGTCGGGCGTTCCTTCCTTGTCCTGGACCTTGGCCTTGACGTTCTCGATGGTGTCTGAAGCCTCAAACTCGAGGCCTTCCTCGAACTGCTTACCTGTAAAAATACTTTAATTCGATTTTATTACCTAAATAAAATTCTTAAAACACAAATATTAGATGCAAAAAAGGAATGAAAACGAACGAGCGAGGATCAGACGCTGCTGGTCGGGCGGGCCTTCCTTGTCCTGGACCTTGGCCTTGACGTTCTCGATGGTGTCTGAAGCCTCAAACTCGAGGCCTTCCTCGAACTGCTTACCTGTAAAAATACTTTAATTCGATTTTATTACCTAAATAAAATTCTTTAAAACACAAATATTAAATGCAAAAAAGAAATGAAAACGAACCAGCGAGGATCAGACGCTGCTGGTCGGGCGGGCCTTCCTTGTCCTGGACCTTGGCCTTGACGTTCTCGATGGTGTCTGAAGCCTCAAACTCGGGGCCGTTCTCGAACAGCTTACCTGTAAAAATACTTTAATTCGATATTATCACCTAAATAAAATTCTTTAAAACACAAATATTACATGCAAAAAGGAATGAAAACGAACCTGCGAGGATCAGACGCTGCTGGTCGGGCGGGCCTTCCTTGTCCTGGACCTTGTCCTGGACGTTCTCGATGGTGTCTGAAGCGTCAAACTCGGGGCCGTCCTCGAACTGCTTACCTGTAAAAATACTTTAATTCGATATTATTACCTAAATAAAATTCTTTAAAACACAAATATTAGATGCAAAAAAGGAATGAAAACGAACCAGCGAGGATCAGACGCTACTGGTCGGGCGTTCCTTCCTTGTCCTGGACCTTGGCCTTGACGTTCTCGATGGTGTCTGAAGCCTCAAACTCGAGGCCTTCCTCGAACTGCTTACCTGTAAAAATACTTTAATTCGATTTTATTACCTAAATAAAATTCTTAAAACACAAATATTACATGCAAAAAAGGAATGAAAACGAACCTGCGAGGATCAGACGCTGCTGGTCGGGCGGGCCTTCCTTGTCCTGGACCTTGTCCTTGACGTTCTCGATGGTGTCTGAAGCGTCAAACTCGGGGCCGTCCTCGAACTGCTTACCTGTAAAAATACTTTAATTCGATATTATTACCTAAATAAAATTCTTTAAAACACAAATATTAGATGCAAAAAAGGAATGAAAACGAACCAGCGAGGATCAGACGCTGCTGGTCGGGCGTTCCTTCCTTGTCCTGGACCTTGGCCTTGACGTTCTCGATGGTGTCTGAAGCCTCAAACTCGAGGCCTTCCTCGAACTGCTTACCTGTAAAAATACTTTAATTCGATATTATTACCTAAATAAAATTCTTTAAAACACAAATATTAGATGCAAAAAAGGAATGAAAACGAACCAGCGAGGATCAGACGCTGCTGGTCGGGCGTTCCTTCCTTGTCCTGGACCTTGGCCTTGACGTTCTCGATGGTGTCTGAAGCCTCAAACTCGAGGCCTTCCTCGAACTGCTTACCTGTAAAAATACTTTAATTCGATTTTATTACCTAAATAAAATTCTTTAAAACACAAATATTAAATGCAAAAAAGAAATGAAAACGAACCAGCGAGGATCAAACGCTGCTGGTCGGGCGGGCCTTCCTTGTCCTGGACCTTGGCCTTGACGTTCTCGATGGTGTCTGAAGCCTCAAACTCGGGGCCGTTCTCGAACTGCTTACCTGTAAAAATACTTTAATTCGATATTATTACCTAAATAAAATTCTTTAAAACACAAATATTAGATGCAAAAAAGGAATGAAAACGAACCAGCGAGGATCAGACGCTGCTGGTCGGGCGTTCCTTCCTTGTCCTGGACCTTGGCCTTGACGTTCTCGATGGTGTCTGAAGCCTCAAACTCGAGGCCTTCCTCGAACTGCTTACCTGTAAAAATACTTTAATTCGATTTTATTACCTAAATAAAATTCTTAAAACACAAATATTAGATGCAAAAAAGGAATGAAAACGAACGAGCGAGGATCAGACGCTGCTGGTCGGGCGGGCCTTCCTTGTCCTGGACCTTGGCCTTGACGTTCTCGATGGTGTCTGAAGCCTCAAACTCGAGGCCTTCCTCGAACTGCTTACCTGTAAAAATACTTTAATTCGATTTTATTACCTAAATAAAATTCTTTAAAACACAAATATTAAATGCAAAAAAGAAATGAAAACGAACCAGCGAGGATCAGACGCTGCTGGTCGGGCGGGCCTTCCTTGTCCTGGACCTTGGCCTTGACGTTCTCGATGGTGTCTGAAGCCTCAAACTCGGGGCCGTTCTCGAACAGCTTACCTGTAAAAATACTTTAATTCGATATTATCACCTAAATAAAATTCTTTAAAACACAAATATTACATGCAAAAAGGAATGAAAACGAACCTGCGAGGATCAGACGCTGCTGGTCGGGCGGGCCTTCCTTGTCCTGGACCTTGTCCTGGACGTTCTCGATGGTGTCTGAAGCGTCAAACTCGGGGACGTCCTCGAACTGCTTACCTGTAAAAATACTTTAATTCGATATTATTACCTAAATAAAATTATTTAAAACACAAATATTAGATGCAAAAAAGGAATGAAAACGAACCAGCGAGGATCAGACGCTGCTGGTCGGGCGTTCCTTCCTTGTCCTGGACCTTGGCCTTGACGTTCTCGATGGTGTCTGAAGCCTCAAACTCGAGGCCTTCCTCGAACTGCTTACCTGTAAAAATACTTTAATTTGGTTTTATTACCTAAATAAAATTCTTAAAACACAAATATTACATGCAAAAAAGGAATGAAAACGAACCTGCGAGGATCAGACGCTGCTGGTCGGGCGTTCCTTCCTTGTCCTGGACCTTGGCCTTGACGTTCTCGATGGTGTCTGAAGCCTCAAACTCGAGGCCTTCCTCGAACTGCTTACCTGTAAAAATACTTTAATTCGATATTATCACCTAAATAAAATTCTTTAAAACACAAATATTACATGCAAAAAGGAATGAAAACGAACCTGCGAGGATCAGACGCTGCTGGTCGGGCGGGCCTTCCTTGTCCTGGACCTTGTCCTTGACGTTCTCGATGGTGTCTGAAGCGTCAAACTCGGGGCCGTCCTCGAACTGCTTACCTGTAAAAATACTTTAATTCGATATTATTACCTAAATAAAATTCTTTAAAACACAAATATTAGATGCAAAAAAGGAATGAAAACGAACCAGCGAGGATCAGACGCTGCTGGTCGGGCGTTCCTTCCTTGTCCTGGACCTTGGCCTTGACGTTCTCGATGGTGTCTGAAGCCTCAAACTCGGGGCCGTTCTCGAACAGCTTACCTGTAAAAATACTTTAATTCGATATTATCACCTAAATAAAATTCTTTAAAACACAAATATTACATGCAAAAAGGAATGAAAACGAACCTGCGAGGATCAGACGCTGCTGGTCGGGCGGGCTTTCCTTGTCCTGGACCTTGGCCTTGACGTTCTCGATGGTGTCTGAAGCCTCAAACTCGGAGCCGTCCTCGAACTGCTTACCTGTAAAAATACTTTAATTCGATTTTATTACCTAAATAAAATTCTTAAAACACAAATATTAGATGCAAAAAAGGAATGAAAACGAACGAGCGAGGATCAGACGCTGCTGGTCGGGCGGGCCTTCCTTGTCCTGGACCTTGGCCTTGACGTTCTCGATGGTGTCTGAAGCCTCAAACTCGATTCCTTCCTCGAACTGCTTACCTGTAAAAATACTTTAATTCGATTTTATTACCTAAATAAAATTCTTTAAAACACAAATATTAATGCAAAAAAGAAATGAAAACGAACCAGCGAGGATCAGACGCTGCTGGTCGGGCGGGCCTTCCTTGTCCTGGACCTTGGCCTTGACGTTCTCGATGGTGTCTGAAGCCTCAAACTCGGGGCCGTTCTCGAACAGCTTACCTGTAAAAATACTTTAATTCGATATTATCACCTAAATAAAATTCTTTAAAACACAAATATTACATGCAAAAAGGAATGAAAACGAACCTGCGAGGATCAGACGCTGCTGGTCGGGCGGGCCTTCCTTGTCCTGGACCTTGTCCTGGACGTTCTCGATGGTGTCTGAAGCGTCAAACTCGGGGCCGTCCTCGAACTGCTTACCTGTAAAAATACTTTAATTCGATATTATTACCTAAATAAAATTCTTTAAAACACAAATATTAGATGCAAAAAAGGAATGAAAACGAACCAGCGAGGATCAGACGCTGCTGGTCGGGCGTTCCTTCCTTGTCCTGGACCTTGGCCTTGACGTTCTCGATGGTGTCTGAAGCCTCAAACTCGAGGCCTTCCTCGAACTGCTTACCTGTAAAAATACTTTAATTTGATTTTATTACCTAAATAAAATTCTTAAAACACAAATATTACATGCAAAAAAGGAATGAAAACGAACCTGCGAGGATCAGACGCTGCTGGTCGGGCGTTCCTTCCTTGTCCTGGACCTTGGCCTTGACGTTCTCGATGGTGTCTGAAGCCTCAAACTCGAGGCCTTCCTCGAACTGCTTACCTGTAAAAATACTTTAATTCGATATTATCACCTAAATAAAATTCTTTAAAACACAAATATTACATGCAAAAAGGAATGAAAACGAACCTGCGAGGATCAGACGCTGCTGGTCGGGCGGGCCTTCCTTGTCCTGGACCTTGTCCTGGACGTTCTCGATGGTGTCTGAAGCGTCAAACTCGGGGCCGTCCTCGAACTGCTTACCTGTAAAAATACTTTAATTCGATATTATTACCTAAATAAAATTCTTTAAAACACAAATATTAGATGCAAAAAAGGAATGAAAACGAACCAGCGAGGATCAGACGCTGCTGGTCGGGCGTTCCTTCCTTGTCCTGGACCTTGGCCTTGACGTTCTCGATGGTGTCTGAAGCCTCAAACTCGAGGCCTTCCTCGAACTGCTTACCTGTAAAAATACTTTAATTTGATTTTATTACCTAAATAAAATTCTTAAAACACAAATATTACATGCAAAAAAGGAATGAAAACGAACCTGCGAGGATCAGACGCTGCTGGTCGGGCGTTCCTTCCTTGTCCTGGACCTTGGCCTTGACGTTCTCGATGGTGTCTGAAGCCTCAAACTCGAGGCCTTCCTCGAACTGCTTACCTGTAAAAATACTTTAATTCGATATTATCACCTAAATAAAATTCTTTAAAACACAAATATTACATGCAAAAAGGAATGAAAACGAACCTGCGAGGATCAGACGCTGCTGGTCGGGCGGGCCTTCCTTGTCCTGGACCTTGTCCTGGACGTTCTCGATGGTGTCTGAAGCGTCAAACTCGGGGCCGTCCTCGAACTGCTTACCTGTAAAAATACTTTAATTCGATATTATTACCTAAATAAAATTCTTTAAAACACAAATATTAGATGCAAAAAAGGAATGAAAACGAACCAGCGAGGATCAGACGCTGCTGGTCGGGCGTTCCTTCCTTGTCCTGGACCTTGGCCTTGACGTTCTCGATGGTGTCTGAAGCCTCAAACTCGAGGCCTTCCTCGAACTGCTTACCTGTAAAAATACTTTAATTCGATTTTATTACCTAAATAAAATTCTTAAAACACAAATATTACATGCAAAAAAGGAATGAAAACGAACCTGCGAGGATCAGACGCTGCTGGTCGGGCGGGCCTTCCTTGTCCTGGACCTTGTCCTTGACGTTCTCGATGGTGTCTGAAGCGTCAAACTCGGGGCCGTCCTCGAACTGCTTACCTGTAAAAATACTTTAATTCGATATTATTACCTAAATAAAATTCTTTAAAACACAAATATTAGATGCAAAAAAGGAATGAAAACGAACCAGCGAGGATCAGACGCTGCTGGTCGGGCGTTCCTTCCTTGTCCTGGACCTTGGCCTTGACGTTCTCGATGGTGTCTGAAGCCTCAAACTCGAGGCCTTCCTCGAACTGCTTACCTGTAAAAATACTTTAATTCGATATTATTACCTAAATAAAATTCTTTAAAACACAAATATTAGATGCAAAAAAGGAATGAAAACGAACCAGCGAGGATCAGACGCTGCTGGTCGGGCGTTCCTTCCTTGTCCTGGACCTTGGCCTTGACGTTCTCGATGGTGTCTGAAGCCTCAAACTCGAGGCCTTCCTCGAACTGCTTACCTGTAAAAATACTTTAATTCGATTTTATTACCTAAATAAAATTCTTAAAACACAAATATTACATGCAAAAAAGGAATGAAAACGAACCTGCGAGGATCAGACGCTGCTGGTCGGGCGGGCCTTCCTTGTCCTGGACCTTGTCCTTGACGTTCTCGATGGTGTCTGAAGCGTCAAACTCGGGGCCGTCCTCGAACTGCTTACCTGTAAAAATACTTTAATTCGATATTATTACCTAAATAAAATTCTTTAAAACACAAATATTAGATGCAAAAAAGGAATGAAAACGAACCAGCGAGGATCAGACGCTGCTGGTCGGGCGTTCCTTCCTTGTCCTGGACCTTGGCCTTGACGTTCTCGATGGTGTCTGAAGCCTCAAACTCGAGGCCTTCCTCGAACTGCTTACCTGTAAAAATACTTTAATTCGATTTTATTACCTAAATAAAATTCTTAAAACACAAATATTAGATGCAAAAAAGGAATGAAAACGAACGAGCGAGGATCAGACGCTGCTGGTCGGGCGGGCCTTCCTTGTCCTGGACCTTGGCCTTGACGTTCTCGATGGTGTCTGAAGCCTCAAACTCGAGGCCTTCCTCGAACTGCTTACCTGTAAAAATACTTTAATTCGATTTTATTACCTAAATAAAATTCTTTAAAACACAAATATTAAATGCAAAAAAGAAATGAAAACGAACCAGCGAGGATCAGACGCTGCTGGTCGGGCGGGCCTTCCTTGTCCTGGACCTTGGCCTTGACGTTCTCGATGGTGTCTGAAGCCTCAAACTCGGGGCCGTTCTCGAACAGCTTACCTGTAAAAATACTTTAATTCGATATTATCACCTAAATAAAATTCTTTAAAACACAAATATTACATGCAAAAAGGAATGAAAACGAACCTGCGAGGATCAGACGCTGCTGGTCGGGCGGGCCTTCCTTGTCCTGGACCTTGGCCTTGACGTTCTCGATGGTGTCTGAAGCCTCAAACTCGAGGCCTTCCTCGAACTGCTTACCTGTAAAAATACTTTAATTCGATTTTATTACCTAAATAAAATTCTTAAAACACAGATATTAGATGCAAAAAAGGAATGAAAACGAACCAGCGAGGATCAGACGCTGCTGGTCGGGCGGGCCTTCCTTGTCCTGGACCTTGGCCTTGACGTTCTCGATGGTGTCTGAAGCCTCAAACTCGAGGCCTTCCTCGAACTGCTTACCTGTAAAAATACTTTAATTCGATATTATCACCTAAATAAAATTCTTTAAAACACAAATATTACATGCAAAAAAGGAATGAAAACGAACCAGCGAGGATCAGACGCTGCTGGTCGGGCGTTCCTTCCTTGTCCTGGACCTTGGCCTTGACGTTCTCGATGGTGTCTGAAGCCTCAAACTCGAGGCCTTCCTCGAACTGCTTACCTGTAAAAATACTTTAATTCGATTTTATTACCTAAATAAAATTCTTAAAACACAAATATTAGATGCAAAAAAGGAATGAAAACGAACGAGCGAGGATCAGACGCTGCTGGTCGGGCGGGCCTTCCTTGTCCTGGACCTTGGCCTTGACGTTCTCGATGGTGTCTGAAGCCTCAAACTCGAGGCCTTCCTCGAACTGCTTACCTGTAAAAATACTTTAATTCGATTTTATTACCTAAATAAAATTCTTTAAAACACAAATATTAAATGCAAAAAAGAAATGAAAACGAACCAGCGAGGATCAGACGCTGCTGGTCGGGCGGGCCTTCCTTGTCCTGGACCTTGGCCTTGACGTTCTCGATGGTGTCTGAAGCCTCAAACTCGGGGCCGTTTTCGAACAGCTTACCTGTAAAAATACTTTAATTCGATATTATCACCTAAATAAAATTCTTTAAAACACAAATATTACATGCAAAAAGGAATGAAAACGAACCTGCGAGGATCAGACGCTGCTGGTCGGGCGGGCCTTCCTTGTCCTGGACCTTGTCCTGGACGTTCTCGATGGTGTCTGAAGCGTCAAACTCGGGGCCGTCCTCGAACTGCTTACCTGTAAAAATACTTTAATTCGATATTATTACCTAAATAAAATTCTTTAAAACACAAATATTAGATGCAAAAAAGGAATGAAAACGAACCAGCGAGGATCAGACGCTGCTGGTCGGGCGTTCCTTCCTTGTCCTGGACCTTGGCCTTGACGTTCTCGATGGTGTCTGAAGCCTCAAACTCGAGGCCTTCCTCGAACTGCTTACCTGTAAAAATACTTTAATTTGATTTTATTACCTAAATAAAATTCTTAAAACACAAATATTACATGCAAAAAAGGAATGAAAACGAACCTGCGAGGATCAGACGCTGCTGGTCGGGCGGGCCTTCCTTGTCCTGGACCTTGTCCTTGACGTTCTCGATGGTGTCTGAAGCGTCAAACTCGGGGCCGTCCTCGAACTGCTTACCTGTAAAAATACTTTAATTCGATATTATTACCTAAATAAAATTCTTTAAAACACAAATATTAGATGCAAAAAAGGAATGAAAACGAACCAGCGAGGATCAGACGCTGCTGGTCGGGCGTTCCTTCCTTGTCCTGGACCTTGGCCTTGACGTTCTCGATGGTGTCTGAAGCCTCAAACTCGAGGCCTTCCTCGAACTGCTTACCTGTAAAAATACTTTAATTCGATATTATTACCTAAATAAAATTCTTTAAAACACAAATATTAGATGCAAAAAAGGAATGAAAACGAACCAGCGAGGATCAGACGCTGCTGGTCGGGCGTTCCTTCCTTGTCCTGGACCTTGGCCTTGACGTTCTCGATGGTGTCTGAAGCCTCAAACTCGAGGCCTTCCTCGAACTGCTTACCTGTAAAAATACTTTAATTCGATTTTATTACCTAAATAAAATTCTTAAAACACAAATATTAGATGCAAAAAAGGAATGAAAACGAACGAGCGAGGATCAGACGCTGCTGGTCGGGCGGGCCTTCCTTGTCCTGGACCTTGGCCTTGACGTTCTCGATGGTGTCTGAAGCCTCAAACTCGAGGCCTTCCTCGAACTGCTTACCTGTAAAAATACTTTAATTCGATTTTATTACCTAAATAAAATTCTTTAAAACACAAATATTAAATGCAAAAAAGAAATGAAAACGAACCAGCGAGGATCAGACGCTGCTGGTCGGGCGGGCCTTCCTTGTCCTGGACCTTGGCCTTGACGTTCTCGATGGTGTCTGAAGCCTCAAACTCGGGGCCGTTCTCGAACAGCTTACCTGTAAAAATACTTTAATTCGATATTATCACCTAAATAAAATTCTTTAAAACACAAATATTACATGCAAAAAGGAATGAAAACGAACCTGCGAGGATCAGACGCTGCTGGTCGGGCGGGCCTTCCTTGTCCTGGACCTTGGCCTTGACGTTCTCGATGGTGTCTGAAGCCTCAAACTCGAGGCCTTCCTCGAACTGCTTACCTGTAAAAATACTTTAATTCGATTTTATTACCTAAATAAAATTCTTAAAACACAAATATTAGATGCAAAAAAGGAATGAAAACGAACCAGCGAGGATCAGACGCTGCTGGTCGGGCGGGCCTTCCTTGTCCTGGACCTTGGCCTTGACGTTCTCGATGGTGTCTGAAGCCTCAAACTCGAGGCCTTCCTCGAACTGCTTACCTGTAAAAATACTTTAATTCGATATTATCACCTAAATAAAATTCTTTAAAACACAAATATTACATGCAAAAAAGGAATGAAAACGAACCAGCGAGGATCAGACGCTGCTGGTCGGGCGTTCCTTCCTTGTCCTGGACCTTGGCCTTGACGTTCTCGATGGTGTCTGAAGCCTCAAACTCGAGGCCTTCCTCGAACTGCTTACCTGTAAAAATACTTTAATTCGATTTTATTACCTAAATAAAATTCTTAAAACACAAATATTAGATGCAAAAAAGGAATGAAAACGAACCAGCGAGGATCAGACGCTGCTGGTCGGGCGGGCCTTCCTTGTCCTGGACCTTGGCCTTGACGTTCTCGATGGTGTCTGAAGCCTCAAACTCGAGGCCTTCCTCGAACTGCTTACCTGTAAAAATACTTTAATTCGATTTTATTACCTAAATAAAATTCTTTAAAACACAAATATTAAATGCAAAAAAGAAATGAAAACGAACCAGCGAGGATCAGACGCTGCTGGTCGGGCGGGCCTTCCTTGTCCTGGACCTTGGCCTTGACGTTCTCGATGGTGTCTGAAGCCTCAAACTCGGGCCGTCCTCGAACTGCTTACCTGTAAAAATACTTTAATTCGATATTATTACCTAAATAAAATTCTTTAAAACACAAATATTACATGCAAAAAAGGAATGAAAACGAACCTGCGAGGATCAGACGCTGCTGGTCGGGCGGGCCTTCCTTGTCCTGGACCTTGTCCTTGACGTTCTCGATGGTGTCTGAAGCCTCAAACTCGGGGCCGTCCTCGAACTGCTTACCTGTAAAAATACTTTAATTCGATATTATTACCTAAATAAAATTCTTTAAAACACAAATATTAGATGCAAAAAAGGAATGAAAACGAACCAGCGAGGATCAGACGCTGCTGGTCGGGCGTTCCTTCCTTGTCCTGGACCTTGGCCTTGACGTTCTCGATGGTGTCTGAAGCCTCAAACTCGAGGCCTTCCTCGAACTGCTTACCTGTAAAAATACTTTAATTCGATATTATTACCTAAATAAAATTCTTTAAAACACAAATATTAGATGCAAAAAAGGAATGAAAACGAACCAGCGAGGATCAGACGCTGCTGGTCGGGCGTTCCTTCCTTGTCCTGGACCTTGGCCTTGACGTTCTCGATGGTGTCTGAAGCCTCAAACTCGAGGCCTTCCTCGAACTGCTTACCTGTAAAAATACTTTAATTCGATTTTATTACCTAAATAAAATTCTTAAAACACAAATATTACATGCAAAAAAGGAATGAAAACGAACCTGCGAGGATCAGACGCTGCTGGTCGGGCGGACCTTCCTTGTCCTGGACCTTGGCCTTGACGTTCTCGATGGTGTCTGAAGCCTCAAACTCGGGGCCGTTCTCGAACTGCTTACCTGTAAAAATACTTTAATTCGATATTATCACCTAAATAAAATTCTTTAAAACACAAATATTACATGCAAAAAAGGAATGAAAACGAACCTGCGAGGATCAGACGCTGCTGGTCGGGCGGGCCTTCCTTGTCCTGGACCTTGGCCTTGACGTTCTCGATGGTGTCTGAAGCCTCAAACTCGGGGCCGTTCTCGAACTGCTTACCTGTAAAAATACTTTAATTCGATATTATCACCTAAATAAAATTCTTTAAAACACAAATATTACATGCAAAAAGGAATGAAAACGAACCTGCGAGGATCAGACGCTGCTGGTCGGGCGGGCCTTCCTTGTCCTGGACCTTGTCCTTGACGTTCTCGATGGTGTCTGAAGCGTCAAACTCGGGGCCGTCCTCGAACTGCTTACCTGTAAAAATACTTTAATTCGATATTATTACCTAAATAAAATTCTTTAAAACACAAATATTAGATGCAAAAAAGGAATGAAAACGAACCAGCGAGGATCAGACGCTGCTGGTCGGGCGTTCCTTCCTTGTCCTGGACCTTGGCCTTGACGTTCTCGATGGTGTCTGAAGCCTCAAACTCGAGGCCTTCCTCGAACTGCTTACCTGTAAAAATACTTTAATTCGATTTTATTACCTAAATAAAATTCTTAAAACACAAATATTACATGCAAAAAAGGAATGAAAACGAACCTGCGAGGATCAGACGCTGCTGGTCGGGCGGGCCTTCCTTGTCCTGGACCTCCTTGACGTTCTCGATGGTGTCTGAAGCGTCAAACTCGGGGCCGTCCTCGAACTGCTTACCTGTAAAAATACTTTAATTCGATATTATTACCTAAATAAAATTCTTTAAAACACAAATATTAGATGCAAAAAAGGAATGAAAACGAACCAGCGAGGATCAGACGCTGCTGGTCGGGCGTTCCTTCCTTGTCCTGGACCTTGACCTTGACGTTCTCGATGGTGTCTGAAGCCTCAAACTCGAGGCCTTCCTCGAACTGCTTACCTGTAAAAATACTTTAATTCGATTTTATTACCTAAATAAAATTCTTAAAACACAAATATTAGATGCAAAAAAGGAATGAAAACGAACGAGCGAGGATCAGACGCTGCTGGTCGGGCGGGCCTTCCTTGTCCTGGACCTTGGCCTTGACGTTCTCGATGGTGTCTGAAGCCTCAAACTCGAGGCCTTCCTCGAACTGCTTACCTGTAAAAATACTTTAATTCGATTTTATTACCTAAATAAAATTCTTTAAAACACAAATATTAAATGCAAAAAAGAAATGAAAACGAACCAGCGAGGATCAAACGCTGCTGGTCGGGCGGGCCTTCCTTGTCCTGGACCTTGGCCTTGACGTTCTCGATGGTGTCTGAAGCCTCAAACTCGGGGCCGTTCTCGAACTGCTTACCTGTAAAAATACTTTAATTCGATATTATCACCTAAATAAAATTCTTTAAAACACAAATATTACATGCAAAAAAGGAATGAAAACGAACCTGCGAGGATCAGACGCTGCTGGTCGGGCGGGCCTTCCTTGTCCTGGACCTTGTCCTTGACGTTCTCGATGGTGTCTGAAGCGTCAAACTCGGGGCCGTCCTCGAACTGCTTACCTGTAAAAATACTTTAATTCGATATTATTACCTAAATAAAATTCTTTAAAACACAAATATTAGATGCAAAAAGGAATGAAAACGAACCAGCGAGGATCAGACGCTGCTGGTCGGGCGTTCCTTCCTTGTCCTGGACCTTGGCCTTGACGTTCTCGATGGTGTCTGAAGCCTCAAACTCGAGGCCTTCCTCGAACTGCTTACCTGTAAAAATACTTTAATTCGATTTTATTACCAAAATAAAATTCTTAAAACACAAATATTACATGCAAAAAAGGAATGAAAACGAACCTGCGAGGATCAGACGCTGCTGGTCGGGCGTTCCTTCCTTGTCCTGGACCTTGTCCTTGACGTTCTCGATGGTGTCTGAAGCGTCAAACTCGGGGCCGTCCTCGAACTGCTTACCTGTAAAAATACTTTAATTCGATATTATTACCTAAATAAAATTCTTTAAAACACAAATATTAGATGCAAAAAAGGAATGAAAACGAACCAGCGAGGATCAGACGCTGCTGGTCGGGCGTTCCTTCCTTGTCCTGGACCTTGGCCTTGACGTTCTCGATGGTGTCTGAAGCCTCAAACTCGAGGCCTTCCTCGAACTGCTTACCTGTAAAAATACTTTAATTCGATTTTATTACCTAAATAAAATTCTTAAAACACAGATATTAGATGCAAAAAAGGAATGAAAACGAACCAGCGAGGATCAGACGCTGCTGGTCGGGCGGGCCTTCCTTGTCCTGGACCTTGGCCTTGACGTTCTCGATGGTGTCTGAAGCCTCAAACTCGAGGCCTTCCTCGAACTGCTTACCTGTAAAAATACTTTAATTCGATATTATCACCTAAATAAAATTCTTTAAAACACAAATATTACATGCAAAAAAGGAATGAAAACGAACCTGCGAGGATCAGACGCTGCTGGTCGGGCGGGCCTTCCTTGTCCTGGACCTTGTCCTTGACGTTCTCGATGGTGTCTGAAGCGTCAAACTCGGGGCCGTCCTCGAACTGCTTACCTGTAAAAATACTTTAATTCGATATTATTACCTAAATAAAATTCTTTAAAACACAAATATTAGATGCAAAAAAGGAATGAAAACGAACCAGCGAGGATCAGACGCTGCTGGTCGGGCGTTCCTTCCTTGTCCTGGACCTTGGCCTTGACGTTCTCGATGGTGTCTGAAGCCTCAAACTCGAGGCCTTCCTCGAACTGCTTACCTGTAAAAATACTTTAATTTGATATTATTACCTAAATAAAATTCTTTAAAACACAAATATTACATGCAAAAAAGGAATGAAAACGAACCTGCGAGGATCAGACGCTGCTGGTCGGGCGGGCCTTCCTTGTCCTGGACCTTGTCCTTGACGTTCTCGATGGTGTCTGAAGCGTCAAACTCGGGGCCGTCCTCGAACTGCTTACCTGTAAAAATACTTTAATTCGATATTATTACCTAAATAAAATTCTTTAAAACACAAATATTAGATGCAAAAAGGAATGAAAACGAACCAGCGAGGATCAGACGCTGCTGGTCGGGCGTTCCTTCCTTGTCCTGGACCTTGGCCTTGAGGTTCTCGATGGTGTCTGAAGCCTCAAACTCGAGGCCTTCCTCGAACTGCTTACCTGTAAAAATACTTTAATTCGATATTATTACCTAAATAAAATTCTTTAAAACACAAATATTAGATGCAAAAAAGGAATGAAAACGAACCAGCGAGGATCAGACGCTGCTGGTCGGGCGTTCCTTCCTTGTCCTGGACCTTGGCCTTGACGTTCTCGATGGTGTCTGAAGCCTCAAACTCGAGGCCTTCCTCGAACTGCTTACCTGTAAAAATACTTTAATTCGATTTTATTACCTAAATAAAATTCTTAAAACACAAATATTACATGCAAAAAAGGAATGAAAACGAACCTGCGAGGATCAGACGCTGCTGGTCGGGCGGGCCTTCCTTGTCCTGGACCTTGTCCTTGACGTTCTCGATGGTGTCTGAAGCGTCAAACTCGGGGCCGTCCTCGAACTGCTTACCTGTAAAAATACTTTAATTCGATATTATCACCTAAATAAAATTCTTTAAAACACAAATATTACATGCAAAAAGGAATGAAAACGAACCTGCGAGGATCAGACGCTGCTGGTCGGGCGGGCCTTCCTTGTCCTGGACCTTGTCCTTGACGTTCTCGATGGTGTCTGAAGCCTCAAACTCGAGGCCTTCCTCGAACTGCTTACCTGAAAAAATACTTTAATTCGATATTATTACCTAAATAAAATTCTTTAAAACACAAATATTAGATGCAAAAAAGGAATGAAAACGAACCAGCGAGGATCAGACGCTGCTGGTCGGGCGTTCCTTCCTTATCCTGGACCTTGGCCTTGACGTTCTCGATGGTGTCTGAAGCCTCAAACTCGAGGCCTTCCTCGAACTGCTTACCTGTAAAAATACTTTAATTCGATTTTATTACCTAAATAAAATTCTTAAAACACAAATATTACATGCAAAAAAGGAATGAAAACGAACCTGCGAGGATCAGACGCTGCTGGTCGGGCGGGCCTTCCTTGTCCTGGACCTTGTCCTTGACGTTCTCGATGGTGTCTGAAGCGTCAAACTCGGGGCCGTCCTCGAACTGCTTACCTGTAAAAATACTTTAATTCGATATTATTACCTAAATAAAATTCTTTAAAACACAAATATTAGATGCAAAAAAGGAATGAAAACGAACCAGCGAGGATCAGACGCTGCTGGTCGGGCGTTCCTTCCTTGTCCTGGACCTTGGCCTTGACGTTCTCGATGGTGTCTGAAGCCTCAAACTCGAGGCCTTCCTCGAACTGCTTACCTGTAAAAATACTTTAATTCGATTTTATTACCTAAATAAAATTCTTAAAACACAAATATTAGATGCAAAAAAGGAATGAAAACGAACGAGCGAGGATCAGACGCTGCTGGTCGGGCGGGCCTTCCTTGTCCTGGACCTTGGCCTTGACGTTCTCGATGGTGTCTGAAGCCTCAAACTCGAGGCCTTCCTCGAACTGCTTACCTGTAAAAATACTTTAATTCGATTTTATTACCTAAATAAAATTCTTTAAAACACAAATATTAAATGCAAAAAAGAAATGAAAACGAACCAGCGAGGATCAGACGCTGCTGGTCGGGCGGGCCTTCCTTGTCCTGGACCTTGGCCTTGACGTTCTCGATGGTGTCTGAAGCCTCAAACTCGGGGCCGTTCTCGAACTACTTACCTGTAAAAATACTTTAATTCGATTTTATTACCTAAATAAAATTCTTAAAACACAGATATTAGATGCAAAAAAGGAATGAAAACGAACCAGCGAGGATCAGACGCTGCTGGTCGGGCGGGCCTTCCTTGTCCTGGACCTTGGCCTTGACGTTCTCGATGGTGTCTGAAGCCTCAAACTCGAGGCCTTCCTCGAACTGCTTACCTGTAAAAATACTTTAATTCGATATTATCACCTAAATAAAATTCTTTAAAACACAAATATTACATGCAAAAAGGAATGAAAACGAACCTGCGAGGATCAGACGCTGCTGGTCGGGCGGGCCTTCCTTGTCCTGGACCTTGTCCTTGACGTTCTCGATGGTGTCTGAAGCGTCAAACTCGGGGCCGTCCTCGAACTGCTTACCTGTAAAAATACTTTAATTCGATATTATTACCTAAATAAAATTCTTTAAAACACAAATATTAGATGCAAAAAAGGAATGAAAACGAACCAGCGAGGATCAGACGCTGCTGGTCGGGCGTTCCTTCCTTGTCCTGGACCTTGGCCTTGACGTTCTCGATGGTGTCTGAAGCCTCAAACTCGAGGCCTTCCTCGAACTGCTTACCTGTAAAAATACTTTAATTCGATTTTATTACCTAAATAAAATTCTTAAAACACAAATATTAGATGCAAAAAAGGAATGAAAACGAACGAGCGAGGATCAGACGCTGCTGGTCGGGCGGGACTTCCTTGTCCTGGACCTTGGCCTTGACGTTCTCGATGGTGTCTGAAGCCTCAAACTCGAGGCCTTCCTCGAACTGCTTACCTGTAAAAATACTTTAATTCGATTTTATTACCTAAATAAAATTCTTTAAAACACAAATATTAAATGCAAAAAAGAAATGAAAACGAACCAGCGAGGATCAAACGCTGCTGGTCGGGCGGGCCTTCCTTGTCCTGGACCTTGGCCTTGACGTTCTCGATGGTGTCTGAAGCCTCAAACTCGGGGCCGTTCTCGAACTGCTTACCTGTAAAAATACTTTAATTCGATATTATCACCTAAATAAAATTCTTTAAAACACAAATATTACATGCAAAAAAGGAATGAAAACGAACCTGCGAGGATCAGACGCTGCTGGTCGGGCGGGCCTTCCTTGTCCTGGACCTTGTCCTTGACGTTCTCGATGGTGTCTGAAGCGTCAAACTCGGGGCCGTCCTCGAACTGCTTACCTGTAAAAATACTTTAATTCGATATTATTACCTAAATAAAATTCTTTAAAACACAAATGTTAGATGCAAAAAGGAATGAAAACGAACCAGCGAGGATCAGACGCTGCTGGTCGGGCGTTCCTTCCTTGTCCTGGACCTTGGCCTTGACGTTCTCGATGGTGTCTGAAGCCTCAAACTCGAGGCCTTCCTCGAACTGCTTACCTGTAAAAATACTTTAATTCGATTTTATTACCAAAATAAAATTCTTAAAACACAAATATTACATGCAAAAAAGGAATGAAAACGAACCTGCGAGGATCAGACGCTGCTGGTCGGGCGTTCCTTCCTTGTCCTGGACCTTGTCCTTGACGTTCTCGATGGTGTCTGAAGCGTCAAACTCGGGGCCGTCCTCGAACTGCTTACCTGTAAAAATACTTTAATTCGATATTATTACCTAAATAAAATTCTTTAAAACACAAATATTAGATGCAAAAAAGGAATGAAAACTAACCAGCGAGGATCAGACGCTGCTGGTCGGGCGTTCCTTCCTTGTCCTGGACCTTGGCCTTGACGTTCTCGATGGTGTCTGAAGCCTCAAACTCGAGGCCTTCCTCGAACTGCTTACCTGTAAAAATACTTTAATTCGATTTTATTACCTAAATAAAATTCTTAAAACACAGATATTAGATGCAAAAAAGGAATGAAAACGAACCAGCGAGGATCAGACGCTGCTGGTCGGGCGGGCCTTCCTTGTCCTGGACCTTGGCCTTGACGTTCTCGATGGTGTCTGAAGCCTCAAACTCGAGGCCTTCCTCGAACTGCTTACCTGTAAAAATACTTTAATTCAATATTATCACCTAAATAAAATTCTTTAAAACACAAATATTACATGCAAAAAAGGAATGAAAACGAACCTGCGAGGATCAGACGCTGCTGGTCGGGCGGGCCTTCCTTGTCCTGGACCTTGTCCTTGACGTTCTCGATGGTGTCTGAAGCGTCAAACTCGGGGCCGTCCTCGAACTGCTTAGCTGTAAAAATACTTTAATTCGATATTATTACCTAAATAAAATTCTTTAAAACACAAATATTAGATGCAAAAAAGGAATGAAAACGAACCAGCGAGGATCAGACGCTGCTGGTCGGGCGTTCCTTCCTTGTCCTGGACCTTGGCCTTGACGTTCTCGATGGTGTCTGAAGCCTCAAACTCGAGGCCTTCCTCGAACTGCTTACCTGTAAAAATACTTTAATTCGATTTTATTACCTAAATAAAATTCTTAAAACACAGATATTAGATGCAAAAAAGGAATGAAAACGAACCAGCGAGGATCAGACGCTGCTGGTCGGGCGGGCCTTCCTTGTCCTGGACCTTGGCCTTGACGTTCTCGATGGTGTCTGAAGCCTCAAACTCGAGGCCTTCCTCGAACTGCTTAACTGTAAAAATACTTTAATTCGATTTTATTACCTAAATAAAATTCTTTAAAACACAAATATTAGATGCAAAAAAGAAATGAAAACGAACCAGCGAGGATCAGACGCTGCTGGTCGGGCGGGCCTTCCTTGTCCTGGACCTTGGCCTTGACGTTCTCGATGGTGTCTGAAGCCTCAAACTCGGGGCCGTTCTCGAACTGCTTACCTGTAAAAATACTTTAATTCGATATTATCACCTAAATAAAATTCTTTAAAACACAAATATTACATGCAAAAAAGGAATGAAAACGAACCTGCGAGGATCAGACGCTGCTGGTCGGGCGGGCCTTCCTTGTCCTGGACCTTGTCCTTGACGTTCTCGATGGTGTCTGAAGCGTCAAACTCGGGGCCGTCCTCGAACTGCTTACCTGTAAAAATACTTTAATTCGATATTATTACCTAAATAAAATTCTTTAAAACACAAATATTAGATGCAAAAAGGAATGAAAACGAACCAGCGAGGATCAGACGCTGCTGGTCGGGCGTTCCTTCCTTGTCCTGGACCTTGGCCTTGAGGTTCTCGATGGTGTCTGAAGCCTCAAACTCGAGGCCTTCCTCGAACTGCTTACCTGTAAAAATACTTTAATTCGATTTTATTACCTAAATAAAATTCTTAAAACACAAATATTAGATGCAAAAAAGGAATGAAAACGAACCAGCGAGGATCAGACGCTGCTGGTCGTGCGGGCCTTCCTTGTCCTGGACCTTGGCCTTGACGTTCTCGATGGTGTCTGAAGCCTCAAACTCGGGGCCGTTCTCGAACTGCTTACCTGTAAAAATACTTTAATTCGATATTATCACTTAAATAAAATTCTTTAAAACACAAATATTACATGCAAAAAAGGAATGAAAACGAACCTGCGAGGATCAGACGCTGCTGGTCGGGCGGGCCTTCCTTGTCCTGGACCTTGTCCTTGACGTTCTCGATGGTGTCTGAAGCGTCAAACTCGGGGCCGTCCTCGAACTGCTTACCTGTAAAAATACTTTAATTCGATTTTATTACCTAAATAAAATTCTTAAAACACAAATATTAGATGCAAAAAAGGAATGAAAACGAACCAGCGAGGATCAGACGCTGCTGGTCGGGCGGGAATTCCTTGTCCTGGACCTTGGCCTTGACGTTCTCGATGGTGTCTGAAGCATCAAACTCGAGGCCTTCCTCGAACTGCTTACCTGTAAAAATACTTTAATTCGATATTATCACCTAAATAAAA
Organism: Allodiplogaster sudhausi; assembly: GCA_945643635.1. Taxonomy (NCBI): domain Eukaryota; kingdom Metazoa; phylum Nematoda; class Chromadorea; order Rhabditida; family Diplogasteridae; genus Allodiplogaster; species Allodiplogaster sudhausi. The sequence continues at coordinate 3,832,368 of CALZFC010000029.1, forward strand.
TTCTTTAAAACACAAATATTACATGCAAAAAAAAATGAAAACGAACCAGCGATTATCAGACGCTGCTGGTCGGGCGGGCTTTCCTTGTCCTGGACCTTGGCCTTGACGTTCTCGATGGTGTCTGAAGCCTCAAACTCGGAGCCGTCCTCGAACTGCTTACCTGTAAAAATACTTTAATTCGATTTTATTACCTAAATAAAATTCTTAAAACACAAATATTAGATGCAAAAAAGGAATGAAAACGAACCAGCGAGGATCAGACGCTGCTGGTCGGGCGGGAATTCCTTGTCCTGGACCTTGGCCTTGACGTTCTCGATGGTGTCTGAAGCATCAAACTCGAGGCCTTCCTCGAACTGCTTACCTGTAAAAATACTTTAATTCGATATTATCACCTAAATAAAATTCTTTAAAACACAAATATTACATGCAAAAAAAAATGAAAACGAACCAGCGATTATCAGACGCTGCTGGTCGGGCGGGCTTTCCTTGTCCTGGACCTTGGCCTTGACGTTCTCGATGGTGTCTGAAGCCTCAAACTCGGAGCCGTCCTCGAACTGCTTACCTGTAAAAATACTTTAATTCGATATTATCACCTAAATAAAATTCTTTAAAACACAAATATTACATGCAAAAAAGGAATGAAAACGAACCAGCGAGGATCAGACGCTGCTGGTCGGGCGTTCCTTCCTTGTCCTGGACCTTGGCCTTGACGTTCTCGATGGTGTCTGAAGCCTCAAACTCGAGGCCTTCCTCGAACTGCTTACCTGTAAAAATACTTTAATTCGATTTTATTACCTAAATAAAATTCTTAAAACACAAATATTAGATGCAAAAAAGGAATGAAAACGAACCAGCGATTATCAGACGCTGCTGGTCGGGCGGGCTTTCCTTGTCCTGGACCTTGGCCTTGACGTTCTCGATGGTGTCTCCTCGCTGGTTCGTTTTCATTCCTTTTTTGCATCTAATATTTGTGTTTTAAAGAATTTTATTTAGGTAATAATATCCTCGAACTGCTTACCTGTAAAAATACTTTAATTCGATATTATCACCTAAATAAAATTCTTTAAAAAATATCCTTTTTTGCATCTAATATTTGTGTTTTAAAGAATTTTATTTAGGTAATAATGTCCTCGAACTGCTTACCTGTAAAAATACTTTAATTCGATATTATCACCTAAATAAAATTCTTTAAAACACAAATATTACATGCAAAAAAAGGAATGAAAACGAACCAGCGAGGATCAGACGCTGCTGGTCGGGCGGGCCTTCCTTGTCCTGGACCTTGTCCTTGACGTTCTCGATGGTGTCTGAAGCGTCAAACTCGGGGCCGTCCTCGAACTGCTTACCTGTAAAAATACTTTAATTCGATTTTATTACCTAAATAAAATTCTTAAAACACAAATATTAGATGCAAAAAAGGAATGAAAACGAACCAGCGAGGATCAGACGCTGCTGGTCGGGCGGGCCTTCCTTGTCCTGGACCTTGGCCTTGACGTTCTCGATGGTGTCTGAAGCCTCAAACTCGGGGCCGTCCTCGAACTGCTTACCTGTAAAAATACTTTAATTCGATATTATTACCTAAATAAAATTCTTTAAAACACAAATATTAGATGCAAAAAAGGAATGAAAACGAACCAGCGAGGATCAGACGCTGCTGGTCGGGCGGGCCTTCCTTGTCCTGGACCTTGGCCTTGACGTTCTCGATGGTGTCTGAAGCCTCAAACTCGGGGCCGTTCTCGAACTGCTTACCTGTAAAAATACTTTAATTCGATATTATCACCTAAATAAATTCTTTAAAACACAAATATTACATGCAAAAAAGGAATGAAAACGAACCTGCGAGGATCAGACGCTGCTGGTCGGGCGGGCCTTCCTTGTCCTGGACCTTGTCCTTGACGTTCTCGATGGTGTCTAACTCGGGGCCGTCCTCGAACTGCTTACCTGTAAAAATACTTTAATTCGATATTATTACCTAAATAAAATTCTTTAAAACACAAATATTAGATGCAAAAAAGGAATGAAAACGAACCAGCGAGGATCAGACGCTGCTGGTCGGGCGTTCCTTCCTTGTCCTGGACCTTGGCCTTGACGTTCTCGATGGTGTCTGAAGCCTCAAACTCGAGGCCTTCCTCGAACTGCTTACCTGTAAAAATACTTTAATTCGATATTATCACCTAAATAAAATTCTTTAAAACACAAATATTACATGCAAAAAAAAAATGAAAACGAACCAGCGATTATCAGACGCTGCTGGTCGGGCGGGCTTTCCTTGTCCTGGACCTTGGCCTTGACGTTCTCGATGGTGTCTGAAGCCTCAAACTCGGAGCCGTCCTCGAACTGCTTACCTGTAAAAATACTTTAATTCGATATTATCACCTAAATAAAATTCTTTAAAACACAAATATTACATGCAAAAAAAGGAATGAAAACGAACCTGCGAGGATCAGACGCTGCTGGTCGGGCGGGCCTTCCTTGTCCTGGACCTTGTCCTTGACGTTCTCGATGGTGTCTGAAGCGTCAAACTCGGGGCCGTCCTCGAACTGCTTACCTGTAAAAATACTTTAATTCGATTTTATTACCTAAATAAAATTCTTAAAACACAAATATTAGATGCAAAAAAGGAATGAAAACGAACCAGCGAGGATCAGACGCTGCTGGTCGGGCGGGAATTCCTTGTCCTGGACCTTGGCCTTGACGTTCTCGATGGTGTCTGAAGCATCAAACTCGAGGCCTTCCTCGAACTGCTTACCTGTAAAAATACTTTAATTCGATATTATCACCTAAATAAAATTCTTTAAAACACAAATATTACATGCAAAAAAAAAATGAAAACGAACCAGCGATTATCAGACGCTGCTGGTCGGGCGGGCTTTCCTTGTCCTGGACCTTGGCCTTGACGTTCTCGATGGTGTCTGAAGCCTCAAACTCGGAGCCGTCCTCGAACTGCTTACCTGTAAAAATACTTTAATTCGATATTATCACCTAAATAAAATTCTTTAAAACACAAATATTACATGCAAAAAAAGGAATGAAAACGAACCAGCGAGGATCAGACGCTGCTGGTCGGGCGGGCCTTCCTTGTCCTGGACCTTGTCCTTGACGTTCTCGATGGTGTCTGAAGCGTCAAACTCGGGGCCGTCCTCGAACTGCTTACCTGTAAAAATACTTTAATTCGATATTATTACCTAAATAAAATTCTTTAAAACACAAATATTAGATGCAAAAAAGGAATGAAAACGAACCAGCGAGGATCAGACGCTGCTGGTCGGGCGTTCCTTCCTTGTCCTGGACCTTGGCCTTGACGTTCTCGATGGTGTCTGAAGCCTCAAACTCGAGGCCTTCCTCGAACTGCTTACCTGTAAAAATACTTTAATTCGATTTTATTACCTAAATAAAATTCTTAAAAGACAAATATTAGATGCAAAAAAGGAATGAAAACGAACCAGCGATTATCAGACGCTGCTGGTCGGGCGGGCTTTCCTTGTCCTGGACCTTGGCCTTGACGTTCTCGATGGTGTCTCCTCGCTGGTTCGTTTTCATTCCTTTTTTGCATCTAATATTTGTGTTTTAAAGAATTTTATTTAGGTAATAATATCCTCGAACTGCTTACCTGTAAAAATACTTTAATTCGATATTATCACCTAAATAAAATTCTTTAAAAAATATCCTTTTTTGCATCTAATATTTGTGTTTTAAAGAATTTTATTTAGGTAATAATGTCCTCGAACTGCTTACCTGTAAAAATACTTTAATTCGATATTATCACCTAAATAAAATTCTTTAAAACACAAATATTACATGCAAAAAAAGGAATGAAAACGAACCAGCGAGGATCAGACGCTGCTGGTCGGGCGTTCCTTCCTTGTCCTGGACCTTGGCCTTGACGTTCTCGATGGTGTCTGAAGCCTCAAACTCGAGGCCTTCCTCGAACTGCTTACCTGTAAAAATACTTTAATTCGATTTTATTACCTAAATAAAATTCTTAAAACACAAATATTAGATGCAAAAAAGGAATGAAAACGAACCAGCGATTATCAGACGCTGCTGGTCGGGCGGGCTTTCCTTGTCCTGGACCTTGGCCTTGACGTTCTCGATGGTGTCTCCTCGCTGGTTCGTTTTCATTCCTTTTTTGCATCTAATATTTGTGTTTTAAAGAATTTTATTTAGGTAATAATATCCTCGAACTGCTTACCTGTAAAAATACTTTAATTCGATATTATCACCTAAATAAAATTCTTTAAAAAATATCCTTTTTTGCATCTAATATTTGTGTTTTAAAGAATTTTATTTAGGTAATAATGTCCTCGAACTGCTTACCTGTAAAAATACTTTAATTCGATATTATCACCTAAATAAAATTCTTTAAAACACAAATATTACATGCAAAAAAAGGAATGAAAACGAACCAGCGAGGATCAGACGCTGCTGGTCGGGCGGGCCTTCCTTGTCCTGGACCTTGTCCTTGACGTTCTCGATGGTGTCTGAAGCCTCAAACTCGGGGCCGTCCTCGAACTGCTTACCTGTAAAAATACTTTAATTCGATATTATTACCTAAATAAAATTCTTTAAAACACAAATATTAGATGCAAAAAAGGAATGAAAACGAACCAGCGAGGATCAGACGCTGCTGGTCGGGCGGGCCTTCCTTGTCCTGGACCTTGGCCTTGACGTTCTCGATGGTGTCTGAAGCCTCAAACTCGGGGCCGTCCTCGAACTGCTTACCTGTAAAAATACTTTAATTCGATTATATCACCTAAATAAAATTCTTTAAAACACAAGTGGTAGATGCAAAAAAAAAAGAATGAAAACAAACCAGCGAAGATCAGACGCTGCTGGTCGGGCGGGCCTTCCTTGTCCTGGACCTTGGCCTTGACGTTCTCGATGGTGACTGATGTAGAAAAGGACAACGTACAACTTAGCGTAAGAACATTTAAAAATTTGTTAATAGCAAAGAATCATTGTGGAACTTTTCTATGACGCTCGTTTTCGAATAATACTTTGAAAGGTAAAGTGAGTAATTGAAGTGGGATTAAGAAATAAGAGTGGCAGGAATGGGCTTCAAGAAGAGGAGACTCTCTATCAGTGAACCGGCCAGGCCTCCGCTTGGCTTGGAGAGAGAGAGAGAGAGAGAGCAGCTGAGAGAAGGATGGTGCACCCGGCTAGAGGGTGCCCGCGGCACGGCTTGGAACAGTGTGATCGAACACAATTGGGGAGAGAGAGAGAGTAATCGAGAAGTAGAGACCGAAATGAATAATAGAGACTGAGAGACAGAGGCAGAGAGACAGAAGCAGAGAGAAAGTCTCCACTTGGCTAGGAGAGAGAGCAGCTGAGAAAAGGATGGCGCACTCGGCTAGAGGGAGCCTGTGGCAGGGCTTGGAACAGTGTGATCGAACACAATTGGGGAGAGAGAGAGAGAGAGAGAGACGGAAGTACATAGCGAGACAGGGAGAGACAGAGGCAGAGATAGAGAGAGAGAGAGAGAGAGAGAGAGAGAGAGAGAAAGAGAGAGTGACGGAAAGAGATAGTGAGACAGGGATAGAAAGAGGCAGAGAGAGAGCGAGAGAGAGAATTAGAGACGGAAAGATATAGTGAGACAGGGAGACACAGAGAGGTGGAGAGACGGCAAACAATGAATTATTGAATTGATTAGACAAAAAGGCAGAAAGACAACTTCGAAGAAGAAAGAATGACAAAACAGGGAGAATTATGCGGAAAAAAAGACAGCAAGACAAGTTAAGAGAAAGAAAGAGAAGAGGAAGTGCAGCTTTGCGGAGGTAACGTCGGAAGATGCTTCTAGTCTTCTATAAAATATGATTTTAAATCATGATTGGAGAGATGGAAGAATCACGAATAGAGCAATATGGAGCGTATAGTCTGAAGAGAAGAAGAAAGAACGTTTGACTCGGCCCATTTATTCTCTTTCACGTCTTCCTGATGAGTCAGCCAACTCGAAGAGAAAGCCAACAGAGAGAAAGAGAGAGAGAGAGAGAGAGAGAAATGAAAAGAAAAGGACTGACAGAAAATGTCTTGGCGTGTATATTACATTGTACACTATTTCCCATTCCACACTTCTCTCCGTCACTCTAACTCCCTCACATAATCGTACGCTACCTCTTTCTTCTCCTATTCGTCTTCTATCTTCTTGCGTTGAAGAAGACATTCTACAACTATGATAGACAATAAAAATTTGGCAGCTCTGTTTACATATTATTTGTCTTATTTAAGCATGCTCATGCAAGACGAGCAAACGAAGGCTGATTGTGCATCACGAAACTAAAATATCATTTTAAATTTATTTGAACATGTTGTCACATCTTAAATTGATGTATGAATAAACAAATAAACAAGCTAGTAAGTGAAAAAATGTGTAATTCACATCAAAGATAGATATTTTGCACTTCGACACCTAAAATTTATTCCGTTTGACTTTGAAAACATTTGATGGATTAAGTTACGTCATTATAAATGTAGAATATAAACAAGAGATATAACATTCTTCCTTAAAAATTTTTTTGCCCGCACCTTAGGCCCAAGTTACTCAAAGGTGAGGCAGTGCGATGGCTTGCTCCTTCTTCTTTGCAGCTCAGTTATTGTGCATCTTATAAATAACCATATGAAAAGAAAATGAGCTATAAATTCGTTATTCGCATCCTTTTTTACTTCATCGGTTGTACAGAATTAATTCATATTTCAAAAACACATGAGTTTACTAACAAGCAATCCATTTGCTTCTTTTTGCACCAAAATTTCAAAGTCCGTGGGTCCAGTGAAGTCAACGATGTAGAGAATCACTGACAGTTCAACGGTGTGCTCTTTTATCTCTCTCTCTCTCTCTTTCTCTATTTCTCACTCTCTCACTCTCTCTCTCTACCTCTCTCCCTGCACCCTCTCTGGTCCTATTCCTTCTTCCTTATCCTTCTTTCATCCTTCTTTCACTCCTCGATCCGAACAACGCCTGAACATGCAAGGAGGAGCACAGAGGAAACGACGACCCGCAGGAGGAGATCCGATCCCCGAGAAGCTTGTGATTAGTACATGCGATACGGGAACAACGCTGCACAAGAAGAAAAAAAAAACTGGAAAAAAAGCAGGAAAAAAACTGTTTATTCACGAGTAGAAGGGTGGTTTATATTTCGAGATGTAGTACTTTGCGAACTTTAGGATTTTCTCCGAGAAGGAATAGTGCGAGATAATATTATAACTAACTTAATTTGTATCAAAAGTCACTTATTTTGCAGAACTCCATGACCATTTTTTGATAGAGATAATATATTCCTCTTACAATTAGAAAGTTCAAGCAAATCATTTTATCTAATCTTCTGAAATATCACTTCCATGATATCAAACGGCTAGCATTGATCTCGATTTTTTAAATCGTTGAAGCCTAGCCATAGAAAACTTGCGAAACTCTGTAACGCATTCGAAATTGCTTGCTGTCAAGCAGATTGAATGATGAATAAATTACTACTGAGAAACTCGTAATTATTTTTCCTTGTTCTCCCGACATTGGAGATCCTTCATCCGGAATTGTAAGGAGATTAAACGAGGAATTAACAGTGTCACTTGCCCAAACAAAGGAGCTAAGGTAATCCGGATTTTCATGCATGGAATAATGAAGATCATTTTAAATCCACCGGACAGAAGACAAAATATACTACTGCGATCACGAATTCGCAGTATAACTGTGACAAAAACCATTGATCCAAACATACATATGTACATATGTAGACATATACTATATCTCTCTATTCTTCATCGGTTTCAACCGGATTGCCTCCTTTTCATCATCTCTCCATGTCGGGCGGATACATATGTTCCACTCAATATGACAAGAGTAAATAATCCATTTATGCAGCCATTTATGAAAGCATTTATGCTTTTAATCACTGCAACAACATCAGGAAATTACACAAAGTCTCTAGCACACAAGAGGAATCTGCTTAAATTCTTTTTGCCCCGCGTCAATCAGTCAACGGAAAAAAACGTACTTCTTCTCGAACAACGGATAATACCGTACACTTCTTCTCTCGCTGGGTATTTCCGTTGTAAGAAATACCGTAATCTCACGCGGACATGGCCTGCGGCGCGGCTGCAGGCGTCGGCGGCGGCGGGGGCGCCTGCTCGAGACTCCGCTTATGCGACTCCATGTGGCTCGAAAGGTCGTCTTGGCTGTAAGTGAAGGCATTTTCATCATTGGAAGACTATTAAAAATTAAGAATAAAAATTAACTATAACTTTGCATAATTAATCGTGACATAAAGTTAATCGAATTTTTAAAACTAAAATTAATTCCGAATATGTGACTTTCTGCACAGAAAACATGTCGGTTTTAGAAAGAAAACATTCGGTAAATGTTTACCTCGAGCTCACGCTTCTTTTTCTTCGGAATCAATGGTCAATCTCGAAACAATTTCGAAAAAAAAATTTCAATTTCGAGATCAAAGTTCAATCTCGAGATCAAAGTTCTACCTCGAAAATTGGCGACTGCAAATCTGGCAGATGGCCGCGAGGCTGCTCGCGTGCTTGCGGACGTGCGTCTCGAGACGGACGGACGAGTTGAAGCGGAAGCCGCAGATGTGGCAGCTGAGAGAGAGAGAGAGGGAGGGAGAGAGGGCAGGAGAATGAGAGAGAAAGTGAGAGAGGGATTTAGATAGATGGAGAGAGAGAGAGAGAGGAGAGAGGGACATAGAAAGAGAGAGAAAGAGAGTGAACAAGGAGAGGAAAGAGAGAGAGAGAGAGAGAGAGAGAGACAGAGAGAGAGAGAGAGTACCGGTGTCCACGTTCAGAAGGCGGCCGGACAGGCCTTACAGGGGCAGCTGGAGGTGGAGGTGGAGCAGAGAGCGATGCGAGACAGACAGCTAATGTTGAAGAGGCGGACGAGGACGGCTTACTCGAGCTGAAAGGAAGAAAGAGTGGTGGAGCGTAAGTTGTTGAGGACGGTGGAAAAGATGTCTCTGGCTCAAGCTCTCTAATACCTCGACTCGGATGGCAGTGCTGAGATTTTGTTGTCATCGGCGGCGGCGGCGGAGGCAATTGGGACCGGCGCGGCGGCGGCGGTCCCAAGAGCGGTCACAAGGGCGTTGGCGCCCAGTGAAGGCGGCGCCGCTCGACTATGAAAGTCGGCGTGCAACAGCAGCTGCGCGTCGCTTCGTAGCGACTGTCTAAACAGACAAGAGAACGTAAATACCATTGAGATTTTCGGAAATCGACAATATCATTGGAGCTAAAACCGTTGCGAATGATGGATATTTGACAATAACGGCGGCGGTTAACAACTCCAATGATGGAAAATTATAAAAATTAGCGGGTTGGATTTCTTTCTCAGCCATTTAGAGCGCGGATACTAACATATATTTGTGTAGAATAGGATTGTCCTTGGAAGAGACAGACGCCAAATAATACTAAATGAAAAAAAGAAATAAAAAAAAAACCTGCATACGACACATCGCATCTGTCCATCGCGCGCGTGCGCCTGCGTGTGCGCGAGGATGGCAGTTGCTGCGGAGGCGGCAGCGGCGCCGTCCATGACGTTGGCACCGGCGGCGGCGGCCACTATTTCGCTGGCACCGCCGCCCGCGCCAAGGCTAGCGCCAAGCAGCGACTCATGACACTCGGCGCAGTTGTCGGACCATGCTACCTGAGAAATGAATAATGCAGGGATCGATCGATCCATCCATTTTGGCATTCTCATAAATGAAGAATGAAAAATTTTACGTAAAAGAAATATATATGTAGTATAAAGCAGTAAAATAAATCGGTGTGAGCGTAGAATTACGCGGCTAAAACTACATGCGCAGAATTTGGTAGTTGAATACCTTGCAGTGCGCCCTCAGACGATGCTCATCGAGTGCGTCCTCACCCGCGCAATTCTCATCGCACACCGAGCACTGCAAGACGCGTGGCGGCTGTTGCTGCTGAAGTGTTTTCAAATTTAAAAAAAAACATTTTTATAAAACACCTCTCTCTCTCTCTCTTTCTCTCTCTTTCACAGTCTCTCTCTTTCTCTCACTTTCATCGCTCGTTCCCTTTACCATTCTTTGTCTCTCTATAAATATAATTGTCTATGTCTCCCTCTCTTTCTCTTTCTCTCACCGTCTGGTTTTCCCTTCCAATTTCCGGTGCCTGTTGCTGCTGGAAAGCGGCAGCCGCTGCATGTGCCGCGAGCAGACTGCTGAGAAGAGGAGCAAGCGATGAGGGAAGCAGATGCGAGAGAGAGGAGGAGGCAGATGAAGAGGAAGACGACGAGAATGGAAGATAGGAAGAGGCGTCATCCGAGTCCTAGAGAGAGCTTTATGTACATATCTATTATCTTTGTATAATTTTTTTTATATTTTAAATAGTTATTTGGTAATAAAAAAAACGATCATGGCTATATCGTCGGATTGACAGAGATAGGCTGATATAGTAGCGTTATAATGAGAGACATGGAGAGTAAGAAAGTGAGAGAGAAAGAAAGACAGAAAAAAGAGAGAGAGTGAGAGATAGAGATAGAGAAAGAGAGAGAGCGTGCTAGGGAGACGAAACCTTGCTCTTCTTGTCGTGCACGAGCGCCACATGCGATTCGGCCGCGTCGGACGAATCGAATGTCAACTGAAATTGAATATTGATTTTGTTTCATATTTCAAGTGTAAGATTATTAATTACTGACTTTTTAATTGGGTCATAAAGTAATGAATTTTTTTTTTATTAATTTTAGAAAAAAATAATGTCCACCTGACATGGCGTGCACACGTAGCGAGTCGCTTCGTCGCCATGCTTAACGGCGTGTTCCTGTATGGAATAATAAAAGAAATATACATAATGGACATGCAAATTTATGTTTAGTCTTACATAAGAAATTATATGTTAGACTACAAAAATAGACACAATAGTAAAGGCGATGGAAAAAGTCTAAATTAAAATTCAAATTCAAATTTCCCGCCACTCACCCGAAAGTCGTCGTCGGACGCGAAGACGGCGCCGCACGTCGTGTGACCAACAGTGAACCGGCCAGGCCTCCGCTTGGCTTGGAGAGAGAGAGAGAGAGAGAGCAGCTGAGAGAAGGATGGTGCACCCGGCTAGAGGGTGCCCGCGGCACGGCTTGGAACAGTGTGATCGAACACAATTGGGGAGAGAGAGAGAGTAATCGAGAAGTAGAGACCGAAATGAATAATAGAGACTGAGAGACAGAGGCAGAGAGACAGAAGCAGAGAGAAAGTCTCCACTTGGCTAGGAGAGAGAGCAGCTGAGAAAAGGATGGCGCACTCGGCTAGAGGGAGCCTGTGGCAGGGCTTGGAACAGTGTGATCGAACACAATTGGGGAGAGAGAGAGAGAGAGAGACGGAAGTACATAGCGAGACAGGGAGAGACAGAGGCAGAGATAGAGAGAGAGAGAGAGAGAGAGAGAAAGAGAGAGTGACGGAAAGAGATAGTGAGACAGGGATAGAAAGAGGCAGAGAGAGAGCGAGAGAGAGAATTAGAGACGGAAAGATATAGTGAGACAGGGAGACACAGAGAGGTGGAGAGACGGCAAACAATGAATTATTGAATTGATTAGACAAAAAGGCAGAAAGACAACTTCGAAGAAGAAAGAATGACAAAACAGGGAGAATTATGCGGAAAAAAAGACAGCAAGACAAGTTAAGAGAAAGAAAGAGAAGAGGAAGTGCAGCTTTGCGGAGGTAACGTCGGAAGATGCTTCTAGTCTTCTATAAAATATGATTTTAAATCATGATTGGAGAGATGGAAGAATCACGAATAGAGCAATATGGAGCGTATAGTCTGAAGAGAAGAAGAAAGAACGTTTGACTCGGCCCATTTATTCTCTTTCACGTCTTCCTGATGAGTCAGCCAACTCGAAGAGAAAGCCAACAGAGAGAAAGAGAGAGAGAGAGAGAGAGAGAGAAATGAAAAGAAAAGGACTGACAGAAAATGTCTTGGCGTGTATATTACATTGTACACTATTTCCCATTCCACACTTCTCTCCGTCACTCTAACTCCCTCACATAATCGTACGCTACCTCTTTCTTCTCCTATTCGTCTTCTATCTTCTTGCGTTGAAGAAGACATTCTACAACTATGATAGACAATAAAAATTTGGCAGCTCTGTTTACATATTATTTGTCTTATTTAAGCATGCTCATGCAAGACGAGCAAACGAAGGCTGATTGTGCATCACGAAACTAAAATATCATTTTAAATTTATTTGAACATGTTGTCACATCTTAAATTGATGTATGAATAAACAAATAAACAAGCTAGTAAGTGAAAAAATGTGTAATTCACATCAAAGATAGATATTTTGCACTTCGACACCTAAAATTTATTCCGTTTGACTTTGAAAACATTTGATGGATTAAGTTACGTCATTATAAATGTAGAATATAAACAAGAGATATAACATTCTTCCTTAAAAATTTTTTTGCCCGCACCTTAGGCCCAAGTTACTCAAAGGTGAGGCAGTGCGATGGCTTGCTCCTTCTTCTTTGCAGCTCAGTTATTGTGCATCTTATAAATAACCATATGAAAAGAAAATGAGCTATAAATTCGTTATTCGCATCCTTTTTTACTTCATCGGTTGTACAGAATTAATTCATATTTCAAAAACACATGAGTTTACTAACAAGCAATCCATTTGCTTCTTTTTGCACCAAAATTTCAAAGTCCGTGGGTCCAGTGAAGTCAACGATGTAGAGAATCACTGACAGTTCAACGGTGTGCTCTTTTATCTCTCTCTCTCTCTCTTTCTCTATTTCTCACTCTCTCACTCTCTCTCTCTACCTCTCTCCCTGCACCCTCTCTGGTCCTATTCCTTCTTCCTTATCCTTCTTTCATCCTTCTTTCACTCCTCGATCCGAACAACGCCTGAACATGCAAGGAGGAGCACAGAGGAAACGACGACCCGCAGGAGGAGATCCGATCCCCGAGAAGCTTGTGATTAGTACATGCGATACGGGAACAACGCTGCACAAGAAGAAAAAAAAAACTGGAAAAAAAGCAGGAAAAAAACTGTTTATTCACGAGTAGAAGGGTGGTTTATATTTCGAGATGTAGTACTTTGCGAACTTTAGGATTTTCTCCGAGAAGGAATAGTGCGAGATAATATTATAACTAACTTAATTTGTATCAAAAGTCACTTATTTTGCAGAACTCCATGACCATTTTTTGATAGAGATAATATATTCCTCTTACAATTAGAAAGTTCAAGCAAATCATTTTATCTAATCTTCTGAAATATCACTTCCATGATATCAAACGGCTAGCATTGATCTCGATTTTTTAAATCGTTGAAGCCTAGCCATAGAAAACTTGCGAAACTCTGTAACGCATTCGAAATTGCTTGCTGTCAAGCAGATTGAATGATGAATAAATTACTACTGAGAAACTCGTAATTATTTTTCCTTGTTCTCCCGACATTGGAGATCCTTCATCCGGAATTGTAAGGAGATTAAACGAGGAATTAACAGTGTCACTTGCCCAAACAAAGGAGCTAAGGTAATCCGGATTTTCATGCATGGAATAATGAAGATCATTTTAAATCCACCGGACAGAAGACAAAATATACTACTGCGATCACGAATTCGCAGTATAACTGTGACAAAAACCATTGATCCAAACATACATATGTACATATGTAGACATATACTATATCTCTCTATTCTTCATCGGTTTCAACCGGATTGCCTCCTTTTCATCATCTCTCCATGTCGGGCGGATACATATGTTCCACTCAATATGACAAGAGTAAATAATCCATTTATGCAGCCATTTATGAAAGCATTTATGCTTTTAATCACTGCAACAACATCAGGAAATTACACAAAGTCTCTAGCACACAAGAGGAATCTGCTTAAATTCTTTTTGCCCCGCGTCAATCAGTCAACGGAAAAAAACGTACTTCTTCTCGAACAACGGATAATACCGTACACTTCTTCTCTCGCTGGGTATTTCCGTTGTAAGAAATACCGTAATCTCACGCGGACATGGCCTGCGGCGCGGCTGCAGGCGTCGGCGGCGGCGGGGGCGCCTGCTCGAGACTCCGCTTATGCGACTCCATGTGGCTCGAAAGGTCGTCTTGGCTGTAAGTGAAGGCATTTTCATCATTGGAAGACTATTAAAAATTAAGAATAAAAATTAACTATAACTTTGCATAATTAATCGTGACATAGAGTTAATCGAATTTTTAAAACTAAAATTAATTCCGAATATGTGACTTTCTGCACAGAAAACATGTCGGTTTTAGAAAGAAAACATTCGGTAAATGTTTACCTCGAGCTCACGCTTCTTTTTCTTCGGAATCAATGGTCAATCTCGAAACAATTTCGAAAAAAAAAATTTCAATTTCGAGATCAAAGTTCAATCTCGAGATCAAAGTTCTACCTCGAAAATTGGCGACTGCAAATCTGGCAGATGGCCGCGAGGCTGCTCGCGTGCTTGCGGACGTGCGTCTCGAGACGGACGGACGAGTTGAAGCGGAAGCCGCAGATGTGGCAGCTGAGAGAGAGAGAGAGGGAGGGAGAGAGGGCAGGAGAATGAGAGAGAAAGTGAGAGAGGGATTTAGATAGATGGAGAGAGAGAGAGAGAGGAGAGAGGGACATAGAAAGAGAGAGAAAGAGAGTGAACAAGGAGAGGAAAGAGAGAGAGAGAGAGAGAGAGAGAGAGAGACAGAGAGAGAGAGAGAGTACCGGTGTCCACGTTCAGAAGGCGGCCGGACAGGCCTTACAGGGGCAGCTGGAGGTGGAGGTGGAGCAGAGAGCGATGCGAGACAGACAGCTAATGTTGAAGAGGCGGACGAGGACGGCTTACTCGAGCTGAAAGGAAGAAAGAGTGGTGGAGCGTAAGTTGTTGAGGACGGTGGAAAAGATGTCTCTGGCTCAAGCTCTCTAATACCTCGACTCGGATGGCAGTGCTGAGATTTTGTTGTCATCGGCGGCGGCGGCGGAGGCAATTGGGACCGGCGCGGCGGCGGCGGTCCCAAGAGCGGTCACAAGGGCGTTGGCGCCCAGTGAAGGCGGCGCCGCTCGACTATGAAAGTCGGCGTGCAACAGCAGCTGCGCGTCGCTTCGTAGCGACTGTCTAAACAGACAAGAGAACGTAAATACCATTGAGATTTTCGGAAATCGACAATATCATTGGAGCTAAAACCGTTGCGAATGATGGATATTTGACAATAACGGCGGCGGTTAACAACTCCAATGATGGAAAATTATAAAAATTAGCGGGTTGGATTTCTTTCTCAGCCATTTAGAGCGCGGATACTAACATATATTTGTGTAGAATAGGATTGTCCTTGGAAGAGACAGACGCCAAATAATACTAAATGAAAAAAAGAAATAAAAAAAAAACCTGCATACGACACATCGCATCTGTCCGTCGCGCGCGTGCGCCTGCGTGTGCGCGAGGATGGCAGTTGCTGCGGAGGCGGCAGCGGCGCCGTCCATGACGTTGGCACCGGCGGCGGCGGCCACTATTTCGCTGGCACCGCCGCCCGCGCCAAGGCTAGCGCCAAGCAGCGACTCATGACACTCGGCGCAGTTGTCGGACCATGCTACCTGAGAAATGAATAATGCAGGGATCGATCGATCCATCCATTTTGGCATTCTCATAAATGAAGAATGAAAAATTTTACGTAAAAGAAATATATATGTAGTATAAAGCAGTAAAATAAATCGGTGTGAGCGCAGAATTACGCGGCTAAAACTACATGCGCAGAATTTGGTAGTTGAATACCTTGCAGTGCGCCCTCAGACGATGCTCATCGAGTGCGTCCTCACCCGCGCAATTCTCATCGCACACCGAGCACTGCAAGACGCGTGGCGGCTGTTGCTGCTGAAGTGTTTTCAAATTAAAAAAAAAACATTTTTATAAAACACCTCTCTCTCTCTCTCTTTCTCTCTCTTTCACAGTCTCTCTCTTTCTCTCACTTTCATCGCTCGTTCCCTTTACCATTCTTTGTCTCTCTATAAATATAATTGTCTATGTCTCCCTCTCTTTCTCTTTCTCTCACCGTCTGGTTTTCCCTTCCAATTTCCGGTGCCTGTTGCTGCTGGAAAGCGGCAGCCGCTGCATGTGCCGCGAGCAGACTGCTGAGAAGAGGAGCAAGCGATGAGGGAAGCAGATGCGAGAGAGAGGAGGAGGCAGATGAAGAGGAAGACGACGAGAATGGAAGATAGGAAGAGGCGTCATCCGAGTCCTAGAGAGAGCTTTATGTACATATCTATTATCTTTGTATAATTTTTTTTATATTTTAAATAGTTATTTGGTAATAAAAAAAACGATCATGGCTATATCGTCGGATTGACAGAGATAGGCTGATATAGTAGCGTTATAATGAGAGACATGGAGAGTAAGAAAGTGAGAGAGAAAGAAAGACAGAAAAAAGAGAGAGAGTGAGAGATAGAGATAGAGAAAGAGAGAGAGCGTGCTAGGGAGACGAAACCTTGCTCTTCTTGTCGTGCACGAGCGCCACATGCGATTCGGCCGCGTCGGACGAATCGAATGTCAACTGAAATTGAATATTGATTTTGTTTCATATTTCAAGTGTAAGATTATTAATTACTGACTTTTTAATTGGGTCATAAAGTAATGAATTTTTTTTTATTAATTTTAGAAAAAAATAATGTCCACCTGACATGGCGTGCACACGTAGCGAGTCGCTTCGTCGCCATGCTTAACGGCGTGTTCCTGTATGGAATAATAAAAGAAATATACATAATGGACATGCAAATTTATGTTTAGTCTTACATAAGAAATTATATGTTAGACTACAAAAATAGACACAATAGTAAAGGCGATGGAAAAAGTCTAAATTAAAATTCAAATTCAAATTTCCCGCCACTCACCCGAAAGTCGTCGTCGGACGCGAAGACGGCGCCGCACGTCGTGCACACGAGCTGAACGCGCGCGTGTCGCTCGGCAGCGTGGCGTGCGAGTGACGCCGCGTCCGCGAACGTAGAGGCAGCCTTAAAAGAGCGGCGGAAAACATTAACGTTTGAATTCGCGCCTTTTTGCCTGAGCATATGTGATTTAGATAGACATCGACTATAGTAATGGTCAGGAGAACTCAAATATATTACTATGGTTGAGTCTCGTACTCCATTAATGCATTCTCTTCATTTATAAGTACATAAAAGTTATTTATTTACATTTTAAATTTTCAGTGAAAATACTCAAACGTCGTTCATTGCGTACTATTTTCTCTGAAAAAAAAATTATTTTAATTTTATAAATGCCCAATAAATAATAAACTAGACTAGAGTCAAGCTTGAATTTGTCAACTCTCAATCATATAATTATGATTATGATGCTAGCTAGCTATTACCGTGCTTAGCGGGCAAGCCGTGCACACGAGCCGCCTGCTTCGCCTGATGACATGTTCGGCAACGTGCGCGAGGCGAGCCTGAAATCCGAGTACCGATCGATAGTCCGAGAACCGAGTTGGTATTCCAAGAACCGGATTGGTTGTTCCAAAAACCGATTTGTTATTCCAAGAACCGATTGGTACATATTTCAAGAACCGGATTTGGTATTCCAAGAACCGATTTGGTATTCCAAGATGATTTTCCGCCAAATCGATAATTGCTTTTCCATTTGATAAGAACGCCTCCTCACCTGCGCATCACTGAAAGTTGCGCGGGCGCAAAATGGACACGGCCGCGACGTGTGCGTGGGTGACGCGTCGCGGTCGGCGTCCAAGTGCGCACGCATGTGCAGTGCGAAGGCGGCGAACGAAGGAAGCGCAGCCGAGCAGCGAGCGCACACCAGGGATGCTACGGTCGCAGATGGAGGCTGGAATAGTGGAGAAGAATTTTTGTCCCACTAACCTCTGTCCCTCTCTCGCTCCTCTCTCTCTCTCTCTCTCTCTCTATCTTCTCCCTCTTTCCATGTCTCTTTTTTCTCTCTCTCGCTCTCTCTCTCTCTCTATCTATCTTCGCCCTCTTTCCGTGTTTCACTTTTATCTCTCTCACTCTCTCTCTCTCTCTCTCTCTCTCTCTCTCTCTCTATCTATACCTCTCTCCCCCTCGAAATCTTTCTCTCTCCTTTTTCTCATTCTTTCTCTCTTGCTCCCACTCTCTCTTTCTCTCTTCTCCTCTCTCTCTCTCTCTCTCTCTCTAACCATAACAGCTGCAGCCGGTGGCGCATGCGCCGAGATCGTGTGCATCTGCAGCAGTGCGATTGACGCGAGACGTGCCGAGCACAGAGCACACTATAATTATTGCCGATTTTCGGTTGAGGACCTTATACTTAAATTTGAATTTCGGGCCAAAATACAATGTAAATTTAGCGAAAAATTACATGAAAGACTGTCAAAGTGAACTAAAATAATCAGGGTAATACAAAATAATTTGATCATGTTATTTACCTTATAATTACTTTATAACTACTTTACAGTATATCCTCGTCTATATACATACCTCATATAAATCGTCCGCGTCTCCGCCTCCATGATGTGGCGACGCGGAGAGATCAACTGCAGCAGCAGCAGCAGCAACTCCTTCTCTCTCGTCGCCTCGCTCCTCCTCTTTCACTGTGCTCTCTCTCGCTCGCCTCTCTCTCCTCTCTCCATCCTCCTCCTCCTCCTCCTCTCCCTCCTCCTCTCGCTTGATGACGTCATTGACGAAGAGCACGACACCGTTTGGCGCAGAGCCAAACGCTTCCTCGGACGCCGCACTCGAGGTGCAGCGACTTGACAAGAAAAAAAGATTAGGACTAAGGATTAAGGATTAAGTATTAAGGATTAAGGACTAAGGATTAAGGATCAAGTTCTAAGGATTAACAAATGTTACTCTGAGAAATATATAGTTCAGGAACGAATAGACGAAGCCGTCCGAAGAATTCCCCACTATTATTAGGAAATGATTCAAATGCGGCTCCGTATCTCAACTGCATTATGCAAACAACTGCGGTTCGCGAAACCTTTAGGCAAAATGAACTTTGTAGCAAGTGTGTCTGAACTATTAGAAGGATCTTTGCGACATGATGGAAAAGACCCGGGCAAGTCGAAAATATAATTGGCGAACGCACTGGAGATAGGCATATGAGAACACAGTAATTGAAAGACGCCAAATTGGCAGAGCGCAGTATTCAAATTGTTTCCATAAATATTTGTTAAAAGAAAAGTGCAGAAGTAGTGCAAAACAAGAGAGAGAGAGAGAGAGAGAGAGAGAGAGAGAGTTAAGAAAAAGAATGAGAGGGGAGAGAGACGGACTCAAAGTGAGAGAGAATTAGAGAAAGAGAGAGAAACCTTCTCTTCGAAACGCTGACTTCATCGTCATTCGAGTCGTCATCGTCGCCTGCAAGTTTTAAGTGCTTCTTGCAGGTGTGTAGTGCTTTAAAATAAAGATTGTCCCTCTCTCTCTCTCTCTCTCTCTCTCTCGCTCTCTTTCTTTCTCTCTCACGCCATCTTTCGCTCTCTATCTTTCTCTCTATCTTTCACCATGTCTGTAACCATCTCTATGCCTTCGTTCTTTTTTTCTTTATTTCTCTCACTCTCTCTCTGTCTTTCTATGACTCTCCTCTCTCTCTCTCTCTCTCCCTCTCCCTCTCCCTCTCCCCCTCTCTTACTTTTGAGCGACTTGGGCCTCAGCTGCTTCCGCCGTGACATGTCCACGTCGAGCTATCCGATTCCTCTCTCTGTTTATCGCCGCCGCCGTTGCAGCGCTCTTTGTGAGATCAATAGCATTTTGCCGAATTAAATATATGCAAAATATATATTTTGAAAAAATTCTATTAAAACGCTTATGTCGTGTTTTCACGGCGCCATCAGAAGTCTCTTATACAACAATTATGTACATCAGAAAAATTCTCAAGCAATTTATTAATTAACTAGTGATTTTCGCCGGTCTTCGAATTGATCTCTGGTTTTAGGCCAGGCGATTGGATTCAGGAATTATCTCACCTGAATATCCTGCTGGCCGGCTCGTCTAGGCGCTCGACGGAGCTGTGGTGCGCAGTTGCTGAGCGGAGGGTGGTATGAGAGTACCCCTCCACACACTGTTGATGGTGGATAAGAGGTGGGTGGTATGAGAGTACCCTTTTAAGGGGCGGGTGGCTGACGAGCGGTCGGGTGGTGGTATGAGGATACCTCTGCCCACTGTGGATTGTGGATAAGAGGTGGGTGGTATGAGAAAACCCTTTTAACGGAGGTGCTTGACGGGCGGTGGGTGGTGCTATGAGAGTACCCCTTTTACCGGGTGGCTGATGAGCAGTCGGGTGGTGGTATGAGAGTACCCCTCGACACACACACACACTGTGTGGATGGTGGATGAGCGCGGTATGGCTCGAGGGCTTCCTCTCCTCTCTCTCTCCTCTTTCTGCTGTGCCTATGGAAGGCAGCAGCAGCAGCTTCGGTCGCAGGCCTCATGCCCGGGCGTCCGCGTCCCTGGGGAGTGCGCTTGATTAGAATGGGACCGCGCCAGCGGACGAGCTCCCCGGGGAGTAGGCCTTCTCTCTCTCTTTCTCTCTCTCCTCTCTTTCTCTCTCTCTCTCTCTCTCTTTCTCTCTCTCTCTCTCTCTCTCTCTCTCTCGCTCTCTTCCTCACAGACAGCCCCCTCTGCGCTCGCACAACCCGGCCATCCCCCACCCACTTTGGTCCGCTCAGCAACGCAGATCTTCTCTCTCTCTCTCTCTCTCTCTCTCTCTCTCCTCTCTCTTTCTCTCTCTCATCTTTCTATCTCTTCCTCGGTAATGCTCTCTCTCCTCCCTCACTCAGCCTCCTGTGCAGTAGCGCAGCCGTCTATCTCCGGCTTGGGCCGCAGAGAGCTCATTTTCCTCCTTATTCCGTCTCTCTCTCTCTCTTTCTCTCTCTTTCTCTCTTCTCAATATCCATGATGCCATGTCGCCTGTATCTCCCGCTACTCTTACGTTCATTCTCAATTCACCTCGTGGTCTTTTTCTCAGTGTCCTATAACTTTTTCTTCCTCTCTCTCTCCCTCCCTTTTTCTCTCTATTTCTCTCTCGCCATGACCCTCCTGTAGCAGGCAAGAATTGCTCACAAGCCGCTGTGGCTCACATAAGTTACCTACCGTATGTAATATTCGCGCATCATAGTTCAGATAGGGTGCCCCACTTAGAATTAGGTAGCTCTATGTTCCTAACTCCCAATACCCCGCTTAGGTAGCTATATGACCCTATCTCCTCATACCCCCTTTTTAGGTATCTAAATGACCCTCACCTCATCTTCATATTCGTATTCCCTATGGCTCTTGTTCTACTCCTCCCTTAGTTGGCCCTCTTTCATCTCCTCCTTCTAATCGAGAGCGCAGAGAGCCAACCCGTCTCGAATTCATTAATTTCGCATTCATGAGGTGAGACCACCCCTCTTGGGCCCGTCGCAGGCAGCGAAAACAAAAGGAGAGCAAAAGGAGCTGCAGCACCCCGGAAGGCATCCTTCTCTCTCTCTCCGCTCTATCTCTCTCTCTCTCCTCTCTCACTCTTTCTCTCCCTCTTTCTTTCTCTGTCTCTTCTCTCTCTGTCTCCTCTTTATCTCTCCTCTCTCCCACCAAATCCTTCTCTCTCTCTCTCTCTCTCTCTCCTCTTTCCCACTATATCCTTCTCTCTCCTTTCTCTCTCTCTACTCTCTCTCTCTTCCTTTAATTCAACGTGGGTCTTGGGAGACAACTTCTGTGCTGTGCCTTTTCTCGTATGATGCGTAGAAGAAGTTGGACCAAAGTAATGAATAATTCCATTTTTTTTATAATAAATATATTGTAGGAGGGTACAGAAATAAACAATACAATAAAAAGAGAGCATAAAAGCAACCCGAAAAACCCAATCACAATGTCAATGTCTCTACTCCTGAATGATATCGTAAAATCAAAGGAGTCTGTCATTTCCTTGGATGATGACCATCCCGTTTCTACCAAATCATTCGTTACCGAATAAATAAATACGACATATTAATCGACTCGGAATAAACATCAAAAGTATACTCCATAGTTCTATTAAGTTGTGCTAAAGAGCGCAATAAATAAAACATAGGGAGAAGCTAGGCCAACAGAGAGAGAGAGAGAGAGAGAGAGAGAGAGAGAGAGACAGACAGACATACAGACAGAAAGAAGGAGTAAGAGAGAGAAAGATAAAGACAGAGGGAGAAAGAGAGAGAGAGAGAGAGAGAGACAGAAACAGGGAGGGATATCTGTTCATCTTACGTTCAAATTTCCTGATTGGCTGGAAGTGGTTGGGGCTGACTTGGGGAGTCGGTTGCAGGCGGGGCGGGCGAGGGCTGCTGTTCTTGTACTGGTGCGGTACTAGGTGGCAGTTGGGTCTGACCAACCCCAATCTGGGTCTGGCCGGCCCCAATCTGGGTCTGTGCGAAACCCAATTGGGTCTGTCCCACCCCAATCTGGGTCTGCGTACTCCCTCCTCCTCCTCCACCACTGGTGCTGGTGACCACCTGGACATGGCTGACTGCTGGCAGTGCGCCAATGGCCCTCTCCTCTTCGCTCAGCCACTTGGCCTGCCACGCGTGTGCCCTTTGCCATGCGTCGATGACCTTCGCACGGATGGGTGCCAGTAGAATGGACTCTGTCTCGGGCACGCCGATGTAGAGCGAGAGGGCAGAGCGAACCTTCAAAAGTTTTTTTTGCTAGTTATCTTTTATATTTTATTATTAATTTAATTATAATTTATTTAAATATCTACATATATATCTAATAGAACTAGAAAATGCTTCATTTTAACTCTCTCTCTCTTCCTCTCTCTCTCTCTCTCTTTCTCTTCCTCTCTCTAACACTCTTTCTCTTCCTCGATCTCTCTCTCTCTGATTTGCATATCTCTCGTCGCGTTCCTCGACCTCTTAAACCTAGATATCCTTTTCGATCTCTTTCACTCTTTCTCCCTCCTCATCTCTTTCTCTCCCTCCATCTCTCTCTCTCTCTCTCTCTCTCTCTCTCTCTCTCTCTCTCTAATCTCCCTGACCTGCGGCCAGTTCTGGTTGAGTGCTTTGAAGGACGCCGCGCCCACATTCTGCAGTTCTTTTGGCGCGAGATCCGGGTGTGCGGCGAGGCTGAACTCGGCCGAGGAAGACTGCAATAATTTTTATTTTATTAATGAAGCATAATTTAAATAAATAAATTAGGGCCTAATTAAAACTAAATTTAAAAGAATTAAAAGTAAATTAAATAAGCCGAATTAAAAATAAATTGATAACAAATAAAATAAATTACTTTCGCATAATTAAAACAAACTAATAGAAATAAAGAAATAAATAAATGGGAGTATAATAAAAATTTTAAAAAAAAATGTATTTTGAATGCTTTTGAAAATCGAGTTCTTCAGAATAAAGTGATCTCATCGATTTTGGCAAAAAATTTTTTGTATAATTTACAAATAGAGCATAACCAAATCAACGTCTTAGCCTTGACATGTTGTAGTGCAAAAAATATAATTTAAGGATTAAATTTTTCATGGGCATTTTGTTTCCCACTCCGCTGCAGTTTTGTCGAAAGGAGAAGAAAAATGGCATGGAAAATAGTCTAACTTAATATAGATCAATAAAAGTGATATAAGATGCGTAACTAAAGATTTTTTTATAAATAGTAGAAAAAAGAATCTCCCGAAATTACCTCAGATTCAGCCTTCTGAACAAAGGCGCCGAGTTCTCTGCCCAGCATACTCACGCAAAACTGAAAAATTCACTATAAGGTTGCAGCAGTTAAGGATGATAATTACTGTATATAAATAAACAAATTATTGTATATAAATATTTAAATGAACAAGTTTTATTAAACTTTCACTCACCCCTCTTCGTTGCTTTATTCTCTTTTTTACTCGCAGTTTCTCTTACTCCCTCTCTTAATCTCTCTATTTCTTTCTCTCTCCCTCTCTCTCATCCTCGCTTTATCTCTCTTCCTCCCTCTTATTCACTCATTCTCTCTCTCCCTCTCTCTCTCTCCTCGCTCTCTTTGTATCTCTCTCTAACCTCCACCAATCGCGTGCATCTGAGCCTGAGATGCTGGTCAATCACCCTTCTGCTGTCGCCCGTTGTCTCGCTCACATGGATCGGCATCTAGAAATGAGGACATTCTGTTTTTCTTCAATATCAACAATTCCTCAACTTTAAATATTTATCGACATTCTCAGCAAACTCTCTCTCTCTCACTTTGAAATAATAATGAAAATACTCACTAAAAAAAGATTTGGATTACGACTAATTTCCTCTTGACAACTAATCCAATTGGCCATTCTTTACTCCTTTGACTCGTCGAGATACCTTGATTACTTCCATTCCATATTATTCAAATTATTTTTTAATATTATTATTTATTTTCAAATTCCCCCTTCTACCAAACCTGGAAGAGCAGCTCGAGGAAGGCGTTGTTCGAGCTGAGTTCGAACCAACGCGACCGATCGGCCATAAAGTGAGAGGCGGACTGGCGAAAGAGTGAAAAGTCAATGGAGAGGTCTCGTTGCTGCAGCGACGAATCAGCGCCCCTGGGAGGAGGGAGAGTTGTTTTATTCGATTTTTACTACATTAAAGGGGCTATCCAGGGACACCTTAAATACTACCGTAATCCTCAAGAAAAAAAATTCGAAAGACAAGAGACGCAGACAATGAAAAGTACGGTAGATTTTAAGGACCCATGGATAGCCTCTTAAACTAGTTAATAAAACACATCCAAGTAACGCATAAAACGCAGATAAGGAATGTATCGGGATTTTTTCTTCGAAATTTCAAAAAGAAAAAAAAATTAGATTCCGTTACATTCTGTTTCCATGTTGGTAGCAAAGAGTAGTGTACTTAGTCTACCAAGTGATATGATTTGAGCAGGCAGACATTAATTGAATTATTTAATTAATGAAGCAAAATCTTGTGATGAGCATGCGAGAATTTGGCAAAACAGGCAAAAACAGTGGTTTTTCTCAAAGAGATTATTTACACTAGTGTTGTTTCTGGTGCAAAATGCCAAAATTCGCAGACAGACAAATAGAGACTTTTGTGAGTGGTGGATTCATTCAATCGCAAACAATCGATGGGTGTAATTGTGCTAAAGACACAGTTAAACACACTCATTCGTTTTCACCAAGCTTCCCGCAGAGATGGATCCCTAAAAAATTGGCAAGGTAGAAAATAAAGCAGAGTACCTTCTTGCAAGGAGAATTTCACTACTATATGATATGAAAAAAAACAAGTTAGCACTATTTATTTAAAAAAACGCAAGGAACAAAGCAATAAAAATAATTTGACCATTTAAGATATTAGGCAAGTGAGAGGATGAAAACAATGGAAAAACGAATATGTGAATAGCAGATTTCTTATACCATGTTCAACACGTGTTTAAAATAGAATAAAAAATAAAAATTAATTAACTAATTAATTAATTTATCAAAAATGCCCACACATACCTTAGAGCCACGGCTTGCCGATACGGCGCAGTCTGTTCGCGTAGAATGAGGAGGTGCTTCACAACGAAGAGCTCGGCGTCCAGGGCACGGGGCCAGCCACCGCCTGTTGAGAGAGAGAGAGATAGAGAGAGATAGAGAGAGAAGAGAGAGAGAGAAAGAGAGAGGGAAAGAGAGAGAGAGAGAGAGAGAGAGAGAGAGAGACAGATGTTAACCGGACGGGGGATAGCTTGCTCGTTCTATATTGGTATGATGAAAATGGGAACCACCGGATTTAGCAAAAGGAATAAAAACTATCGCGAGTATTTTTCAATTGATTCAAAGTGAGACGGAGAAAGAGGGGAACAAGAGGAAGAGAGACAGGAGATGGGTGAGTGGGAGAGAGAGAGAGAGAGAGAGAGAAAGAGAGAGAGGAAAAGAGAGATAGAAAACAGTGAAAGAAAAACGGAGATAATGAGAGAGGTAGAGAAAGAGAGATACATGGAGCGAGAGAGAGAGAGAGAGAGAGAGAGAGAGAGAGAGAGAAAGAGAGAGAGAGATTGATGAGAAAGAGATTGAGAGTAATAATCCTGACTCTTCTTTTCCATTCCAGCAATGGCTGCAGCTGCATTGTCAAGTGATTCACAGCAGGATGCCAGCAACTCGCGCGCCAACGACTGGAACACACCCATCTGAATTGAGTATACTTTATTAATTATAATTAATTAATTGAGTATTATTAATTATGTATATTTAATATATTTAACCGAAAATATTTCAGTTTTATTCATAATACATTTACATCACAGAAGAAAGATTAATTTGTTCCATTCCATTAGTCGATTTTTTTAAACAAATACTTTATACTAATAAGCTGATCGTAACTATACTCATAACTCGCTTTAAATTAATAATTGGAAGAAAAATAACATATCAAGTCATTTTATTCACTCACTTCGTTTCATTTGCGAAATAAAAGGAATTTAACTAAAATACAAATAATTGAACTATAAATTTTAAAGAAGAAAAAAACGAGACCAACATCGAGATACTTGAACAGTTTCGCAAGACACATCACAGTTCGGCGTACAGTAGGATACCACAAGCAGTGGAGGTCGACTGCGGATGATGAGGCCTTGAAAAACGTTTTATTTATTTATTACTAAAATATAAAAAAAATTTGATGCTGAAAAATTATATTCTGGCATTTTTATACTCGTTGATTCCATTATCATCTAACCATAAGAGTCATTGATTAACATAATAAATTGTAAAAAAAAAAGAAAAGAAAACCAAATAGCTGAAAGAAACCTTGGCGGGCTCTGGGTGATCAGCTGTGATAGCCTTAACTGTTTCAGCAGACGTCGCTTCTTCAGCTTGCTGAACTTCTCCAGCTGAATCCGCGCTTTTCTGTAAAGAATTACGAATAAAGAACGAAAGAGCGAATTTTATATAAAATAAGAAAGTAAGATAAGAACTGTATAGCGAAATTTTTGCCATCTAAACTCTTCTCAAATCTTTATATGTTTGGCACTCAAAATGCTAGAAAAAAGTAGTTATGTACATAAATTTTATAAATAAAGGGTCTGGCTCAGCTGCTGATTCCACCAAACATACCTCTATTTTTGGTGCTATATAATTGTCAGTGGTTTAGCACTCCAATCGCTATGAAAAATGTTGTTAAACTAATTACATAAATAAACAAAATAAAACCTGGTTCTGCTGATTCCTCTCAATGTCCCTCATCATGACGAGCTTCTCCGGGTAGGCCAAGTCGCCGGTTGCGGGCCGGTACGACGCAATGTCAGACTGAGCGTACAGTTCCGCTCTGAACGGCCAAGGAATAAAAAAATATATATTTTTAAATCCCACCTAATAATAATATTAGAATATATTAAGTACAATTTACTAACAAAAAAAGAGTAATAAATAAAAAAAATTAAAAAAAAATAAGAAAAAATCGTACACAAATAAATTTATTTAAAAAAAAACAAATAAAATTCATTTATTAATTTACCTGTAAACGATCCTCTCCACAATGTCACCGACAAGTTCGCCCATCACTCGGACGAAACCACCGCGTGGCTCGAACTGGAGCATCGGGCCAATGTGGGATGGTGCTCGTGAAGCTCCGCCCACTGAATAGGCTCCGCCCACCGAGTAAGCTCCGCCTCCAACCGACTCTGTTCCGCCTCTTCCTCCACCAGTTAACATTAGAGAGGACATCAGAGAGCAGCGTTGCTCAATCATTTCAACCTGAAAAAATAAATCTTTTTTTTTCCAAATCATAAATAATAAATGAAAAACAATGTTCAATAAAATAACATGCCATTAAAATTCATGAAAGAAAAATTAAAACATCCCTCTCTCATTAGAACATAAATAACTCATTTAAACCTGTAAATTAATCCATCATTTTTAAGAGGTGAAAACACTGTCTCCATATATTCATCATTCCCCTGAAGTGTACCTTGAGAATAGCGCAGAGTTCGGTGAGCGTTTCGAGATGTGGATTGTGCACGACCATTGGACGGAGCATGTTGTAGAGCAGTCTGAAGGGAATGGAAGGTCAAGGAAAGAACGAGAAAAGGCCAAGGAAAGGTCATTAAAACATCACGGAAAAGTCATCAGGGAAAGGTCACGGAAAGTACACCGAAAGGTCATGGAAAGGTCACGGTAAGAATAAGGAAAAGGTCAGGGAAATGGCATTCCACCAGACCTGCAGATTCCATCGACAAACTCGTCAAAGGACGAAGTTGCACTCCAGAAGAAAGCCCCGCCCCCTCCTCCTCGCGGAGTCTGCGGTGGCGCAGGACTCTGGCGAATGGTGGACGCGCCGCCGGGTGAGCGAGCGCCAACTGAGATGAGATGACGTCATTCTATTATTGTTTTTTTTCTTTCTTCTAAAACTCTATATTGTTTATATTTGAATAGTATATTACAAATTTTTAAAGATTTTATTAACATTAGAATATTATACTGAGAAATTTTAAAACTACTGTTTATTTATAGTTGAATATTTACCGAGATAAATTTTAAACCATTAATTATTTATCTTTGAATATTATATTGAGAAATGCGCCTAGCCAACTCTGTTGTTCAGAGCATTTGATAGAGACATTTCTAGACAGAACAAAACATTGCAAGCATGATGGAATCAGATTGTGTTATCAACACTAGATAGAGACAGCGACCGAGCACAAGTATCCCCCCTTCCGAATGTTTCGACTGGACATCGTCATGTTCCGTCAATGCTTGGACAGGACCTTTTGCTAGTGCTCTCCAGCGAGACCGAACTGGGACCCACAGATTGAAAGAATCGCCACACTAACCAATATGCTACGATCCGTGGTCTGGCCGATTTATCTCAGCGTTAAAAGTATCTCTCTTAACCACTACTCTCTCTCTTTCTCTCTCTCTCTGTCTCTCCCTTTCTCTCTCTCTCTCTCTTTCTCAACCTGGCACGCCTTCTCCGTGGCGCTCTTCGACATTGAAGAACTGGCGGTAGATGCGGAATTCGTCGTCGATCACACGAAGAAGGAAGGAGCAGCCAGAGCGGGTCAGCGTGCACGACGAGTGGGCGTGACGACTGGAGAGAGAGAGAGAGAGAGAGAGAGAGAGAGAGAGAAAGAGAGAGAAAGAAAGAGAGAGAGGAGAGGAGAGCGAAGAGAAAGAGAGAAGAGAGATCAGACAGGGAGAGAGACAGAGAGAGGAAAGAGAGGAGAGAGATAAGACAGGGAGAGAAAAGAGAAAGAGTGATAAGAAAGGGAGAGAAAACCGAGAGCGAGAGACAAGAAAGGGAGAGAAAAGGAGAGAAAGAGAGAGAGAGAGAGAGAGAGAGAGAGAGAGAGAGAGAGAGAGAATACGGATGAGTGATGAATAGATTAATGAAGGCGAAAATTTTTCAAGGTGATAAGGAAGAAACAAAAAAAATGGTTGAAACTTTGCTAGTTGTGAGAGTGTTGCCTCAAGAATCGGATTCAGCAGTTCTTGGCGGATCGTGAAGTAGACCTGGAAAGTTAGGCCTGATTTAGACTAAATCTTTGCATTTACAATTAGTGTATTTTTCATGATTTTTTAAAATCTATTTTCCCATCAGATAGATAGATAGTAATCAATATTCGCAAAAAAGTGGGGAAAATCAGTGGGAAAAGGCGAGATAGGAAATCCAATCGATAACTCCCCCCGACCTGTTGGCACTCTGCCAGCATGGCTTCGAACTCGGGCACGCCAGCAAAGCGAGACTCGGCGACAGAAAGGGCTGATCTGAGGTAGAAATGATGTGTGGAATAAATTCATGGTGGGAGCAAACTATACTTTCTTCCCATTAATTTAAGAAATTCGACCTATCACCAATCTTCTTGGCAGTGAGCATTCTTCTCTCTCTCTCGCTCTGCTATCTTTATTTAATCAGTTTATCTCCCTCCATCTCTCTCGCTCTCTCTCTCTCTTTCTAGCATAATTAATACTGTTGAATCCTAAAATACAAAAAGGTACATTATGTAAAAAAAAAGTACCGTACTTCACGGAATCGGCGCGGGACGCGAATACGCCGTATAGGAGAGTGAGAGTTTCTTCTTCGTCCGGCACCACGGCTCGACTCTTAAGGAAGCAAACTATGTTTTCATTCAAGAAATGAAAATACTTCAAATTATACACGTTTCTTGTTTCTCATTTATATTTCTTCATGGGAAGTACTCTTCTAACTATCATGCAAAATAGAATCCACACAATTTTCTCATTCAACACCTTCTTAGTCCACTCGCTTGCTCCATGTCCTTTTCTCTTTCCCTCACGCTTCTTCTTGCCTCTCAATCGCTTAACTATTCTCTCTCCCTCTCTCACCTTCTCTCTCCCTCTCTCACCTTCTCTCTCTCTCTCGCTCTCTCTCCCTCACCTTTCCCTCTCCCTCCTCGGCCACGGCCAATTGTGCAGCCCTTCTTGCCCTGACATCAGCCGCGGCTGCTTCCAACTCTGCGAGTACGCTCCCGCGGATGTGAGTCATGGCGCTGAGGAAGAAAGAGAAAATAATAAATAAAATTAATTAAAATAATATATATCAGACATCTATAACATTAATGGCAGAAGAAACTACATCAAATTTGGAAAAAAAGCCTTTCTCTCTCTCTCTTTCTCGCTCACCATCATGCTCTCTCTTTCTCTCTCTCTCTCTCTCTCCTCACCGGCTGAGGCACTGCTCAAACTTGGCAATGTACGCGTCTGCCTCGCGGTACTCTTTGTGGGCACGAAGATACGAGAGACACTCGTCAATGGAGGCGAGGAGAGCAGTGAAGGACTGGCCAGTCACGGAGAGACGGGAAGAGGCAGAAGACAGCTTCTGCAAGCGACGTAGAGGTAAGAGAATGGGATAGCGAAAGTTAAAGATAGAAAAGGGAGAGTTTTATAGAAAGCGAGAGAGACAGAGAGGGAGAGGAAGACAGAGAAAGGTAGGTATAGAGGAACAAGAAATGACAGGAAGAACGGTATTTTTCACAGGCCAATAAAAAAGTTATAAAAAATAATAGATAAAATAGTATAAATAGAAAATAAATAAATAAAAAAGTCTACTCCATCCTCAGATATTTTCATTTAAGACGAACAACGCGTAGTAAAAAAAAACCAATATTTCTCTCTCCCACTTCCTTCTCTAACTCCGCCCTCCCTCAATCTCTGCCTCGCTCTCTCTCTTTCCCTCTCTCTCTCTCTCCTTTCCTTCTCTCTCTCTCCTTTCCTTCTCTCGCTCTCTCTCCTTTCCTTCTCTCTCTCTCTCTCTCTCTCTCTCTCTCTCTCTTTCTCACCTTGAAAATGGTGTCTGCCTGTCTGAAGTAGTGCAGATTGGCCCTGATCTGCTCTGCCCCGGCCGACAGATTCGTCTGCACTGCCATCGCCTTGTCGCACGCGTCGTGCAGTGAGGAAGTGCGCGCAGTCACTGAGGAATACGCGGCGCGCAGCTCTTTCATCTTCTGGAACATGTATTATTGTTATTATTATGATTCATAATTGGTTTTATTACACATATTATTCCTATTTTCAGTAAATGGGGTAGTATCGAACAAAAAAAAATTTATCAGCAAATAGCAATTTTTAACTCAATAAAAATTATTCTACAATGGTTTTCTAGTGTTCTTTATTTATTTATTGAATTTAATAAGATAAGTTATATGCATTTTATTAATCTAGAAATAATTTTTTTCTTTAAATAATAATACTACTAATAATAATAATGTTTGTAAGCTAATTAATTATCCCTTGTAAAATTATAATAATAGTACGCTCCCCCTGACCTGCTGTGCTTCCTGGACCTTCTCTCGCATCGTGCGAAGTCGTGCGACATTCGCTCGGAGTGAAGCTGCTTCCGGAGAATCCGAATGCCGAGCCACCAGACTTTCCTGACAATGAGATAATCTCTCTCTCTCTATCTCTATCTCTCTCGCTCTCTCTCTCTCTCTCTCTCTCTCTCACCTTGAATATGATGGTATCTCGGCTTAATAGGTACCGTACATTTTACAGATCCACACTAATTTGTCCCTTCAAGGAGCCACACCCTAACCCCCGTGTTTGATTGACGAACAAATTCTATCTTTGCCCTCACAATTCATGCTTTCCGGTCCCCAATCCCTATATAACCCAACCCGGTTTTCCCCAAAAGTAATCAGCAAGGGCATTTATTCCCTGTAAATAATAAGAAGAAGGGAAAAAAACCAACCTCTCGCTCCGCCACCTCACGAAGAGCACTCGCTAGCTGCTGCGCAAGTAGCATCTCAGGTGCTGCTGAATGAGCAGATACCGTACGCCGAAATGAAATACAGTATTCCATAAAAGATAAATTAGATATCGCACTATACAAGTATAAACTGGATAACCGAAATCTCCTTAAAAGATAGATAAATCAGATACCGTAGTCCAAAAAAGATAAATCCTGCCTCTGAAGAACTGCCGTAATCTAGCGAAATTATTAAATAGTAAAGGACACTTTTTTAACAGTTCTATTCATAGAATAGATTATTTACTGTACACTCTTTCGCGTCCATAGTAGATATGAAGAGTGTTTCAAAAAAAGAAAACTTCATTCCTTCCGAAAAATAACTGGGCTTTTTTTTTTGCTCGTCCTACAACAAAACGCGGTCTAATTGTTTTTTTTTTACATTTTGAATTTGGCGCAAATTTTCAAATTTCCCGCCCAACCTCTAGCCTGCGCATCTTCGTTGTGTACATTCTCAGCGTCGTCTTCGAGAGAGGGAAGACCGGCGAGGGCAGCCTTCTCGGAGAGCAGCTCGATGCTCCGTTGGGCGAGCTGCTCGAACTCCATCGACATGCTAGAGAGGAGAGAGAGAGACAGAGAGAGAGAGAGAGGGATAGAGAAAAAGAGAGACAGACAGCAAGATAGAAACAGGATAAGTGAGGGACGGGAACAGAGAGGAAGAAAAGAGGAATTGGATGGAGACAGTTCTACCGCTGATTGTGAATTGGATAAACGACACAGTAGTAGTTCAAATCCCTTTATCTTATATTGCTTCTTATACTCGAGAAATTACAAAAAAAGATAGCCGTATCCGTGCACTCAAACACGTCGATTTCAGAGTGAAAAAGGGCCATTTTGTTGTCCAGAATCGTTTATTCTCTTGAAAATGTGACGAAGCATGTAAATTGGATGTTTAAAACAAAGCTAACTTGAATGTCAACAGGCAATATTTATAGGTCTGGTTGTGAAGATGCGAAGTAACAATGATGCGAAGTACCAATAATAATAATTAAGAAAAGTATTGTCATGCAAGATGGGTTGATCTTATCAAACGATGATGGCAATCCCAAACAATATCGATGCAGATGTTAATGTAATGAGAATAATCATGAACAGAAATTGGATGAGAAAAAAATGTGACGAAAATGTATGATTGATCATCTAATCAACATATCTGAAGCGGTCGGATTTGATCTGAAAAAAAACGACTTAGTAAAATTATGAAGGAAAAAAACCGTAAAACAGCGAAAACCCGTACGTGTTCAATAAGCCGTAAACTTAATAAATAAACCCGAAAAAAAACATCATACTATGTCTCAAAAGTAGAAATGAACAAAACGAAGGCCTAGTCCATAGCCATTTGAGAGATTAAAACATGATAGAAGCACAATTAATAAAACAAAAATGCTGGATTAAAAAAAAAACAAAAGGTGATAAAAATTGGATAGGTTAAGACCATTTCAACAAGACAAACATTATAGGCAGCAATAAATGAATGAACACCTGCTAATGGACTAGACCAACGAGAATTGTCATTTCCAGATATAATACCCAATTCTTATTCTATGTCTGCTAATAATTACTATAAATGAACTAGCCAATTACAAATTTAACTAATTAATTCCCTAATTAATAATTCAACCTTGAATTTTCCGTCCTCGTTGACAAGGACGAAATTCTGGACGAATGCATGCGTTGTCACGCCGACGACCACAGTGCCCGCGCTCTGCAAATCCACTACTATTCCTTGGGTAATCATCTGGGGGAAGCAGTTTAACTATCGATTTTAGTAGGGTATATGGGGTTGGGGAATGGGATTTTGGTTAGTTAGGACTTTACTTTGGTTCCTGAAACCAAGGTGGGCAAAGTGAAAAAAAGCAGTCTAAATTTGCACTTCAAAATATTATGGATAGGGTTAGATAGAGGCTTCGAGACGGTTCATTGGTATACTGTAGCAGAGGACACTCACTCTGATTGCATCATATAAAACCATAATTAAATATTTAATATACACGCCACCATATCTCGTTTTCGCTATCAAATGTAAAGCTGGAAGATTATCGACTGATTAGTCTTCTCTGCAAATTCGCCTCCCTTCCCCTTCCCTCCTTATCTTATCTTATACCTGGACAATGATGCCTTCTGGCAGATCGGCCGTCTCTGCAATGGCTGGGAGTCGCTGCGCGTCCAGCGACTCCACCTTGTGGTCCGTCATCGGCAGCGAGTTGATGAACCTGGAATGAGAGAAGGAATATGAAAAACATTTTTTAGAGCATAAAAAAATGAATTTTTTTTTAGAATACATTACCCAAGAATTAGGAGGAAAAAATATATTAAAAAATTTATTAGAATACAGTAAATCTTACCAGAAATGAATTCAAACGACTAATTTTCGGAAATCATGCTCTGTTAATTTGACAGCACATCTTCGCAAACGAGGAACAACTTGTAGCAAGGATAAGAAGAAAAAATAAAGAAGACTTCGATTGAATTTAAGCTCGTCAAAGCTATGTTAGCAACCAGGAAAACTAGGTAGCTTCATTTTGAGGATCCACCACCATGGAATGGAGTCAACTTTGCTCCTCCCCCGCCCCTTTACCCCTGCCCAACCAACTTGAAAATGTTCTCCTGTCCCTCGTACACGTTGCCATTCCACACCATGGTCGCGACGACATCCACGTAGAGATGGCCAATCTTCTCTCGCTTCCTGTCCATCGCGTCGTAGTAGAGGTCTGTGAAGAAGAGAGTTTATCGGTTACTTTGGCGATTTCACAAACCCATCCATGTTTGGGGCCTTTACATTGTTTTTTTAAAAATATATTTTAACATAAATTCTTTTTTTGTTTAACCTACCATGAATGGCTGACTATATTTCCCGTACCTCACCCTGTTCTACTAGTTCCTCTATAGTTCCTTTTACTTTCTGACCTGAAAGGGATAAAGAAGAACACAATTTAAAATGATTCTTTGCTTTTACTTAACTATTAATGCAAAATTTCTGCGAACATCGAGAAGGATACTCAATCAAATCACTGAATCAAAATAATTTCACATTTAAAAAGAATTTTATAAAATCGGTTGATGAAGTTGCAAAATTTGCTTTCTATTTATTTCGCGTGGAGAGAAGTTATATAGCTATTTTTAAAAATGGCATATAATAACACAACACAACAGTCTTTGTCAAGTAAAACTTGGTAATCATATTACGAGAGGAAAAAAAAAAGAAAAAAAACACTTTCTAACCGATGACAGCCTGAGCATCGCCGCATACGGCTGCGTCCTTCTCCTCGAGTCTCCGTTGCTGAGTGGTCATTGTGGAGAGAGAAACAAAGGGCAGCTACTCTGAAATACGCGAGAGAAATTAAGGATAATTACATTCTCGTGTCCCTAAAAGAAAGAATATAACCAAGAACATGCTACTTCGATGTAATGTTAATGGAAAATCATCAACTTTATGGAAGCAGTGTTTAAATACCCTCTCGCTTCGAAGATTTTCGGAAGGGTCCACCACCAATAATCGGGAGGATTCAACCTCTTTTTCTTTAAAATACGGCGTAAATCGCGTGAGTACGAGCGTTTTTATACTGTTTTCAGGAGGTTCCCCAGTATTCCATGCCAATTTTTCGGGAGGGTCCCTGGCAAAAGCGAGACCTATTTAAACACTGTATGGAAGACATCAGTAAAGCACATTTCAAAATAAACACGGCGCGACTTCAGATTTCAGGAGTTAAACAAGGCTGCAAACAAGCAGGAAATAGCTTCAATGCGATTAGTAAAGCGATTAGAGTATACTATAAACTTCCATTCTAGCTAAGCACGAGGCAAAGTTCAAGCGCAGAAAAGATCTTACAAGGACGCCACGTACGAAAGATGTCGCGATATGAAAGACACCGCGAGTTGGCCATTCGAAAAGGCGAAAGCGCACCGAAATTGTGAAATTGTGTCGTGTGAAATTTTTAATTTCACAGACAAATTTATGGTGGTACCGTTTACCAGAACTAGATAGAGACAGAGTTAGCGACCGAGAGATAGAGAGAGGGAGAGGATGAGAGAGAAAGAAAGAAAGAGGGAGTCCGAAAAGAGTTAGAGAAACAGACACCAGTAGTGGGTGGACAAAAAAAGCTAAGTCAAAGCAAGGACAATTAGGCGAATTCGTTGCCTTGATAAAGTTCCTCAAAGTATTCATCCTATCCGTTTCACAAGGCATTCCGCTTTCAATCTGCATTAACCGATTTGTCACATTCTCTTTTATTCATTTCGAAAATTTACAGGAAACCATAAAACAGTTCATATATCCACTGTGACGAAGATAAGATCGTGTGTAACGAACAAATAAAAGAATAGAAAAAAACAACCAACAAAACACGCATTTATATCAGAAAAAAAAAACAATAAATTAAACACTTGGTGCTACCTTTCTTTAAAACTTTAAAGAAACATCTTATTCTGGAGCCTATTTTAAAACAAGATTCGCTTACAACACCGCTTATGTTAGGTATGCGCATCCTATGCGCGCTACCACAAAGTGAATTGGAGCATAATTCTTCATATTCCTTATAGGGACCGAAAGTCGAACAGTACCCATT
Source organism: Allodiplogaster sudhausi (assembly GCA_945643635.1). Lineage (NCBI taxonomy): Eukaryota > Metazoa > Nematoda > Chromadorea > Rhabditida > Diplogasteridae > Allodiplogaster > Allodiplogaster sudhausi. The sequence continues at coordinate 3,868,995 of CALZFC010000029.1, forward strand.
TCATACACAAAATTGCATGTATCTCTAACGATATAAGATCATACCACAGCTTGGCAAATGAAATAAGAGAGAGCGAGAGAAAGAGAAAGAGAGAGGTCACTATGGTCAGGCAATAAGAGTATACCAATGACAGCAAGGCGGAGAAGAGGTGTATGGGAGGGCCCCCCACCCCTTCTTCTACCGGAATACCCAGCCAGTCTAGGTTGTTCTTCCTTCTCTTCTACTCGGCCTTCTGCGCCTTTCTTGGTCGCGGCGAGCCGGGCTTTGGCGACTTCTTGTCATCTTAAATGAGTTTTTTTTAGCATATTACTTTTTAATTATCTGTAAAACTTTAAAACCTTTTGAACGAAAAAAAAAACACACACAACATTATAATCAATTCATGGTATTCAAATTCTACTCTACTTTTAAGAACAACAAAATTATTTAAATGTATAAATCTAGAAAAAAAAACAATAATAAAAATAAATGCTGACTCTTGAGGACGTCCCTTGGGATCCACTCAAAGTCCACTTCGTGCTTGTTGGTCGTTCCCTGCTCGACTGGAGCCGCACGCTTGACACCGTGCTTGCGAGTGAGCTTAAAGATATTTATTATGTTAAATATATATATATATATATATATATATATATATATATATATGTTTTTTTTCAAATAATATATTTATTTATTTATTTAACTGTTTTGGTCGCTAGTTTTCAAAGCTGCAGCATCATTTTTTTGTTGGAAAGATCATTCAAAGCACATTAATTTGCAGCGCTGAACTAGTGGTATTGAAAGTTGAATTATTTTTTTTTACCTTTAAATAATAATAATAATAATATACGTATTCCCTATCCCACAAACAACAACCTTGTTCAGGAACTGCTGTCCGACCACGAGGAGGCCAAATCCGATGAGCGCGAAGACAAAGTACATGAAGTACCTGAAAATGAACATGGGAATTACACACTTGCCCATGTAATTTTTTTCAGTTCCCGCCAAAATCCTCCCTTTCAAACTGTTTGAAATTCCCGCCAATTGTAAGAAAAATTAATCACGTCTCGGTCTGGTAGTTGGCATCGTCATCGGCCACAGTAATCGTCTCATTGAAGGCAGTGTGGACGTAGAAGTGGTTATCCTGAAACAACAGCATACGTTGCTTTCAAGATATTTATTATTATCACTATTTTGACTACTGATTTTCTGAGAATATAATAAGAAATCACAAATGAAAAGTGTTCATATTAAAACTCTGGATACTGTAAACTGGGTCTTGATCTCGAAACGACCAAAGGTTACGGTAATGAGCAAATTCAAGGTTACCGTAATCTATACCCTGAGCTCCAAAACAAACAAAGATTACCGTATTCTTGGTACTGAACTCTCAAATAACAAAGTATTGTAATCTACTGGAAATACCGTAATCTGGGTCCCGAAAGGAAAAAAAAAGTTACCGAATCCTCGTAGTGGAGTCGCACAACGAGTCCAAGGGGTCTGCCGGAGAACTGTTCAAAGACGTGGAAGGCGTAGTCCAGGGTCACCTCCTCCTTTGGCGACACCTTGCGGTTGAACTGGCCGAGCGTGAACTAAACGTGAGCAAAAAATAGATTGGATAAACAACAACAATAGTTACATATTGCAAAACTATCGAGTTTTACTTTATAGTTCAAAACCAACAAAAAAAATTAGTGGTTATTTTTCAGCTATTATTTACGACCACTTTGGTTGTTGTAGGCTTCTCTTCTGACAAGCTACCAGAGGAATCAGAATTCCTATTATCAACACTAGGTAGAGACAGCCTGGATTACTGGGCTCTCTCCTTCCGTGTATAGTGACGGATATTCATCATCTAGCGTTTGGGACACCCATGATCAGGAAAGGGCGCGAATTCAAACAGCCTTTTTGGCATAATCTAAACTACGGACGTTCTGGAGGTGATAGTTGAAGTCCTGATGGAAGCGGAAGCTCGTCTCGACGAACTTGACATTGAAGTCCTTCTCGCCACGGTTCTGGAAGCCGATGAGGTACTTGATGGCGCGGCCAGCGTGCACTTCTAAACAAAGAACGAAACAAAATAGAGCAATAAAATAAATCACGAAATATAACCCGGTTTCCAGTCTTGAAAATCCCATTCGTAACTGTGTTTTTTAACTGTAATATTTCCAAGAAATAAATGTAACTTAAACAACAATCATCGGATTTTTTCACGAGTAAAAACAAGTAATGCCTCCTTCTCCATATCTCAGTTATCAATGCACACATAGATGAGTATGATCTTGAAACAATACCCCGGTTTTGACCAGGATATTGTCTAATTGCCCAGGGCCACCCTGATGTTGAACTACTTCCCAACAACGTTTGGCTTGGTCCTCAATAGTAGCTGTGTATTCTTCTGACCGCGGTTAGTGTTGGCATCAGACGGGTAGGTGAATGCGAAGGAGACGGCGGCGTCGGGCGACGGAGAGCCGATCGGCAAGTCTTCCTCCGATGCTTCGGCTGCCGCGGCGGCGGCGGCTGCAGCCTCAGCTGCCTCGTCAGTCACCTCACCGTCGGCGGCGTCCTCGGCGCGGGCGCCTAGAACATAGATTAATCATCCATACTAGAAGGAGCCCTTTCACTTCCTAGACTCTTGTTATTTTAAAGGATCCTGGAATATATTTATCATCACTATTAAATGTGATCACTTATTTAAATATAAGGTAAATTATTGCCAAATTATTAGTAGGCAACACATATGCATACTAACAGAAAAGAATTCACAACAGAACGCTAGTTTCCTTGCGAAAAAAAGCCTGACTATTTATCGTGCTTTTATATGTTTGACTAGTTAGCAAGAGCACAAGTGAAAACACAGCAAAAAAGTAAAGAATCACAACGATTCCCACGCTTCACTAAAAGCACTGCAGGAAGTGGAAACTGCAAATCACGAACCGCTGAAGACGACAAGAAGGCCGAAGAGCGCCAACAGGGCCTTGTTTGAGAGAAGCATACCTGAAAATACGGCAAACTGCACATAAGTTGACGAAAGTAACGAATACTGCGCTGAGCACGGGCATAGCTTTACATGATTTCAAGAGCTAAAGCTTGGGAAGATTGTGAGAACGGGAGCAGAAAAAGGGAAACAAGGCAAAATGCAAATGTTAATACGACGCAACAGTAATTACGGACAATGCGCTGAGAACCATGCAAGTTTTTGGATGAATTGAAGGGCTAAAACTTGAGAATATTGCGTGAAAAGGAGAAAGCAAGGTCGAAGTGTCATGAAAGTATGGAAGAAATGAAGGTGACACTCAAAAGGAAAGGCAAGATTAGCTCCTTTTTTGTCCCAAGCAGCTGCCAGCATTTCGCGATCGCTCCCCCAATCGCGCTAGCCCCGACCCATCGCACTACAGTAGCTTGCAGTTGCTTTTCCGGACTGCAAGAGAGCTTTCCGTACGAAAACACGAAGAGCGCGAAATTCAAATTATGACCTCTAAATTTAGTGCAATTTTTGGTAGCATAAGCGTCTGTTCGTTCTCAATTCGCCGCCTTTCCCTTGGAAACATTGTGCAATCTTTTTCCATTGGAATTTCTTTTTGATATCCTCTTATTTTTTTCCTTCGTTTGATATTTAATCGGTTGGTTACCCTGCAGAGAGCTCTTTGCTTTGGTTCTGCTTTTATTTTTAAATGCTAAAGCCTTCTTTTTGTAAAGCTTATTCCTTTTTCCGCGTATATTTTTATTTTTTAATACTTTTGATCAGCACAATAAGCCTCCACAATCTATGTCATGTTCAGATGTCTACCAAGCACCTACGCCGTCTTTTAGCTGAGAAAGAAGACAAAGGAAAGGACGCCGAGGTTCACGATGAAGGAGAAGAGGTGGAGGAAGAAGAAGAAACAGACGTCAACAACACCCCTCGAAATCGTTTCGAGCTTCTCGAAGATGCGGCCGAGTCCGAGGGAAATGATGGCGAAGGAGAGGTCAAGGATGAGAAACAGGTTAACTCCTATTTTCATTTTCCTTACTATTTTCGCACTAATTTTGCATTTCTCTATTTTTTTGCTGTTTTTTTCACATATAAAAATGGCTGAATTTTTATTTGTTTTTAAGGAGACTAACAAGAAGAAGCGCACTAATAAGAACAAGAAGAGGAAAAAGCAGCAGAAGAAGGAAGACGAACATGCAGAAGACGATCTTCTCAATGGCATCCTCACCGGCGAGAGTTGGGAGGTCCGTTTTTGAATATATATGTATCTGCTACTTTACTTTACTTTTTTTTTCTTCCCTAATGTCGGTATGTTATTCTGCAAGTTGTACAGTATTATTAATTGTCAAACAAACTTGCAAAGATGAACTTTTCTAATTAATGTCCGTATGCTATTCCACAAGTGGTATAATATTTTTACTTGTCAAACAAACTTACAACGACGTAATCAATATCCATAAAAAAAGTATTTTCCGAGAAAAAATTGAGCGTTGTTTTATGCACTGAAGACCTTTTCTCCACTCTGTTCCTTTTATATCCTTCCAATTATCTAATAACAAAACCCTATTCCGCTCGGTCAAGAGATATTTATTTGCTGATTCGCAAGTTTTCTTTCTGAAGAGCCTTGAAAATATAATATTTTTGAATACTTGATACTATTGAACTTTAGTTATCAAAATTTTTTGAGATTTGTTTTTTCCCTCAAATATTCGTCTCTGTTAGTTATTTGAGAGCATAGAGTACGAATAGTTTTGTATTGTTATTTACTTATTTTTTTAAAAATATATTTTGTTAACAATATTTTTTTAAATATTCAAAATGATTCTTTTTCTTCTTCTTCTCCAGCTCGGCGACGGCTCTGCCACCGTGGTCATGGAACGGGCAGAAGTGGTCGAGATCGAACGAGTCTTCCGTGTCGATCCGAGGCAGTTTGACGCTTCCGCCGAACTTCGTCGGATCCTCGGCAAGGCATTTCGGGTACGGTAATTAGAATTAGGTTCGGGTACGGTATTACCTATGTTCGGATAAGTTACTAGTCACTTGTAGCTAAGGTAACAGAAACATTAGGATAATAATAAGGTAATAGTTAGATTCAGCAAAGGCAATTAACGGTTATTGCTGCATTGGGGCACGGTTATAGCTACTTTCGTTCGGGTTCGGTACTTGCCATAGTATTTTGTGTAAATCATTAATCGGTTCACAAATTGGGACTATATTTCATCGCTGCAACAGAAATCAGTTTTTTCTCAGGTTTTTAATGCGTCCGTTATTTTGTCCCTTTTGTCTTTCTCTCTCACATATTCTCTCTCTCTCTCTCTCTCTCTCTCTCTTTCTTTCTCTCTCTCTCTCTCTCTTCCCCTTTGTATCTCAGCTGGAAGCGAGAAGCAGCGAGAACAACCGTGGCGGCCCAACTTCCACTAAACGTCTCGGCCGCATCGTTCAAGCAAAGAACACGTGGCCGCAACTGAAGGGACTGGGTAGGTTGATTTTAATATTATTATTGTTTATTTATTTATATTTTGTATATTTTTATATTAGTATGCTGCTGTGGTTCAAGCGAAAGAGATGTGAGAAAAAATGTAGTAATTTTTAACTTTTTAAACAAAGTCATGCAATAATACTTATGAATTGTGGATGCAAACAAATTAAATAAATAATAATTTAATTCTACCAATTTTAATTAAAGATAGTAAGTGATAAAAGCATAAAATGAATCAGCATTAGAGAGGATATCCAGAGACCTTTTAAAAACTACCGCAATCCTTAAGAAATGAATATGAAGTACGGTCGATTTTAAGCTCCACGGAAGCTCCTTTAAATAAGATTACGAATGTTGTCATTGCTCAGGCCTCTCAATGGAGCTGGAGAAGACGGAGACGAGCGGCGTGCGATGGTTCGGCTTTGTCCACTCCACCGCCTACCAGGCACACGAGCAGATGTGCAAGATGGCGGAGAGCACGCTCAACATGGACATGGTGAGGAGGGGTGGATGGAGGCACCTATCTAGATGGGGGGGGGGGGGGTATAGACGCACCCATTGTGGATGCATCGATGGAGTTGAGGGGTGGTTGATGCACCTAACTAGATCTGGGTACAGACGGACCCATGTGGGTGCTTGTAGAACGGGCAACGGGATAGTGAGGGGTGGTTGATGCTCCTAACTAGATGGGGGGTATAGACGTACCCATTGGAGGATCTTCTGAAGAGACAAGAACATGGTGAACGGTGGGATGGACAATGGTTGAGCACCTAACTTGTGTTTGGAATATGTTTCAAAATGTTGTTTTTCTCTTTTATTGATTTATATTTATAATTTCTTTCCAGGTGATGACTATCCTCCAGAGTAGCCCCTATCATCTCGACTCTCTTCTCCTCGCCGCGAACTTGTTCAGAATGCAGGAAGATGTCACGCAAGCGGCCGATTGCATTGGTATTCATTGATTTTTATTTATTTATTATTCTTCCTTTCTTCCTGAAATTTTTGTTATTATAATAAAATTCATTCCTTCCATTGTAGTGTTTTTATCTTTTTGGTTTTTTTTTAACTAGAGAAAAATATTTAGTATATATATATATATATATATATATTAATCAGTTAATCGATTTATTTATTTTAAAGAACGCGCCATCTTCGCATGCGACATGTCCTCGCATGCTCTCTTCAATCCATGCGCATGGGCGGACCGACTGGACTACGCCAAGTTTGAGAATCGCTCCTTCTTCCTCCTCATTCACAGGTGGGCTCCTTTATTTTCTTATTAGTTATGCATAAATTAGCGCACCCTAGAACTTCCGTGTCATACTACTCCATTGTAAGGCATGTGTACATGAAAGATTTTCTCTCACCAATCTCTCTCTCTCTCTCACTCTCTAACTCTCAATTTCTGTCTCTGTTTCTCTCTCTCACTCTCTCTCTCTCTCAAACACGCTCTCTCCAGGCATGTCCTCAATGCTGACGTTCGCAAGTGCTACCAAACAGCACTTAACTTGGCCAAGCTGTTGTTTTCCCTCGACCCTCAGGCAAAATTTTATTTTGATTTTATTTAAAAATTATTTTTTAACCTCTTTATTCTAAATTCAATTAGTTTAACGGTAGAGTACATATTTGTGAAATAACAAAAGATACAAGTTGTTAAAAGTTAATGGTTAAATATATGATCATTAATTAATACAGCTTTAGTATGAATTTAAGGCCGTAAAATGTTTAAATTTTAATAAATAAGGTTTACAATCTTAAAATTTGAGTCCGACCCTCTCGCGGCCATTCTCTTGCTCGATTCGCTCGCACTGAAGGCGAGGGCATATGACTGGCTACAGCAAGCGTATACCGTACTAAACGTTAGTTCAGCTAATTTATTTATTTATTTTATAATTTATAATTGAAAACAAAAATTGTGTTCTCCATGCTTTTTGTTGCTTTACTTTTTTCTCATAAAAACAAATCTATTCAAATCGTAAGAACACGCTTGCTTTTCAAATATTTTTTTTTCTGTAAAAAAAAGGTTGGTAAATGGCTGAAAGGTTTTTTCCTTTTCGTTCTGAAGTTACTAATATATTTTCGATACCTCCTATTCGTATGATTCTAGAAGTGGAAGAATCTTGACCTGCTTCCGAACTGGCGTTTCTCGATGGCACTGAAGGCCTTCCAGAAGGAGGAGTCGAATGCGGATGAGCTGGTTGGTGGCAGGCACTTTTGGGTTTCATCTAGGGGATATGGGTAAAAAATATGGGTTTATAATACATCGAGATTACTGTATGACGCGCGCCATTTCCTGTTGAATACCTAGAAATTTGGTGCATGATTAGACATTTTTTCTCTTCACTTTCCGTTTTAGAATGGAAGAGGGGCAAAATCAGGACGGGTCTGTAAAGTAGACTGTACCTCCCTTTTTTAACCTTAAGAGAGCCTGTCTGAGAGATTCGACCACGGGCCTATTAAGGTAGTGCAGGGAATAAAATTATTTTTTGATTTTAATTTTATTTGAAGGGTTACTGTAGCACCCTATGGGGATTCCAAAAACATTTTTTTCAAAAATTTATTTTTGTTTTTAAGCACAGTATACCTCGAAATGTCGAAATCAGTTAAATAGCCATAACTTTTTGTTAACTCAACGAAATTGAATTTTGAAAAGTTTATTACGTTCAGCAATCACAGGGGCATAAAAAAGTCATACAAATGTTTTGAAAAAAAATCATTTAAGGGGTCATATTGACACCCAAATGTATCGGAGGTGCGGTTTGGGCACGAAAACATTTCGAGCGCGCGAATACGACACCACCACGTGAAAGAGGAGCATTTAAAACCCCTAGTACAATGGTTGACTAAAGGATTGTAGGGCGTATTGGTATCCTAATTTCTGCTTGAACATTCACATTTGCTCAAACTCGTGAGCAGGAAAATAGGCATAAATCGCTTCAAACTCAACAATGGGTAACATTAGAGTGATCATTCGATTTGTCTTCTTAAAACTAACAAAACAGTTCCAAAATAGGCATGCATTTGCTTTTAATTTTACTTTTTCAACACTTTTTTGGAAAAACATTTTTCTGTGTCTTGAAATCGGCACCTTTTCGCCTGTTTCTGATATTTGTTGAGAAGAGCGCGCCATAGTTTTACCTTTGTAAGAAAGAGCATTTAATTTTAAGTAGTACACATAGGTTTTCAACTGAATTGGACGGCGTAATAGATGCGATTTTGCTTCCAGAAACTCCTAACTCCGCAAATTATCAAAATTTTAAATCACCGAATCATTCCCGAGCAGGTAGTTCTTGACCTAGAAACAAGATGGGATTGTTCACCAGTCGATTTCATGCAGATATGGTATATTTGTGCAACATTACAAAAAAAATAATTGGTAAGTTGTTTTTTCGTATCTCAAATAATTCCCCGATAACCTCGGAAATGTAATTTTATGACTCATTTTCAAAGGAATTTCTGAATTTATCTTTCACCACATGAAAGAACGGGGTTTTTGAACCTGTACAATTGCCCATCACTTCAATATAGCTACAATCTTTTCGATAATCTATAATTAGAGACAGAAATCCGATGGCTTTTTTCGAAAAAAAAAAATTCTTTTTTAATCGTTCTGGTGCCGTATGTTATAGGTTGGGAAAGGTGAAAGTCAAATTTATTCTTTATAGTAACACATTTTACTACGTTTTCAATATACAGCTCAGAATAACAGGAAGACCTGGAAGGTGTATGCAGGCCATCAATCGCCATCAATCACACTTGCAATTCTCTTTATTCAGAGAGGTTTTTTGCAGTGTGACTTCTGAAAACAGTATTTTATAGAGAGATTTTTTAGTGGCTGTGGTAGTGAAGTTTTACCATTTGGTTCTGCATATATAATGAACTCTAATCACCCTTCTGTAATCGTTAGTGTCGGCAACTATTGCTTGTTGAATTCAACATGATTTCGATTGAAAAATATGCATATAGCGAAGCGCAGGCAGGAAAGAGCGCTTGCGACCGAATGGCGGCCGTAGTGAAGAGGAAGGTACATGATTACGTGGATTCTGGAAGTGACGCAAAAAGTGCTGACGAATTCTTCAACGGCATGTTGTCTGGCAAGCCGTTACGCGGCGTATCCATCTACCTTGCTTATGTAAAAGACGGAAAAGCAAGCAAGTCAAAGATCCCCGGAATTTCTCAACTCAACACCTTTATTTTCGAAGCAGAAGGGATAAGAGTTCATAGGCATTCTCAAATCGGAACAGGGAAGCTGGTCAAGTATGACGTCATGAAGAAGAATCACGGCTACCTTGTCATCGAGAAGATAAATGGATCTATTTTCAACGGCCCCAATAGTGGCTCCAATCCTTTTTGGACCGATATTGGGAAGCCTGAGCGACAGAAGAAACAAGAAAAGCCAAAAACTGGACTTGAGCATGAGGATGATGATGACCACGAATTGCCGGAGGATTCCGATGTTTTCCCAGATGAAACCGAATTTCTCTTTCAGTGCCCAGATGAGACTTGCGGAGCGGAGTTTATAAACTCGGCGAACTTAGAGAAACATATACTTATCGGAAAGCATAAGAGAAGAGCTGAATTTTCGACCCTGCGTGACAATAGCCTTCTACTCTTCGCAGCTGCATTGGAAGGGCCTCAGCAATACAATGTCTTCACAGTTGTGGATGAGGCCATCGAAACGCTTGCAGACGACAACACAAACGGCAAGATTGCAAAGCAAGGATGGGCATTGAAGGAGAAGAATAAGAACGAGAGGCTCCCAGAAAGAGCCAAGCAATGGGCGATCGATCAGTTCGACCAGGGTACGAAGACTGGCGTCAAAGTTGATCCTAAGGAGGCCCACAAGAGGATGCAAAATCAGAGAGACCCAACATCTGGCAAACTCAGCTTCAGAACCGACGAAGTCCTAACAGTTCAGCAGCTTGCATCCATCTTCAGCCGGCTGTCGTCTGCAAAGAAAAGGGCCCATGGATTATCTGATCCTATTCCAAACGAACGAAAAACAACAATGTCAAATGATCCAGTTGACGAGTTGTTCGAGGAAGAAGGAGACGAGGAGCTGGAGTTCCTCAGTGATCCTCAATGGGGAACAGAGTTTGACCACATTCGATTGATGGAACTAGAGCATCAGCCTGACGAACCGCCAGCAAAGGCCAGTGGTGAACGTGTGCGGGAGCGCGAGAGTAGCGACGACCCCAAAGAAGAAGAATCAAAGCGACGGAAAATTCTTCACGATGAATTATTTTGATGAATTTACAATGAACAGTTTCCACGAATAAATCTTTTTATAAAAACCTATTATTAGAAGTCACCCTGTAAATCATTTCCCTGGGCAAAGAGATTTCAGATGTGACTGATGGCCTGCATACACCCAACTCTTCCTGTTACACTGACATGAGCTGTATGTTGAGTAAAAATCGAGTTTTAAAAACCTGATTTCAATCGCTCCCAACCTATAACATACGGCACCAGAACGATTAAAAAAAATTTTTTTTTTCGAAAAAAGCCATCGGATTTCTGTCTCTAATTATAGATTATCGAAAAGATTGTAGCTATATTGAAGTGATGGGCAATTGTACAGGTTCAAAAACCCCGTTCTTTCATGTGGTGAAAGATAAATTCCAGAAATTCCTTTGAAAATGAGTCATAAAATTACATTTCCGAGGTTATCGGGGAATTATTTGAGATACGAAAAAACAATTTTCCAATTATTTTTTTTTGAAATGTTGCACAAATATACAATATCTGCATAAAATCGACTGGTGAACAATCCCATCTTGTTTCTAGCTCAAGAACTACATGCTCGGGAAGGATTCGGTGATTTTAAATTTTGATAATTTGCGGAGTTAGGAGTTTCTGGCCGCAAAATCGCATCAATTACGTCCTCCAATTCAGTTGAAAACCTATGTAAACTACATAAAATTAAATGCTCTTTCTTACAAATGTAAAATGATGGCGCGCTCTGCTCAACAAATATCAGAAACAGGCGAAAAGGCGCCGAATTTAAGACACAGAAAAAGGCTTTTTTTCCAAAAAAGTGTTGAAAAAGTGAAATTAAAAGAAAAGTCGTGCGTGTTTTGGAACTGTTTTGTTAGTTTTAAGAAGACAAATCGAATGATCACTCTGATGTAGCCTATTGTTGAGTTTGAAGCGATTTATGCCAATTTTCCTGCTCGCCAGTTTGAGCAAATGTGAATGTTCAGGCAGAAATTAGGATACCAATACGCCCTACAATCCTTTAGTCAACCATTGTACTAGTAGTTTTAAATGCTCCTCTTTCACGTGGTGGTGTCGTATTCGCGCGCTCGAAACGTTTTCGTGCCCAAACCGCACCTCCGATACATTTAGGTGTCAATATGACAACTTAAATGAATTTTTTTCAAAAACATTTGTATGACTTTTTTATGCCCCGGTGATTGCTGAACGTAATAAACTTTTCAAAATTCAATTTCGTTGAGATAACAAAAAGTTATGGCTATTTAACTGATTTCGACATTTCGAGGTATACTGTGCTTAAAAACAAAAATAAATTTTTGAAAAAAATGTTTTTGGAATCCCCATAGGGTGCTACAGTAACCCTTCAAATAAAATTAAAATCAAAAAATAATTTTATTCCCTGCCGCCCGTGGTCGAGTCTCTCAGATTAGCTCTCTTAACAATATAATGAGATTGGGTCGGTGAATTAGACTGGCCTCCTTTTTTAAGCCTAAAATCAGATTGGGTCTGTGTAATGGACTGTGCCTTCCTTTTCTTAACCCTAACAATAAAATCAGACTGAGTCTATAAAGTAGAATGTATCTCCCCTTTTTTTTAAATCCTGTACTCCATCTTCCCTTTCAGCTCCTCTCTGCTATCACCGACTTCCCGGCGGTACTCTACCAGCTTCTCGAGCAACTCCAGATCGAGCTCGACCCACAGACCGCCAAGGCACCCGCGCTGAGCGCAGGCGCTTTCGAACGGTGAGAATATCCATTTGTTTCTATTTCTGTTTTAATTATGTATTTAATTCATACTTGTTATTAAAAAATTGTATTATAACAATAATGTTATTCTAATAACATGGAAAAGAGAAATTTTATTAAATAAATTGTGTTAAAACAGTAATAAAATTCAAATAATATTTAAAGAAAAAAGATTAAATCTGTAAAGTCTTCCTTGATTCAGCGAGCCCGAATGCATGCGTCTGCTGGCCAAGGCATACGCGCAGCAGTCTCTTCTGCTCTGGAAGAGCTCTACGTCTCTCGCATGGCTGGAGAGAGTGGTCACGAGCATTGGCGCCAAGCTAGGCGCCCGCGCCCAGGATGTGGACGCCAGAGAGAAGTCAGTGTGAATTCAGGGATATCATTTAATAATATTCTTGCTATTTTATTTTTTATTAAATAATTATATTGTTGCAAAGACGCCTTCTTTTAATCAGTTATCAGCCATGCCGTAACGAGACATTTCTGGAATGGGAGTACTCTATTTAGTGTGGTAGTGTGGGGGAAATATATGTTCAGGCTCCCTTACGGTTTATGCAGAATAAAATTGGCCTTTACAGAGCGCTGAAAGTAGTCTTAGCAAAGACTTCGATTGTAATCAGCTTCCGTAGCATATTGGTTAGTTTGGCAATTGGCGATTCAGTGGATCCTAGTTCGATCCTTGACATGAGAGTTCAAGGAACATGACGAAGTATCCTTCAACCGTTCGGAAGGGGGGAGCGATGCGGGGTCGCTGTCTCTATCTAGTGTTGAGAACACGTTATCTGATTCCTTCATGCTTTTGCACTGCCAAGTTTTGTCTAATATTTTTTTTTTCTGAAATGGGATCTCCTATGCTATGTTTATTTTTCAAACTGTTTTTTTTTTGTTTTTGCTTTCTGCTATGTGGCAATGCTCACAAAGTACTGGAGTTAGTTGAAGGGTTCAGCTGGGAACACCTCGCTTTCTATAGCTACTGCTGAGATAATAAGCGTTACACTTCCATGAGATGCCTTTGTTTCTGTGCACCTGTTAAACAGGCGGATGATGAAAGTGTTAAAGAATACCTATTCTCGTTGATTATTATTCTTCCCACTTCTGATTATTGATGATAAATTCAAAAAAAAAAACAAAGTAAATATTTTGTGTGAAATAAATATTTAAGGAAAATATATATTTGATGTAAAATAAAATAATATGTAAGACGAGTATTTAACGAAAAAAAAAATAATAAAAAGAATATGTAAAATAGGTATTTAAGTAAAGTAAATATTTTATATAAAATAATAAAACTTTTCTCAGCCGCACCCGCCGCTTCGCTCGCACGGCTCCCGCAATCGCGCGTGGCGTCTCTCTGCTCGGAGTGGTGGTGCCCACCAGGTCCCGACCAGGAGATGGCGCAGGGTCAACGAGCTCGCCCGTCACTGACCCCGCCCCGACACCCGCCAACAGCCGCTCTGGCTACGCGTACGACAATCGGATCCTGAACGAGAACGCTCGGCCAGACTCATTCATTTCAGGTTAGTACAGACTTTGGTTTTATGTTATACCTAAATAAAATAATCGTAGAATAAATAATAATAAATAAAATAAAATAGTTATGGTTTAAAGACACTGGTTTTATTTTATACCATTGGTTTTTTTCTAATTCTAGAAAAATATTGGCTAATGAAGTATATGAAGCAAGGGATGATTGGGATATTACGATAAAAAATTATGGAAAGTTTCTTGCTATTATTAGCAAAAAAAACTTACATAAATGGAGGCGAGTTTTGAAACACGGTGGATTTCCGATATACGGAAATGACTGCATGTTTAGTCCACATTAATTGTATTTTGTATTTCCCGCCCCCTTTGTAGCGGTGTAGGACCAATCCGCGCGTTGCGGTCGCGGAGCGGTTGACCTCTCCCTCGCCTACGTGTCACGCTAGGCCTATCCCGTCCCTGCCACCTCATTGTTAGCGTCCTTCCTTCTCCGGGCCGGCAGGGCCTCTTCCTTCTCCTCTTCACTTCTTTTATCTGTTATGCCATGTCATGTTTAGAAGAGTTATTATAACTCTTCCTCATGTTATAACTTGTATTGATATGGGCCCTTTGGCCATCTATTATGCGGTGCTGGCTTCTTAGCCAGTTGTGAGCATACTTGATGTGTTATATGTAATTTCATCATATTTTGTCATATATGCTTCTCTCCACTTTTCTCTTTCTCTCTCTTTCCCTTTATCTCTCTTTCTCCTCGGCGTCGTTGTCATGCGTGCGTGTAAGCCCATCCCGCACCTCTCACGGCTTTCAACCGTGCTTTAAGGGTTTGGCGTCCAGGCTTGGCGCCTCCGTGGTGGTTCGTCTCCACCTCGTCTCCTCCTCTTCCTTCCTCCTTCTATCTTCATCAGAAGCTCTTTCTCTTCCTTCCTACTTCCTACTCTACTTTCTCTCCTCAAGGACTTCCACGTCCAACTCCAGTTTTATTATTTCGTCACTATAAGGTTGTAATCTTTGTTTAGCTTCTCATTAGCTTTTCTCTCCTCATACACACTTCTCTCTCTGCTCTTTCTCTCTCCATCAATCAATACGTAATTGGCAAGTAGCCATCTCACAGTTTCTCTCTCTCTTTCTGCTCTCTCTCTCTCTCTACTCTCTCTCTCTCACTCTATCAATCGCTACCACATCCACCTAGCAAGGCCTGACTTGCTATCCCACCTCGTTACTCTACCGGTCAATAAGGTTTATGTATTAATTCTTGTAATAAATATCTTTTATTACTCGAGTTAGTCTCCTTTACAAAGCTGGTTTAAAGGAGACAGAGTCATTCGGAGGTCGTGCGTGTCTTTATCATTCAGGCTCACGGTAAGGGCCATCTCCGAAATATGGTGCGTCGGCTCAATCGACACCCGGGCGCGGAACTGGCAGGCGAGCGCGTCCAACTCACCACCACCGACTACTCGAGAGGAGACGAGCAGAGAAGGGCAGAGTGCCCAGACGAGCAGAGAAGGGCCGAGTGCCCCAGCGAGCAGAGACGAAGAGGGCCCGAGAGCCCCAAGGAGAAGAGCGGGCCCGAGTGCCCCGAGCAGAGGAAAGGGCCCGAGTGCCCCGAGCAGAGGAAAGGGCCCGAGTGCCCTGAGAAGAAGACAAGGCCCGAGTGCCTCGAGAAGCTCCAGACGCAGAGCGGCAAGGGGTTGATCCCCGACCTTCAGCAGCAGAGCGGCAAGGTGTTGATCCCCGATCTACAGAAGCTGCTAGGGGTTGAGCCCCGATCTCGAGAAGGTGTGCTGCAAGGGGTTGAGCCCCGATCGTCAAGAAGAGGATGACGAACTCGAGTGGTTCGACGCCCTTCCCGACTGGACAGTGGACTCCCTCCTACAAGTGGAAGAGCTCGAATCCTGTCGCACTGCTAGAGAGAGCAGTGCTGAAGACGTCTGGCACGTGTTCGCGATCGCGGCGGAAAGCAGTGACGGAGAACCACGAGAATGGAAGCAAGAAGAACCTCTCTAAGAAGACGGCCACATGCAAGAAGCATCCACCCGTCAGAAGAAGAAGTTCTCCAGCAGTCTCTCTACCCCGCTTCCCGGACAAGGCAGTGACAGCGGCCGATCGTGCAGCAAGAGCAGCTCGCCGGCAGCAACTCGACAACCAGAAGGGAGGCAGACCAGACTCTCCAGCAGCCACTGACAAGAAGTCAGTACAGACAAGAAGGGAAGAAGACGAAGAAGAGGAGGATCCCGCCGTCCTCTACCCTCCTCCGCCCGTCTACATCTCTTCATCAGAAGAAGAGAAGGATCCAGCACTCTTATACCCTCCTCCACCTGGACACAACTCGTCGAGATTGACACGACGACTACCGTACTCACAGTAAGAAGCAGCGAGTCGTGTGCACCAGCAACTGGGAGGCAGGGAACAGAGAAGGCATCCGCCGACACCTCCACTCAGATGGACGAGGACCGCGCAAGAAGCGTTTGACTCGCCAGGCCGCCGACTCCAAGAGGATTCGGAGGACGACTATCTGCAGTGGAGACAAGAATGGGAGGAGCGGAGAAGACTCCGGCGGCAACGGAGCAAGAGACCCGGCAGACAAGGCGCGGATCGCCAGCCGGATGCTGCGCAGACTGCAGCACAAGAGGAACACCAGACACCACCACGGAGGACGCAGCCGAGGCCGAGTGGAGCAGCGCAAGAGCGTCTGCAGCAGCCACCGGTCACAGAGGCGGCAGAGCAGCCGCAACCGAGGACTCTCCGGAGTCAAGAAGGGCCGAGTGGAGCAGCGCCAGAGCGACGGCGTCTGCATCGACCACCGGCCAGAGCAGCGGAAGAAGAACCGCTACCGAGGACTCCCCGTAGTCAAGCAGACCCGCGTGGAGCAGAGCAACTGCGTCTGCAGCAACCACCGGCCAGAGAAGCAGCGACAGAGCTGCAACCGAGGACTCCCCGCAGTCAAGAAGACCCTGATGGACCCGCACTGAACAAGGATCACGGATGCAAGAACGGAGAAGACCGCATCCCTGCAGCTGCCCCGACAGCGACCAGGCAGGATGCGAAGAAGAGCTTTCCCAGAGAGGAAGCAGCCAAGCCCGGTCAAGCTCAGCACCGGCACCCCTTCCAGAAGATGCCGCAGAAGCAGTTTCGGCAGACGGAAGAACTCCAGTCGTCGATCAAGAAGGCCGACGACAACACCAACTCCAAGCATCCACCACATCCACTCCAGCAGAATCCATCTCCATCTCGGCACACGGACATCCAGCAGTCATCGCGAAGAATGAGCGACGACTCGTCCCACCACCAGCCACCCTCACAACAACTCCAGAAGAAGCCGACGAAGACACCCCGGCCCACAGATGAACAGCAGTCCAGAGTCAACCGGAAGGGCAAGGATCCCAGTGTCCCTCCTCGCTCCTGTCCGCGCAACGACGATGGCTGCACTCTCAACTGGACTTTCCCGCATTCCTTCCCGCGGCCGCAGTTCCAGTCTCGGCCCGCAGAGAAGCAACAGCAGACGACGACGAGAGACCACGGAGGAGTAAACTCTTCGCGTGCTTCCATCTCGGTCGTCCCCTCACTCATCTCATCATCGGAAGGACTTTCCCGCATTCCTTCCCGCGGCCGCAGTTCCAGTCTCGGCCCGCAGAGAAGCAACAGCAGACGACGACGAGAGACCACGGAGGAGTAGACTCTTCGCGTGCTTCCATCTCGGTCGTCCCCTCACTCATCTCATCATCGGAAGGCAGCAAGCGCAGCAGCTCCAAGGCCCGCATTCCCGACCGGATCAAGAACCGCGTCCGCGAACGGCCTCAGCGATCGGCTCACCACCTGCACCAGCACATCTGGCAGGCCGTCGATCGCTCCACTTCCAAGATTCCTCCCATCGATGTCCCTTCCGCATCCTCCAACGACTTTGGCAAGTCGACCACGAAGGGCCACGGCAAGAAGAAGTCGCTCACCGGGAAGGTGAAGCACCCCGGCGCGTCGGACAAAACACTCTCTTCTCGGGCCGCCGCAGCGTCACAAGGCCACGCCTGTGATGACTTCCCTCCAGTCTACAGTATCCACTACCACGACTACTCCACTGATGTTCTCCGGAGTTCTATCTCCACTCTTCCTGCACTTCTGTCATCTCTCCAGACACGACTACGAGCTCAAGTTCTTCCGAATCGAGCCGCTCAAGTTCTTCCGAGAAGAGCCGCTCAAGTCCTACCGAGTCGAGAACTACCGTACCAAGAGCAACCAGCAAGGACAACAAGGAAGTCAGCCCTTCCCCCCTCTCATGTTGTTTTTCCCCTCTCTTTCTCTGGCGGCAGCGTTTCCGTTATACGGAAATGACTGCATGTTTAGTCCACATTAATTGTATTTTGTATTTCCCGCCCCCTTTGTAGCGGTGTAGGACCAATCCGCGCGTTGCGGTCGCGGAGCGGTTGACCTCTCCCTCGCCTACGTGTCACGCTAGGCCTATCCCGTCCCTGCCACCTCATTGTTAGCGTCCTTCCTTCTCCGGGCCGGCAGGG
The DNA here is from genome assembly GCA_945643635.1 of Allodiplogaster sudhausi. NCBI lineage: Eukaryota > Metazoa > Nematoda > Chromadorea > Rhabditida > Diplogasteridae > Allodiplogaster > Allodiplogaster sudhausi. The sequence goes on from CALZFC010000029.1 coordinate 3,887,373, forward strand.
CCTCTTCCTTCTCCTCTTCACTTCTTTTACCTGTTATGCCATGTCATGTTTAGAAGAGTTATTATAACTCTTCCTCATGTTATAACTTGTATTGATATGGGCCCTTTGGCCATCTATTATGCGGTGCTGGCTTCTTAGCCAGTTGTGAGCATACTTGATGTGTTATATGTAATTTCATCATATTTTGTCATATATGCTTCTCTCCACTTTTCTCTTTCTCTCTCTTTCCCTTTATCTCTCTTTCTCCTCGGCGTCGTTGTCATGCGTGCGTGTAAGCCCATCCCGCACCTCTCACGGCTTTCAACCGTGCTTTAAGGGTTTGGCGTCCAGGCTTGGCGCCTCCGTGGTGGTTCGTCTCCACCTCGTCTCCTCCTCTTCCTTCCTCCTTCTATCTTCATCAGAAGCTCTTTCTCTTCCTTCCTACTTCCTACTCTACTTTCTCTCCTCAAGGACTTCCACGTCCAACTCCAGTTTTATTATTTCGTCACTATAAGGTTGTAATCTTTGTTTAGCTTCTCATTAGCTTTTCTCTCCTCATACACACTTCTCTCTCTACTCTTTCTCTCTCCATCAATCAATACGTAATTGGCAAGTAGCCATCTCACAGTTTCTCTCTCTCTCTCTGCTCTCTCTCTCTCTACTCTCTCTCTCTCACTCTATCAATCGCTACCACATCCACCTAGCAAGGCCTGACTTGCTATCCCACCTCGTTACTCTACCGGTCAATAAGGTTTATGTATTAATTCTTGTAATAAATATCTTTTATTACTCGAGTTAGTCTCCTTTACAAAGCTGGTTTAAAGGAGACAGAGTCATTCGGAGGTCGTGCGTGTCTTTATCATTCAGGCTCACGGTAAGGGCCATCTCCGAAATACATCTCGTTATATTCTCCCATTCCTATCTGTTATCTCTCTCTCTCTCTCTCTCTCTCTCTCACACACACAAACTCCCCCCTCTCTCTCTCTCTCTCTCTCTCTCTCTCTGCCTCACTCTCAATCTCACTCTCTCACTCTCTCTCTCACACACTCTGTCTCTCTTTTTCTCTCACTCTCTATCTTTCTCACTCTCCTAACTCTCTCCCTTTCTTTCCTTCAAGAATTTTTGTTTTAGTTTTCTCCAACACAATAGAGCAAGTTATTCCAGGTCTCCTCCACTCTCTCCATCCCGAGTTCGATGACTCCGAGCACCTCATGGATGTGGTCGCGAGGGGACTAAGGGGATTGATGGCTGCAGTCGGAGGAGGCCAAGGAGGCCAAGGAGGAGGAGGAGAGGGACAGGCAGAGAGACCGCGAGAGGAAAGACCAGAGTAGAGAGAGAAGGGGGAGACAGGGTAGAGAGAGAGAGAGGGTGAGAGAGAGATAGAGGGTGTGAGAGAGAGCGAGGGTGAGAGAGAGAGGGCGTGAGAGAGAGCGAGGGTGAGAGAGAGAGAATAAATGAATGAATGAGAATAAGGAACTGGGAAGGAAAAAAATGGAGAGAATAAGAGTGCGGAAAGATAATTCATTAGAAAAGAAAAAGGTTTTTTTTATATGGATGATGTGAGATTTTGGCCTGCCCGCTCGTTATCGAATTAATTCCTATTTGTGTTTATGGGTATGGGATTTTTTTATTCTCTGTAAACTTTTAATTAAAAGTTGGCTGTTTTGCTCATCGAAGGTGTATTACTAGTAATCTGGCGAATTTGTTGGATATGTATCTATTTGTATCGTTTATCTCTCGGATACATTGAATCGTTCGCTAAGAAGAATAAAAATTTTATGAGGACAACTGGATGCAATGTGGTTATGCATGAAAACATTACAAACACAACGTAACCGAGTATTTATTTCCAATGTAACAATCAAACAAATAACAATTCATCTTCTTTCTTGACAACCTCAAAAGATCCAAGAATGTTGCGCACCTATGAGAGATAAAGAAAGAAATATGCTCCGAAAACAAAAGCTTCATCACGAAGGAAGGATCAAAGAGGGATCCATGCGAGTAAATCACCGATGGACTTGTGGCGGTATGCAAGCAATATAAAAAAAATACTAGGAGTATCTGGTAAAATTTAAGGCGGTTGAGGAGTTGGCAAAAGGCAGATGAAGGGCGTGACAGACAAACATTCCGGATATATGTTATACACCAAAATGAACTCATACATATAGAAATACTTAGGTAAATTATTCCCCGGATACCTCCTTTAACAACGTTGAGACCATGAAATGCACAAGGGCACAAAACTCCTGAGGCTCGCGTAACAACGTAAAGAAAAACGAGGCGACATAATTAGAGACCGCAGATGATTTTCCCAAACCGCTTGAAAATGTAAATGAGGACTGTTTTTGGGGAGTTTAGGTGATCAGAAAACGATTTCTAAAATCAGAATCTCACGAAAGTTTTAAATTATCTTACAAAAACCCCTTTAAAAAATGCGAATTCCTGGGGAAGATGGGCCTCCTACAGTAGGCCCGTCCACGTATCTCAATGTGCCAAACGGAGTTCGGCTGGTCAGATGATCGAACAAGACGAGTAGTTGTGCTCGATAAATTTAATTCCTATTAATTTTCCATTCTTTTGCTTTTTTAAAGCTAATTTTATATCCGGCTAATCTCCATGATCATTCTTCTACGTGCTTTCATACCCTCAAATCGCCTCTGTAGAAGTGGTTAATTATTTCGACTAAAAAATAGCCACATAATCAACAACAATTCACTGTCGCCTCGCAGAATCTCGGTCATAGTCTACATAGGTATACTGGCGGATGTCTTCTATCATAAAATGATGTTTAAAAATCCCGAGGACATCTGGGATACATATTAAATCATTATAAGTGGGATAAACCATGAAGTGATAATTTTGTTCGAGGGAAATTTTTCGTGTTTGCTCGCAATATACGAACAAAAAAATCAGTGTACTGAATCCAGATCGGCTTTAAGTATAATCTCTCTCCAAGATGCGATCAGGGAATACCGATAAACGAAATAGAATGAAAAAATGAGCTTGCACCTGTTTCAGCTAGAAACTATCTATCAATGATATCTCCTTATCGCCTCGCAGAAATTCGACAAGAAACCGCCTAGCTGTCACACAACATGCCATCTAATATTAAATTAAAATAAGAATCCCCGAGCTTGCGGATGATCCAAATTATAGTTGAAAAACTGAAAAAGCCAAGCTCACGTAAAAAACCTTCTAATGAGGTTTTTTCAGCGTAGTGCCCGTGTATGCAAGGCAGAATAGCGCCCAACACTTTGAAAAACCTTCCTTTAAAATATTGACAAAAAGATTCTTGACAATTTTACCGACAAACTGCAAAAAAAGAATAAAAAGTTATAGAACAAGCTCTCTTCAAAAATTTGAATTTATCAGTCCGAACGTGACAAATTCCGCTAATTCCGTTACGGTAGGTTGACCCAGTTTTGTGTTATGTCATTCTTTCACACTGCGGTCTCTAGACATAATACAGAAATGGAAAGTGGATGATAGTTATTCTGTCCAATTTAAAAATAATTAAAAATCGAATAAGCTTAAATACTCTGAAGTACTCTACATCAATTGATCCTTCAAAATTCTTAAAAGAAATCTGCTTGGAAAAAATTGCTTCTTAGTAAACAAATATCTCAAAATGGATAGATTGTTCCGAGAGAGAGAGGAGAGGGGAAGAGATGAGAGAGAGAGAGAGAGAGAGAGAGAGAGAGGGTGGGGAGGGAGAGGGAGAGAGAGGGGGAGAGGGAGCGAGGGAGGGAGAGAGGGGGAGAGAGAGAGACAGTTACTTAGAAGGCCCGTACAATACCGGGAATGCAGAGAACTCGATGACCTTCTCGCCGTCGATGCTCTCCTTGTACTCCTCGACAATCTCGCGCAAGACGCGCAGAGTTATGCGCACGGCGGTAGGGCTGTCATCGCGCTTCACCGGACACGCCACCGGAAGCGTCCCAGCCATGCCAGAGTGAGCGGCGGCGATCTGGAAGAGAGAGAGAGAGAGAGAGAGAGAGAGAGAGAGAGAGAGAAGAGAGAGGGAGAGGGAGAAGGAGAGAAAGAGAGAGAGAGGAGAGAAAGAAGAGAGAGAGGGAGAAGGAGAGAAAGAGAGAGAGAGAGGAGAGAGGAGAGAAAGAAGAGAGAGAGGGAGAAGGAGAGAAAGAGAGAGATAGAGAGATAGAGAGAGAGAGGAGAGAACGAAGAGAGAGATGGAGAAGGAGAGAAAGAGACAGAGAGAGAGGAGAGAGAGAGAGGAGAGAGGAGAGAACGAAGAGAGCGATGGAGAAGGAGAGAAAGAGAGAGAGAGAGAGAGAGAGGAGAGAACGAAGAGAGAGATGGAGAAGGAGAGAGAGAGAGAGAGGAGAGAGAGAGAGAGAGAGAGTGTCCAAAAATGCGGTGTCTATGCAGTGTCCAAAAACAAATGCAAATATATGATTCTCATAAAGCTGGCTCACCTTCAATCAATCTTTCAGGAGTATCTTGATCATTAGGAAAGAAAAAAGAAGCTATTTTTCCTTGCATACTATCCTTTAATATCAAGCTCTCCTCTAGCAGAGGCAGCAGTTAAAAAGAAAACATTCTATTTTAATTTACAACATTCCTTGATAGCTTTTCGTGTTCTCTACACTCTAGATCATCACCAAATTAATCATTCCATCGATGAGCGATAAATTAATATTATATTTAAAAAAAATTATGTGCACCTTGCGGAGGACAGCAAGCGTGGCCGAGACGGAACAAAGGTCCTTGCCATACGACGACATGGAAGTGGGCGTGGCCTCCGAAGTGGGCGTGGCAATCGAAGTGGGCGTGGCCTCCGAAGTGGGCGTGGAAAACCAAGTGGGCAGTCCACGCTCAAGCCCATCTAGACTCCTCCATCGACGATGTAACTGACCTGAATAAAGAGTTAATTTATGCTTTTAAAAAAAAGCTAATATATTCGTTTGCGTGTTAATTAGAGTCGAAATATCCATTTTTTTTTCTTAAAAAGGAAGGCCGGAAAAGTGTCTAGGCACTCGGCTATTAAGCTATGATCTAGGGGCACATCTAGCTCTCTCTCTCTTATCTCACTTTCTCAAACTCTCCTCTCTCTTTATCTCTGTCTGCCAGTCTCTCTTTCCTCTCTCTATCTCTTTCTCTCTCTCCTTCTCCTCTTCGCTCTCTCTCTCTCTCTATCTCTCTACTCACCGGCTTGGAAGGCAGCCATCTCTTCGTCGTATTTCTTCGCACTCTCCATCATATTGTACACCCTCTCGGCGCTCTCCGTGGAGAAGAACTCCAACGTCTTCTTCTCGTATCCCTGCAATGTGACAAATTGCTTTCACCTTTTCACCCTCTGTCCCCCCCTCTCCCCGAAGGGGGAGGAGAACGAGAAAGAGAGAGAGAGAGAGAGAAAGAGTCGGCATTATCGCCTGGTCAATAAAAAATATTATTCTTAAATTGAAATTTTGATCCGAAATTTTTAAAAAATAAATTAAATGGTAAACAGTTACAATAAAATAAAGTTATCTTCCTTCTCTCTCTCACTCCTCTCGATAATCCAACCAAGAAAAAGAAGAAAATTACAAAGTCAAAAGTGAAGGTGTAGTATGAGTGCGTGAGCTGCAGAGTGGACTCTTCTGTGATGTTGTAGAAGGCGAGAGTGCGGCCGTCCTCCAGGTATGTGTCTGAGAAAAAGAAATCATTTTTTATTATTAATTATTTTACATTATTTATTTATTTGTATATCTATTTTGAAAACGAGAGAGTACAAGTGAAAATATTTTGTAAGCGGGATGGCAACAAGAGAAACAATTTTGACAGAGAGAAATAGAGAGAGAGAGAGAGAGAGAGAGAGAAAGAGAGAGAGAGAGAAAGAGAGAGAGAGAGAGAAGAGAGAGAGAGAGAGAGAGAGAGAGAGAGAGAGAGAGAAAGAGAGAGAGAGAGAGAGAGAGAGAGAGAGAGAGAGAAAGAGAAAGAGAGAGAGAGAGAGAGAGAGAAACTAGAAAAAATATTTTGAAAGCGACAGAGAAACCAAGTGAGAGAGAGAGAAAGCTAGCAGGTGAAACTGACCAGCGAACTGCAGGCTCTGCTCACTCGGCGGGAAGGGCTCCTTGCGGTAGATCTTGGCCTTGACGCTCTCGACGGTGTCGAAGGCCTCGACGTCGAGGGTGAGGGTTGGCTTCTCTGGGAGAGTCATGTTCTTCACGTAGAGTCGCATGGGGTGGAGACGGCGATGGGCAGACTACAAAATGGGAAATGGAAACTATGAACTAAAAGGTATGCAAACATGCTGAAACGCGACAGAATCATCATCTTTAATTGATTGAGAAAGAGAGAGACAGGAGACACAGACAGATATAGAGGAAAGACAGAGAGAGAGGGGAAAGACAGAGAGAGAGAGAGAGAGAGAGAGAGAGAGAGAGAGAAAGAGAGAGAGAAAGATAGCGAGAGATAGAGATAGAGGACGAGGAGAGCGGAGAAAGAGTGAGAAGAGCTAGAAGAGAAAGAGAGAGGCAGGGAGACGGGAAAGAGAAAGAGAGAGAGAATAGATGGAGAGAGACCTGGACGGCGTCGTGCGTAGTCGGGCAATCCACGTAGAAGTCTCCTCCACTGGCGCTCCTCACCAGCACGACAGCGTCATAGCGCACGTAGCGCTTATTCGTCGTGTCAGCCGACTAAAAGGAGCACACGAAACAAAAAAAATACAGTAATCTCACCCTTTAGGTCAGGCAAAAAGGCGCGAATACAAATGCGACATTTTTGCTCTTTAGGAAATTATCATTCATTTGCTCACAACTGATTCGTGTATCTTTTATTTACGGAATTTTTTTTAGACTTTATAAATATAATCATCCACTCCAAGATTTGTATAAAAAAAATATATATATATATTGTTTTAATACTATTTAAGTGAATATGTCAAAAAAAAGAATTAACATAAATCTCAGAATTTTAAGAGCTAAGGTTAGATTAGAATATCTTCTAGATAATAAAATAGTATCTTTTTTAGATGATCAAATTACAGTACCTTGACGGCTCTGATGACCTTCTTCTGCTCGAGCGATCTGAGCGCACTGCGGAACTGCAAGAGCAGTCTTTGTTCATAAGAGGGGAAAATGATGGGGTCTTAAAAGTACGAATTTCCCGCCAAAACGAATTTGAATTTCCCGCCAAAACATGCCTGATGTCGCGAGAGTCCGCTCTGGTCGCGTAGATTCGTATGGCAGATGATGCCGACGCTGAGGACGAGCGAGTTGAGCACGCTCTCCTCGTTGCTCAGGTCGGCCTGCTCGGCTGCGCTGCAATTCGGAGCACAACAAAGCTACTCTATTTATTTATGAATTGGTACATCAAAAAATTCAATTTCCCGCCAAAACTAAAAAAAAATATATGACTCCCTCTTTTTCAATTCTTGTCAACAAAGCTACTCCCCGAAGGTTGACCTACATCTGTTTCTTTCGGCAACAATTGCACGTAGCCGCACAGCGCTTTTGGCAACAAAAGCACGAACCCACTTTGGGTTGGCAACAAGAGCACGACGCAGCCGTAGCTGTGCTCGTCAGCTCTCCCGCCACCTCCGCCGCCTTCGCCTTGACGCGGACAGCTTCGCCAAACTGAAGAAGAAGAAGAAGAAGAAGAAGAGCCTTCTGATTCAATGAAAAATGCGGGAACGCTTCCTAAATCCAGAATGTGCAAATCTCAGATCTAATTTTTCAATAAAAGCTCCTTCGATCAATGTCATCCTGCGAGTAAAGCTTCTATCCTTCTCTCTCTCTCTCTCCCCACGCTCTCTCTCTCTCTCTCTCGCAACTTCAGACCTTCAGTTCGACTCGATGGTCGGTGAGGAGTGCTTTCAGCGCGTCCTTTGCATCCGAAGCAGAGACGCCGAGGAAGCCGGCAAGGTCATTCACATCGACAGCGTCCGGCTCAGCCTCCAGCAGAGATAACAGGCGGGAATCCATCTCTCGGAAAAGGGCGGGAAACAATATTATTTGAAAATATTGGCGCGAACATCGAAATCTTAAGAATATTAATTAGAGTCAACAACAACACATCAATTTCGCGGAAATGGACGGGAAATACAATTGTTTTGGTACTATTCAGTTACTCCTGCTCCAGTCAAGAAGTACTATTCAGTTACTCCTGCTCCAGTCAAAATTCAATTTCGCGGAAATGGACGGGAAATACAATTGTTTTGGTACTATTCAGTTACTCCTGCTCCAGTCAAGAAGTACTATTCAGTTACTCCTGCTCCAGTCAAAATTCAATTTCGCGGAAATGGACGGGAAATACAATTGTTTTGGTACTATTCAGTTACTCCTGCTCCAGTCAAGAGGTACTATTCAGTTACTCCTGCTCCAGTCAAAATTTTTTTCAAAAAAAAAAAAATTTTCTTCCAAATTCACTCCACGGGGGTTTATTAGCACGAGCAACACGAATACAACCATAATTTTGCTTTATTCCGTAATTTATTTGCCTTCGCGTATAGGTCATTGAGGGATATTCCGAGCAGTTCGTTTTGTATTTGGCGATGGTTGAGGTATTGCCAAGCCGCGATGTTTCACACAGTCAGCAAAAGACAAATGCTGAGCCTTCTGGGCTCCTTCTATCTCGTTAAACTGACAGAATAACCTGATATCAACGTTATATTCGTGTTCCCCTCATCAATAAACCCCCCGGTGGAGATTTACATGCTGTTGGAGGGAAAACTACTTTTGACGAAAAGTGGTCAGAACTTTTGTTTTTTGACGGAATTCTGCAAAACGGTTGTTGTATTCGTGTTCTACGTGCTAATAAACCCCGGTGGAGTGAATTTGGAAGGAAAAATTTTTTTGAAAAAAATTTTCTTGACTGGAGCAGGAGTAACTGAATAGTACCATTGTTTTTAACTAGATAAAAGAGCACAACTTTCCACAGGGAAGAAATATGAAAAGCATATCTATCAAAAATTTGGAAATATTCAGATTTGAAAATATAAACTAAGGAGCACAAAGTGTCAAACAGAACGAATGAGTAAACAGTAACCATTTAAAAATATATAAATCATGAAAACTATATCAAATAACATACTTATTTGGAGAGAATGAATGAATAAGCGACTATTGCTTATTGTTAGTCAAACGCAAAACATGCATATGGACAAATAACATGAATAAACTGCGCCTTCAGGAACATTCTTTTGTTGAGCGAATAAAAAACAACAAACGTACAAAGAAATAAAAGAAAGAAATGAATAATGAAAGAAGAACCTCGATTTTAAGTGTTTGGAATCCAAACTTTGGATGCTTATATTTAGTGCGCATTAGGAATTCATGTTATTCTGATTTCACACCGAATCATTTACCTAACACCAAATGTTTCATGAATGCACTTCAATTGTTATGCATGAAAACTTTACAAATGGAAGTTTTTTTTTATACATTTATTAAATGACATAATTGTTATTAAGTGCAATTACAGTGAAACGTCGTTCAAGACCATTTTTTCACCTCTGGACAAATAGTGGTGTGCAAGCAATTATATATAATTTTTTTTTCACATTTTATAGCATTCCACTTGTAAATGATGCAATCAATCAGCGCGACGAAATCCTCGTAAATTCTGGCGGCGCTCCGAGTAGAACGTTCCTCAGAAGCATCATGAGGAGCTCCTCGTTGAGCTGGCGTTTTAAGGTTCTTCCTCCGGTGAAGCTCGCCTCTTCGTCCGCGTCATAAGGCACATAGCAGCACGTCTTCGTCGCATCATTCGACTTGAGAAAGTTCGATATATCAATTCCAAATCAATATAATTTGTCTTCAATTTATTTATTTTTAATCTTAAAAAAACGTTCATTTTTAGACTTTATAATTTTAATCATCATTAGTATATTTACTTTTAAAAAAAAAAAAGTAAATAAATAATAATAATAATTAACACATATCTCAAACTCTAAAACTTTATTTTTAGAGTAGATACTAAGTAATTTTTTTGTATTATTAAGAAGTACTCTTTTAGCAGGTAAATAAGCAAATCATTGCACACCGATATACCTTGACGTCTTTAATCTGCTTCTTCTGCTCGAGCGATTTGAGCGCATTGCGAATCTGTAAGCGATCTATATTTCTACTCTTATAATCTTTATTCTTTTAAGTGCGATGCATGGAAAAGACAAAATTGAAAATTTTAAATTTGAATCTCCCGCCAAACACATACCTGCTCTAGCGAGAGTCCGCTACGGTCACGCAGAGCGCGAATCCAGATGCCCCTGTTACCGGCATGGAAAACGAGCGAGTCGAGCAGGCTCTCCTCGTTGGTCAACTCGGCCGGCTCGGCCACCTTCGCCTTCGCGCGGACCGCGTCGGGAAACTGACGAAGCGATTCAGGGAAAGGAACGCGAATTGAATTTTTTTTGTTGATGTCAAAACAAGATGCACATAAGGTTGACATGGATTCTGAATTCGCGGTTTCTTATGGCTAGGACACCGCATTTGTAGGCTATACTTGATTAAGAATCTCCTCTCTCTCTCTCTCTCTCTCTCTCTCTCTCTCTCTTTCTTTATCTCATCCATGTCTCTCAATCCCTTTTTCTCTCTCTCTCCCTCCCTCTTCCCCTCTCTCTTCCCCTCTCTCTCTCCCTCTCTTCAGCTCTCTCTCTCTCTTTCTCACTCTCTCTCTTTCTCTCCTAACCTTAATCAGCTCAACTCGATGATCAGCAAGGAGTGCGTTGAGCGCGCGCACTGCATCCACCTTGGAGACGCCTTCTCCGAGGAGGCCGGCCAGCTCATTCACATCCGCACCGTCCGGCTCAGTCTCCAGCAGAGATAGCAAGCGAGTATCCATCTTGGCGGGAAATATTACAATTTGAAATTATGAAACGCCAAAATTTTAAGAACCAAAAAAAATTTGAATCAGTTAATCATTTTCGCGGAACGGTAATTTTATTATATAAGAGAGTACGAAAAAGATATCAAAGAACATAGACGAATATTTCAAACACAAAAGATGCATATGAACAATTAACTAGAAAAGTAAGTGGACCTTGAGCAGGGAGGTTGCAACGACAGGTTCAATAGAACCGTCCTGTGGACGAGAGAGAGAGAGATAGAGAGAGAGAGAACTGGAGAAGCAGAAAGTCATAATTGTTTGTTTTGCAACCAACTACATAGCATGTTTTCGTTTACCTCTGCATTTCTTTATATCGCAAAGTAATTAAATTTCTTTCTGAATTGCACTTCATTTTCCACATGCCCTCTTGCCAAAAGCGCTGCATCACTTCTCAGCATTCTCTCACATCTCTGCTCTCTCGCTCACTTTTCTGCGCTCTCTCACATCTCTGTTCTGTGCTCTCTCTCACTTCTCAGCACTCTTTCATGTCTCTGCTCTCTCTCTCTCTCTCACTTCTCTGCACTCTCTCAAAGGTATCCTAATATTGCTTACTTGCCATGACTTCACAGAGTAATTATCGCATCGCATCTTTATTGGCTGCAAGGTGTTCCCAAAGTCTCTGCTTACTGATGAGATGTACTCTGTATAACGACAGTAAACAAAATTCATTAAAAAAGTCACCATAGATAATTACGAAAAAAAAACATTTGGAGACAAATCACTCGAAGATTTGCTGTTAGAAGAAAATAATTAGAAGAGATGCCATGTCAACAAAATTTGCAACGGAAATATTGGAAATACATACATTTATGAAACGAAATAATTATTCTAAACTGAAATTACAGTCGTCTGTCGTTCCAGCCCTTTTTTCTTTAATAGTTTTACTGTTTCAGTTTCTCGTTCGAATAATTTACGTAATAGGGAAATAACAAAGAGCTATGGCTTTGGGAAATCCTGGAGATAGAACAAGGAAGTCCCGAATAAAGAAACCGATCATGCACAAATCTACAGAAGATATTTCAGGCGGTTCCAAAGTATGTTAGAGAGAGAGGGGGGAGAGAGGGGGAGAGAGGGTGGGAGAGAGAGAGAGAGAGAGAGAGAGAGAGAGAAAGGGAAAAGTGAGACAGGCAAAGGAATTGAGAGGAATCCTGTTGTCCTCTTCTTCTTCCTTTCAAGACCAAGCTTCTCCTCATGCACCTTCCACTTCTCTTCTTATTTGCTATGCTAATGCGAACGTCATGCGAGGGTACTCGAAATTTTATAATCATATTCACCTTCCGTTAAAAAAATAATTTTTCTATTTTGATTACAAATATAAAATTAAATAAATCCATTTTTTCCTGATTTCCACTTCGGCGATGTTAATCTCCTTGATGGCAGAATGAACATGTTTTCTCTTCTAAATAGTCGGAGAATGTGGAGAGCGGAGGGTTGATTGTACATAAATACATTCATCATCTAAATACAATGTATACAATACAATAGGCGAATGGAAGAAGAATAAATGAATACACACGCAAAAAGCATGTGAAGAACGAGTGGACATGAAAAGGTTTTCATCTGGAGTTTAGTCTTCACATTTTATTATGTGGTTTTGTAAGCGTTGATGGTAAATACAAATAAATATGTATGTATATGAATAGATGAACAATTTTGTTCTTTTCATTGTAAGAGAGATCGCAATACAATACAATACAAGAGAGCATTCTCGATATGCCAGACTGATGGGAGAGAGCTTCAACAAGGCGGAATGCACAACCCATATTCAGCAATAGTCCTCGACCGCGTCATACGGCATGTAGTGCTTCATCATCGTGTAAACGGACTTAAGCAAAGAAAGCAAAACAATTGTAATATATTTATTTATTTTTAGTAAAAAAAATTTTTTACTTTTACTTTAATTACAATCATCAACTGCAAGATTTGGTGGGTGAAAAAAAAACTAATTAAAAAAATTTTGATCTTAAACTCTAAAATATTAGAGTAGAACATCGTTAGATAGTAAAATGAATATTACTTAAGGTATTATTTTGAAGTAATCGTTTAAAATGTAACTAATCAAATTATTTCTCACCATGGCGGTCTTGATTAGCTTCTTCCGCTCGAACGATTTGAGCGCTTTGCGGACCTGTAAGTTATGTATAGTATTGATTTTATCCTCTCAATGACGTCAGCTTTTTTTTGCAATTTAACGATCAATACTTAAGAGAGCCAATCTGAGAGACTCGATTACGGGTGTGCAGGGAACAAAATTATTTTTTGAATCGAATTTCCTTCAAACAGCATGTGTAGCACCCTTATGGCTTCCCAAAAACATTTTTTTCCTTTACTAAAGCTACAGTATGCGACGATATACCTAAAATATTCAAATGACCATAACTTTTTTATTAGTTGTCCAAACTAAATTTTGAACGGTTCCATCGATTGCTAGTTGTAACGCGCATAAAAAAGGTCCTAATGACTTTTTGGCAAAAAAATTTATATATGTGACTTTTTGCTATTTAAACATTTTATGTGATGCATTTGAGGTATAAGCACCCACCCAAGTCAAAACGATGAGGACACCAAATGAAAGAGCGTTATTTTTAACCCCTATTTGGATGTATGTCATTCGAAATAAAAAATATAATTTTTGAGAAAAATCGGCCGGAACCATTTACACTTCAAATGACGCTATATCGAAAAAAGGGTGTTTCGCGCTTCAAAATCGATATTTTGCAAAATGGATAGCACGGTTGGATTCGCCGTGTCAAGAAAGACTAGAAACCATCATTCTTTCTATATGGTTGCGTTTTTTCCGAGATTTCTTCATCAAATGCCGATTTGGTGCGGCGCGCAACTAGCAAAATTATCACGTTTTAATACTTTTGGAGCATTAAAAGGTCCCATGTTAGAGAGAGAGAGAAATAGAAGAGCATGACAGAGAGGAAGAAGGCATATCTCTTGCCATTGTTGCGATTCGAAACATAATTTACTTTAAATTTTTGCTGGTTAAAAGTATAGTTATTTAAAAAAAAACAATACTGAGCTCTTTCAAATGCCCTTCTTGGTTGACCCGCCATATTACGCATGCATTAGGAGGAGACTTTACATGCTTTTATCGCACAGATGAAAGCAACATTTATGTATTGCTTGCGAATACTTTTTCAATATATATATAATATGAACTGGGATTAGCTCATTCTATTTTAAATATCATGTTTCAAAGAACGACTGTATACTTCAAATTCAGTTTTAAAACTCGAATAAATGTTTATTATAAAACTATGTATTATTTATGAACGATCGTTTGCTGAAAATTAGAAATAATTGCTAACGTAGCCAATTCGTCCGTTTGGCTTAGTTAATATATTCCCGCCTTGGCATGAGTCAGAAATAATTGGAATTTTTGTTTACTGTAATCGCCTCGTAATTTGAAATATATTGTTATCCCACGCTTTTCCCTGTAATGAATGCGTCTTGTTCAAGTTTGGCGAAGTTGTCCGCGCGAAGGCAAAGGCGCGGGCGGCTGTGCCGGACGGGCTGACAAACGAGGAGTGCGTGATCTACTCGCTCGTCATCAACGCTGGCAACTATGGTATCGGGATCTTTCGTCTAGACGACGAAAGCGAATTCTCGGGAATACAGGCATGTTTTGGCGTGGAATTCAAAATATCTAGTCCATCTCTTCAACGCTTTAAGAGAGCCAATCTGAGAGATTCAACCATAGGATGTGCTTAGCGTGCAGGGAACAAAATTATTTTTTGAATCGAATTTCCTTCAAACAGCATGTGTAGCACCCTTATGGCTTCCCAAAAACATTTTTTTCCTTTACTAAAGCTACAGTATGCGACGATATACCTAAAATATTCAAATGACCATAACTTTTTTATTAGTTGTCCAAACTAAATTTTGAACGGTTCCATCGATTGCTAGTTGTAACGCGCATAAAAAAGGTCCTAATGACTTTTTGGCAAAAAAATTTATATATGTGACTTTTTGCTATTTAAACATTTTATGTGATGCATTTGAGGTATAAGCACCCACCCAAGTCAAAACGATGAGGACACCAAATGAAAGAGCGTTATTTTTAACCCCTATTTGGATGTATTTCATTCGAAATAAAAAATATAATTTTTGAGAAAAATCGGCCGGAACCATTTACACTTCAAATGACGCTATATCGAAAAAAGAGTGTTTCGCGCTTCAAAATCGATATTTTGCAAAATGGATAGCACGGTTGGATTCGCCGTGTCAAGAAAGACTAGAAACCATCATTCTTTCTCTATGGTTGCGTTTTTTCCGAGATTTCTTCATCAAATGCCGATTTGGTGCGGCGCGCAACTAGCAAAATTATCACGTTTTAATACTTTTGGAGCATTAAAAGGTCCCATGTTATACATATAAAGCGCTCATATGAAAAAGCGACGTTTTTAACCTCTGAAATGTCTTTCAAATGTTGAAAAAGACGATATAATATCTTCGATATTTCCACCTAAGCAATGCAGTCTTCAACCGAGCCTAAATTGAAAAGAGGCTGTAAAATTATAATTTTACAGTATGTTGCGTTTAAGAAGATATTTCTAGATTCGCTTTTCAATTCTACCCAGGAAAAATGCAACATGCTTAGCATTCAATGCGATCTATATCAAAAACGTGAAATTTTCGATTTTTTCATATTTCAAAAAATGTCCAATAAGTATTGGAAAATGATTTTTTGGGCTCATTTTCACCAAATTTTCAGAAGTAGTATACCGTATTGGAAAGAGCAGACAAATTTACGTACATGAGGCACTTTTCAGCCGAAGAGAATGTCAAATTCTTCTGTAAGCTGAGAAAGAAAAGAAAATTCCAGATCCCAATCGGTCAAGTCGATTTCGAGATTGTCCGCTCACCAAGATCGAAACATTATTTTGACATATTTGGAGAGGAAAACATGTATTATTCTGTTATTTTAGGTGCTGAACACGAAAACGATTCTTATTTTGCTCGGTATTCCAATTTTTCTATTGTTACGTTGCGAAATCTGGTCATCCTTACAGGATTCTGATGGAACACTTCAAAAAATTAAAACTAACCGAGCAAAATAAGCATCGTTTTCGTTTTCAGCACCTAAAATAACCCAATAATACATGTTTTCCATTCCAAATATGTCAAAATAATTTTTCGATCTTGGTGAGCGGAAAATCTCGAAATCGACTTGACCGATTGGGCCCTGGAATTTTCTTTTCTTTCTCAGCTTACAGAAGAATTTGACATTCTCTTCGGCTGAAAAGTGCCTCATGTACGTAAATTTGTCTGCTCCTTCCAATACGGTATACTACTTCTGAAAATTTGGTGAAAATGAGCCCAAAAAATCATTTTCCAATAGTTATTGGACATTTTTTGAAATATGAAAAAATCGAAAATTTCACGTTTTTGATATAGATCGCATTGAATGCCAAGCATGTTGCATTTTTCCTGGGTAGAATTGAAAAGCGAATCTAGAAATATCTTCTTAAACGCAACATACTGTAAAATTATAATTTTACAGCCTCTTTTCAATTTAGGCTCGGTTGAAGACTGCATTGCTTAGGTGGAAATATCGAAGATATTATATCGTCTTTTTCAACATTTGAAAGACATTTCAGAGGTTAAAAACGTCGCTTTTTCATATGAGCGCTTTATATGTATAACATGGGACCTTTTAATGCTCCAAAAGTATTAAAACGTGATAATTTTGCTAGTTGCGCGCCGCACCAAATCGGCATTTGATGAAGAAATCTCGGAAAAAACGCAACCATAGAGAAAGAATGATGGTTTCTAGTCTTTCTTGACACGGCGAATCCAACCGTGCTATCCATTTTGCAAAATATCGATTTTGAAGCGCGAAACACCCTTTTTTCGATATAGCGTCATTTGAAGTGTAAATGGTTCCGGCCGATTTTTCTCAAAAATTATATTTTTTATTTCGAATGACATACATCCAAATAGGGGTTAAAAATAACGCTCTTTCATTTGGTGTCCTCATCGTTTTGACTTGGGTGGGTGCTTATACCTCAAATGCATCACATAAAATGTTTAAATAGCAAAAAGTCACATATATAAATTTTTTTGCCAAAAAGTCATTAGGACCTTTTTTATGCGCGTTACAACTAGCAATCGATGGAACCGTTCAAAATTTAGTTTGGACAACTAATAAAAACGTTATGGTCATTTGAATATTTTAGGTATATCGTCGCATACTGTAGCTTTAGTAAAGGAAAAAAATGTTTTTGGGAAGCCATAAGGGTGCTACACATGCTGTTTGAAGGAAATTCGATTCAAAAAATAATTTTGTTCCCTGCACGCTAAGCACATCCTATGGTTGAATCTCTCAGATTGGCTCTCTTAAAGCGTTGAAGAGATGGACTAGATATTTTGAATTCCACGCCAAAACATGCCTGTATTCCCGAGAGTTCGCTTTCGTCGTCTAGACGAAAGATCCCGATACCATAGTTGCCAGCGTTGATGACGAGCGAGTAGATCACGCACTCCTCGTTTGTCAGCCCGTCCGGCACAGCCGCCCGCGCCTTTGCCTTCGCGCGGACAACTTCGCCAAACTTGAACAAGACGCATTCATTACAGGGAAAAGCGTGGGATAACAATATATTTCAAATTACGAGGCGATTACAGTAAACAAAAATTCCAATTATTTCTGACTCATGCCAAGGCGGGAATATATTAACTAAGCCAAACGGACGAATTGGCTACGTTAGCAATTATTTCTAATTTTCAGCAAACGATCGTTCATAAATAATACATAGTTTTATAATAAACATTTATTCGAGTTTTAAAACTGAATTTGAAGTATACAGTCGTTCTTTGAAACATGATATTTAAAATAGAATGAGCTAATCCCAGTTCATATTATATATATATTGAAAAAGTATTCGCAAGCAATACATAAATGTTGCTTTCATCTGTGCGATAAAAGCATGTAAAGTCTCCTCCTAATGCATGCGTAATATGGCGGGTCAACCAAGAAGGGCATTTGAAAGAGCTCAGTATTGTTTTTTTTTAAATAACTATACTTTTAACCAGCAAAAATTTAAAGTAAATTATGTTTCGAATCGCAACAATGGCAAGAGATATGCCTTCTTCCTCTCTGTCATGCTCTTCTATTTCTCTCTCTCTCTCTATTTTCTCTCTCTCTCTCTCTCTCCCTCTCTTTTTATCTCTCTCTCTCTCTCTCTCTCTCTTTCTTTGTGTGTATTGTTCTATATCTCTCTCCTTCTCTCTCTCTCTCTCTCTCTCTCTCTCTCTCTCTGTATTGTTCTCTCTCTCCTTCTCTCTCTCTTTCGCTCTCTCTCTCTCTCTCTCTCTCTCTCTCGCTCTCTCTGTCCTATTTCTCTGCCCACGATCTCTCTCCTAACCTTAATCAGCTAAACTCGATTGTCGGCGATGAGTGCTTTGAGATCCCACTCGGCATCTGAAGCAGAGACGCCGTATCCAAGGAGGCCGGCCAGCTCATTCACATCGACACCGTCCCTCTTTTTCTCCAGCAGAGAGAACATACGAGAATTCATCTGGGTGGGAAATATCGCTATTTGTATATATCTATTAGAGACATCAAAACCTGAAAACAAAAAAGTCAGCGGGCAAGTTCCAAGGCCCTGAGGAAGGCAGTTTTGTGGAGCGTCTATTTGTAAGAAACAACGAACGTGCAAAGTAATACAAACAAAGGAAATCAGTTATGAACGGTTAACAACAAAGTAGCATTTTGTGGTTGCGATTTTTTGTTTTAAATTTCTTATATGGGTCTGTCCTTTCGATTTTGGAGAAGGGGCGTCCTTGCTTTCGATCATTGTTAAATGGTAGAATGCTTTATACAAATGCATTTATCAGCATCTATGACGGAGCAAACTAAAAAAACCGCGTCAGATCTATAAAATAGAGTTCAACAAGTACATGCACATTTTTGTACAAGTGTGTATAACAGGAAGAAACCTCGAAAAACTCGTTTTTAGCATGAAATTCGGCGACTGATTTGTCAAGGGATTCTGCAAAGGACGTAGGGGTGCAGTGTAAAACCAGCCATGATTGATTTTCTCTTCGTACATCCTCCTTCGAGATGCCGTCTCCGAGGAGGCCAGCCAGCTCATTCACATCGACACCGTCCAGCTCAGTCTCCAGTAAACACAACAGGCGAGAACCATCTTGGCGGGAAATATTACTATTTGAAAATATAGGAGAGAAACATTAAAATACTAAGAAAAAAATAGAATCGACAAATAAGTTTCGCGGAACGGTACTTTTTACTATATTATTGTTAGCTTGAAAAAGATATGAAAGAAATGTCGTACGCTAAAGATGCATGTGAACAAAGATGAATGGACCTTGAGCAGGGAGATGCAATGAAAGATTAAAAATAATACTACACATGGATGAGAGAGAGAGAGAGCTAGAGCAGCAAAAATTCATAATTTTCTTTGCAACCCTCTCGCCATAGCATGTTCTCGTTTAAATCTGCATTTCTATACATTTCTAAGTTATTAAGTTTCTTTCTGAATAGCACTTCATTTTGCACATCCAACTGCAACACTCATCCCTCTTATTTCTCTGCATTCTCTCACTTACCTGCGATCTCTCTCTCTTTCTCTCTCACTTCCCTTCACTCTCTCAAAGGTATCCTCAATTTGAATGCTTGCCATCACTTCACATGAGTGAGTAATTATCGCATCTTTATTGGAATGCTGATGGTGAGCAGTCAGAAATCTCAGAAATCTCTTGAGTGCAAGGTGTTTGTTCACGATGTCTCCACTGTACTCTTTATGACGACAATCAACAAAATTCATTCAAATTCATTTATATAAAATATTAGAAGAATAATTAATTTAAGAAAAATTATTCAAATATTACAACGGAAATATTGCTAATATTCTTGAACTTTGAATGTTTTGTTGAAAGCTAAAACGATCTTCAAACTTCGAAGAAAGAAGAAGATGTGGAAAGGGTGCTAGAAGAATATCCTAAGATGCGTTTAATAACTACTAAATTCAAAAATTATAAAGAAAGATAGATCGTCATGGGTAGAACAGGTAAACTTGCGAAGAATGGCGCTTCCAAAAATGATATAATTTTTAAAATAATTTTCTGTAAATATTTCAATATTTAAGCAAATTTGCAAGAAAAGTAGCATGTATATTGTTTGATATAAGAAGAAAATGCATCTTTTTACTCGAAAATAGTGCGGATGGCCAGCAAAATATCGAAGTTCGGTGAGATTGACAGTGCAAAGCAAATCAAAAGTCCAGCAATTTTCGTAACAAGAACAACAACCAAAGTTCAAATTTGATAATTTGCACTCATGCTCAGCTCAAACCCTATAATAGTTGCAGGAAGAACCATTTTCTTCCGCGTTTCACCTCCCGAGCTCTTCTTCTTCCAATCCTTCGTCGTCTCTGCAGTAATGGCTGGCTGCTACGTTGCAAGGTTTGCAACTTCCAACCCCTTCGCATGACAAAAAGGGCTTTTCATATAATTATGTACATATTTATAAATCTTTACAACATCGACCAGCAGCAGCAGCAGCCGCGTTCTCCTGTCCTTCTCGCCACTTCGGTTGGTTCTCCTCCTCACTGCAGTCCCTCATGGGTCAGCATTTATTCTATATTTAATGAGGTTAATAATAAATAAAAGTATCTATAAACTCACAATCATGCATACAATTGCAGGGTCAAGTCTACTCGCCCACTGTTTGTTGGCTATGCCACAGGCCCACCGATCTCTGAACCCCCCGAGCCGCTCGCTGGGTACGGCACACCCAGTTGCTGAATACTACAACATCGCGGCAGTAGCCCCTTGCCTAAAGTAGTAGCAGTGCGCAAACAACTCCGCTCACAGCCCACTGTTCAAAGGAGTCGAACAAGAGTGCCCGCTCGGCCACGTGAACCAATTTTTTTTAAATTCTATTCTTTCTTTTTTTTAACGAATTGTTTTTAACTCGTACATCGTACAAAAAGCCTTCTTCCACCCGGTTCCCGGGGAACAGAACAGATCATCTCTTCGCGATCTTCGCAAGAATATAAATAACGTCGATTTGACTTCCGGCTCGGGAGCGAATAAAAGTAGGAAAATCACCAATAGTACTAAGTATTCGGATTTTTTTTCAGCTTTTTAAATAGAGAATTCTTAGTATTATATATGATTTTTGTACTTTTGTTCGATCTAAGTTTTTTTGTTAGAGAATTCTGTGCGCACAAGTCTTGTTTTTTTTTCCTCGAAACGACTCCTCGATAGCGTTGATGTTGTCATTTTATGTTATTTTCAATGTACACGATAACGTTTTATATTCATGTGTAGTATGTAATAAATCACTGATCCAAACGGTGGGTGCAGAATATTTCGTTGATTCATGACAAAAATATATATGAAGGATTACACTGCAATATTAGAGCGGATAACTTTCTCAATTTAGAGAATTACAAGTTAATTACTTTCAATTAGAATAACCCGGTTATGTCAAGGGAGACGACAAGCGAAAAAAAAGAGACCTAGCTTAACGTCATGATAATTCGGTAACAAATTTAAAACAATTGTCGCTTATTGTTAGACCCAAATATGAGCCTGATAATATTCTAAATAGGTAAGTGCAAGCGAATAACAACAATTTGTCAGTTTGCACAATAAGTACAAAGGTTGGCGAATTTACAATTGAAATCAAGACATGTGATTGCTCATTTGGCCCTCTCTCACTGTATCTTTCCTTTGCTTTTTCTATTTAACTCTCTTTTTCTCTCTCTCACACACACACTCTCTCTCTCTGTCTGTCTGCCTGCGTCTCTCTATCTCGTTCTCTCTCTCTCTCTCATTTTTAGAAGAACTCTGATCTGGAACTCTCTTACTTTATCTCTCCTTCGCTTTTCTCCCTGCCTAACTCTCTGCCTCTCTTTCTCTCTCCCTTTCTCTCACTCATATCTCGCTCACACTATCTTCTCTATCTGTCTGTGTGTGTGTGTGTGTCTCTCTCTCTCTCTCTCTCTCTCTCTCTCTCTCTCTGTCTCTCGTTCTATCTCCTTAATAGTGGTTTCTGCTTTAGTGATCTATAGTGATCTCCTCAATAGTGATCTCCTCAGGCGATCTCTTAATAGTGATCTCCTCAGGCGTAAGTAGACATGTGATAATGACGTCCTCATCACGTCGCTGATACAGCATCTCACCTTCAAAGTCGAGCATCTTGTGCTTGCGCGCACGAAGGAGAATGCCGACCACCTTGAAAAGAAAAATATTCGCGTTTGAATTCGCGCCTTTTTGCCTGAAACAAGGTCGGCGAGAGAGCATGTGCTACATATGTATATAAAGAGACGTCGACTGGTCACGAACATTCAAATATGCACGCAGATTACGGTAAACTTTCGTGCTCCTGTAAAGAAGCGCTCCATTTGAGTTTTACAATCGGCTGCAGCATTCCGTTGGAGAACGGAAAGTATTCTTAAGGCAGTTTTGTGAGCGTCTATTTGTAAGAAACAACGAACGTGCAAAGTAATACAAACAAAGGAAATCAGTTATGAATGGTTAACAACAAAGTAGCATTTTGTGGTTGCGATTTTTTGTTTTAAATTTCTTATATGGGTCTGTCCTTTCGATTTTGGAGAAGGGGCGTCCTTGCTTTCGATCATTGTTAAATGGTAGAATGCTTTATACAAATGCATTTATCAGCATCTATGACGGAGCAAACTAAAAAAACCGCGTCAGATCTATAAAATAGAGTTCAACAAGTACATGCACATTTTTGTACAAGTGTGTATAACAGGAAGAAACCTCGAAAAACTCGTTTTTAGCATGAAATTCGGCGACTGATTTGTCAAGGGATTCTGCAAAGGACGTAGGGGTGCAGTGTAAAACCAGCCATGATTGATTTTCTCTTCGTACATCCTCCTTCGTAACCCCCCGAGCCGCTCGCTGGGTACGGCACATCCAGTTGCTGAATACTACAACTTCGAGGCAGTAGCCCCTTGCCTAAAGTAGTAGCAGTGCGCAAACAACTCCGCTCACAGCCCACTGTTCAAAGGAGTCGAACAAGAGTGCCCGCTCGGCCACGTGAACCAATTTTTTTTAAATTCTATTCTTTCTTTTTTTTAACGAATTGTTTTTAACTCGTACATCGTACAAAAAGCCTTCTTCCACCCGGTTCCCGGGGACCAGAACAGATCATCTCTTCGCGATCTTCGCAAGAATATAAATAACGTCGATTTGACTTCCGGCTCGGGAGCGAATAAAAGTTGCAAAATCACCAATAGTACTAAGTATTCGGATTTTTTTTCAGCTTTTTAAATAGAGAATTCTTAGTATTATATATGATTTTCGTACTTTTGTTCGATCTAAGTTTTTTTGTTAGAGAATTCTGTGCGCACAAGTCTTGTTTTTTTTTCCTCGAAACGACTCCTCGATAGCGTTGATGTTGTCATTTTATGTTATTTTCAATGTACACGATAACGTTTTATATTCATGTGTAGTATGTAATAAATCACTGATCCAAACGGTGGGCGCAGAATATTTCGTTGATTCATGACAAAAATATATATGAAGGATTACACTGCAATATTAGAGCGGATAACTTTCTCAATTTAGAGAATTACAAGTTAATTACTTTCAATTAGAATAACCCGGTTATGTCAAGGGAGACGACAAGCGAAAAAAAAGAGAACTAGCTTAACGTCATGATAATTCGGTAACAAATTTAAAACAATTGTCGCTTATTGTTAGCCCCAAATATGAGCTTGATAATATTCTAAATAGGTAAGTGCAAGCGAATAACAACAATTTGTCAGTTTGCACAATATGTACAAAGGTTGACGAATTTACAATTGAAATCAAGACATGTGATGCTTTTTTTGTGTATTGCTCATTTGGCCCTCTCTCACTGTATCTTTCCTTTGCTTTCTCTATTTAACTCTCTTTTTCTCTCTCTCACACACACACTCTCTCTCTCTGTCTGTCTGCCTGCGTCTCTCTATCTCGTTCTCTCTCTCTCACTCATTTTTAGAAGAACTCTGATCTGGAACTCTCTTACTTTATCTCTCCTTCGCTTTTCTCCCTGCCTAACTCTCTGCCTCTCTTTCTCTCTCCCTTTCTCTCACTCATATCTCGCTCACACTATCTTCTCTATCTGTCTGTGTGTGTGTGTCTCTCTCTCTCTCTCTCTCTTTCTCTCTCTCTCTCTCTCTCTCTCTGTCTCTCGTTCTATCTCCTTAATAGTGGTTTCTGCTTTAGTGATCTATAGTGATCTCCTCAATAGTGATCTCCTCAGGCGATCTCTTAATAGTGATCTCCTCAGGCGTAAGTAGACATGTGATAATGACGTCCTCATCACGTCGCTGATACAGCATCTCACCTTCAAAGTCGAGCATCTTGTGCTTGCGCGCACGAAGGAGAATGCCGACCACCTTGAAAAGAAAAATATTCGCGTTTGAATTCGCGCCTTTTTGCCTGAAACAAGGTCGGCGAGAGAGCATGTGCTACATATGTATATAAAGAGACGTCGACTGGTCACGAACATTCAAATATGCACGCAGATTACGGTAAACTTTCGTGCTCCTGTAAAGAAGCGCTCCATTTGAGTTTTACAATCGGCTGCAGCATTCCGTTGGAGAACGGAAAGTATTCTTTTTAGTGCATGTATATTCTTTACCATGATATATAAACGCTATACCTATGTAAATACATATATGGGTCCATTATTGACTTTTTTTAAGTTGCCGAAAAACCAGTGGTGCCTTTCACCCCCTCCCCTACCCCCCCTCCCCAACCTTGTCCGAGATGTACTGGTAGAGCTGGAAGATCTTGCCGAACGAGATTTTCATGCGGCCGTCCTTGGAGCGGAAGCCGTTTTCGTTGATGACTTCGCAGATGTAGAGCATCTCCTTGGCGATGTGCTTGGCTGGAGATGAAAGAGAGAGAGAGAGAGAGAGTGAGAGAGAGAGCGAGAGAAAGAGAGAGAAGATAATTAGGCTCTAATAACTTGAAAGGGAGAAGAGAGAGATAGACGAAGAAAGAGAGAGAGAGAGAGAGATGTGGGTAAGAATATGATATAAAGGAGAGTTATAGAGAGAAAGACTCAGAGAAGATGAAAAGTACGTGAGAAAATAAGGCAATCAGAAACAGAAAAAATAGGCCTGATTGACTGATTCGTAAATTGAAAGTTGCAAAGCAATGGCGTCATCATCCCATACGAAAAGAAAAGAAATAAATAATATATAACTTGAACTGACACGCCTTCTTGGCGCGCATCTCCGTGAGCGTGCCAGGCTTGGGAGCGCCGTACTCATCCGAGTGCTTCTCATACTTTTTCGGAACGTAGTCCTTAATTTGCTAGGCTAATTAACTTCCTTAAACTAATTAACTTACCTAAGCCAATTAACTTACCTAAGCCAATTAACTTCCTTAAGCTAATTAACCTTCCATTTGATAATTATGAACAAAAGTGTAATCATATTGATATTACTAATTAACATCATGTAGTCTCCTGTGAATTACTACTTAGCACACAAATTGCCCAAAGCTCTCAGCAATTGATAGGGAATCTATACAAATGGGCAATTTCACTAGTCAATCTATGAATTTATCCTCCCCCCCTTATGCTTACCTTTGAGTAGACGTCCTCCTTCTTTCCTGCCGCTTCCTCCTCTTCAAGCTGCCGAAATTTGAGCATAACCTTGCCGACATCTAAATAAATGTCTCAAACTATGTAAGAATTATTTATTAATTTAATTAATTTTTATATAAAGTAAGCTTCTTAACAACTTGCTATTATTAATATACTGTGACAACCACTTTTTCATATTAGAAAGGCCTATTACTGATATACTTTAAATCTTTTTTATTTCGACTACAAAAAATGGTGAAATAGTTGATGGTTAGAAATTGGGTACAATTTATAAACATACATATAACTGCAAAAATAAAGATATCATTTGTATATTTTTTCGCAAAATCACAGTAATTCATAACGATTGTCCTACCAGAGAAGACCCGGCCATCGCGCTTTAGCATTATTGAGCGCTAAATGAAAGAGCAGTGAAGAATTCTGTCGAAATCGGCTGATATTGAGGAAGATTTCGCGAGAATATATATTTCCGGTGAAGAAGACAGGTAGGAAGGAGCAGGCCAACTATTTTCTTCGTGTGGGAACACCCCCCTTTGCTTCGATGGATGCGTTCGGGCGGAGATCATGGGGGCACGAGTGTGGTGAGAGGGTTACGAAAGCACGAGAATTAGCGGAAGAGAGAGAGAGAGAGAGAAGAGAGAGTGAGGGAGACCTGAGAGAGCGAGACAGTTAGAGAAAAGAGGGAGAGTAAAGAGGTGAAAGGATAACAATGGGGAGAAACAGAGAGGGAGAGAAAGAGAGAGAGGGTGAGAGAAAGAGAGAGAGAGAGAGAGAGAGAGAGAGAGAGAGAGATTGAGAGAAAGCGAGAGAGATGGAGAGAGAGAGAGAGAAACAGAGGGAGATTGGAGAGTGCGATAACCATGAGAGAATTAAGAATAGGAAGAAGAGCTAGATCTTATTTTGCTCCACAAGATTGCTTCTTCCACTTGACACATTCAGAAAGGAGTACAATGCAAACAGACAGAATTTCGAGAGCTAGCAAGATAATGAGAAATAGAGTTGTGAGAGTGGAAAGGAGAGAGAGAGAAGGGGAGAGGGGGAGAGAGACACGTAGAGAGAGTGAGAGTGAGTGAGAAATTGAGGACGAGAAGCAGATCACGCAAAAGTACATATATGTACATACATAAATGAATAAATCTCCCGTACCGTGCGAAAAGTCAAA
Organism: Allodiplogaster sudhausi; assembly: GCA_945643635.1. Taxonomy (NCBI): domain Eukaryota; kingdom Metazoa; phylum Nematoda; class Chromadorea; order Rhabditida; family Diplogasteridae; genus Allodiplogaster; species Allodiplogaster sudhausi. The sequence goes on from CALZFC010000029.1 coordinate 3,913,949, forward strand.
AGTTCAACAAGGGTGTCAGGTAAACTTGTATATTCTAAGCTTCAGAGCAATTAAGGCATCCCTGGGGGCATAAAGACAAATGAGTCGTTGCTTAGGTAAGGATCTAACTGTACAAGTAGTTTAAAGAGAGTAATTAGCAAAACATTATTTCTTTAAAATTAGAAATGTACACAAATTCGTAGATTTTTTTATATAATAAAGAGTAAAAAAAATAAAAAATAAATCGGATGGGGACTCTGGAAATTTTTAATGAATTATTGTCGATTTCTTAAAAAAAAAGTTATCTTTAATTTAATTCCTGTTTAATTCTTTTAAAAAACGTCTAAAAAAAAGAAATGAAACAAGAAATAAATGACAATTCCCGCTCTGACCACTGTCGTTGTGAGATTGGAGTGGGCCGCCGGCTCCTTCTACTGCGTCGTCATTGCCACTGGCAAGCTCGCCATCACTGGTCGTTCGTGACATTCTCTTTTGAGAGCTGAATTTTAATTTTACTAATTAGTATTTCCTTCTAGATTTTTATTTATTTATTATGCTTTTCTTTTTATCTAAGAGTAGATGTACATACTATACATACAGTACCGCCAAACATTTCAGGTACATAAATTAATTAGATTAATTAGATTAATTTAAATAATTTCAATTGGAATTTGAGCGATACTAGGCACTTTTAAGCAGTTTCTTGTGTTTGTTAGGGTGGTTTTTGACATGCTGAATAAGTATATACAGTCAGATTTTAAAATGAATCCGAAATGACTGTTTAAAAACGAATTCGGCCGCTTTTAGAAGGGCTAATGGCCGTGTTTTAGGTGCCTTCAATAACACAAGACGATAGCACCTAAAAGACGGTCATGACCCTCCTAAAACCGGCCGAATTCGTTTTTAAACGGTCATTTGAGATTCTTTTTAAAATCTGACTGTATGTACTTGTTCAGCACGTCAAAAACCACCCTAACAAACACAAGAAACTGCGTAAAAGTGCCTAATATCGCTCAAATTCCAATTGAAATTATTAAAATTAATCTAATTAATCTAATTAATTTATGTACCTGAAATGTTGGGCGGGACTGTAGATATGTATATCTTTAGATAAAATGATATGTATATCTTTAGTTAAAATAGCACAGCAAAAAAGTAGCCATATTATTGTTCTTTTTTTTGCTTGAATTTTTGTCTTTATTTTTGCTCTAGCCATTGAAAAATATTTGTTTAAAAGACTTTTAAAGTCGACACAATTCTCACCGCTGCTTGACTGCAAACTTCTTCTTTAGTCGCTCCCAAGCCGCCTCGACCTCCTCGCTGAAGCCGACGAGGGGCGCATGGCCCTTTACTGGATATGGGAGAGAGAGAGAGCAAGAGAAAGAAAGAAGGAATGAAAGAAAAAGAGAGAGAGGGAGGGAGAGAAAGACAAACAAAGAGCAAGAGACAGAGGAGTGAGAGAGAGAGAGACAGAGAGAGAGAGAGAGAGAGAGAGAGAGAGAGAGAGAGAGCTATAGAGCGACATAGAGGCAGAGAGAAAGAGAGAGAAAGATCGACTATGAGAGTAAAGGGTTTCGAGAGGCAAAGTGAGTGAGAGTGAAAGAAAAGTTAATAAAAAGAGAATATGGAAACGAAAAAAGTATATCTATTTATATGAATAAATAATAAAGATGAAAACCTGTCGCCACGGTCACGGTGATCATCACTGTTTTCGCGCATTTTAGCTTGCGAAAAATGGCCATTCTTCAAGGAATAAGATGTTCAACGAATATAGTTGATCCTCTTCATATATGTATGTACTAATTGTAAGTATATTATTTGAAGATGTTGCGTGATTATCACAGAGAACCGGCCAAAAAGCGTTGATATCGGTGGGGATATTTGCATGTATGTAAATAATGCAGAAGGAAATAGGAAGTCTGCGATATGGAAGGGGAGAAGGGAGGAGTACATCGCGGACCAGCTGTTCCTGCCCCCCCCCCCCTCAGGCAGAAGATGCAAATGTGGCGAACACATGTTAGGCCCGAGTTTGCGTCTCCTCCCTCAGTCAGCGGGATCAACTGCGAGGCAATCACATTGGAATCGTTCACTCTCTCTCTCTCTCTCTTTCTCTCTCTCTATCTCTCTCGCTCTCTCACTCTACCTATTTCTCTTTCTCTCTAGCCGTCCGCTTCTCTCTCCTCTCTAACTCATTCTGCACCCTTCCACTTCTCTCTCAACCTTTCTGATTTTATGCCCCGTTTTACAATAGCTTAGCCTCACTCGTTCACTACTTCAATTTCTCTTTTTTATCATACTTCTGCCTCTGAGCATTTGACTTGATACCCTCTCTCTTTACACCTCGCTCTCCATCGTTCTCTCATTCGCTCTCTTTCTCTATCTTTCTCTCTCACTCTCTCTCTCCATCTCTCTCTCCTCCTCTCGCTCTCTCTAACTCTCTTTATCTCCCTCTCCTCTCACTCTCTCTCCCGCCATCATTCAAATATGCTCGCGTCCATCTGGACAAAGAAGCTGTAATGCAGCTAATGAACGGAGCCCCTCTGCGAACTCGGAATGCGAAGGATAACAACAACATTTGGACGTTCTCGCATACCTGCTTTCAGGAAGATCGTTGCAAATAAAAGTTACATATCATAATTATTTTTGCGATATTCTTCCCGAGTAAAATTATTACATATCAAATAATGAAAAACTCAATCTTCTAATAAAAGAATTAAATTAACTTCATTATATTTTTTAATAAAAGTTGAAATAAAGTTTAAAACATAGCTTTAATTTAGAAGAGAAAGTACGCTATAATTTTTAGCATTTGAAATATCACATAAGTTTTCGGTGATCGCCCTCCTTTAAAAAAAATTAACTTCATTATATTTTTTAATAAAAGTTTAAATAAAGTTTAAAACATTGCTTTAATTTAGAAGAGAAAGTACGCTATAATTTTTAGCATTTGAAATATCACATAAGTTTTCGGTGATCGCCCTCCTTTAATGAGAAATCAGATAAAATAAGGTAAGCTAAATTTCAGAATTAACTTTTAAGAAGTGAATTGGAAGGAAGAAAGCTAAATTTTTTGGCATTAATTTATAAGAGGTGAAAAAGAAACAAGGCCCTCGAAGTCATTCCAACGGCTGCTCCCGTGTTCGTTCTGAACAACCTTTTGCACACCTCTGCACAAGAATTCATCATCATCACACCTTTCTTTTTTCAAAGTTCTCTCTTTCTCTACCTTCTTTCTGTTCTTGTATTTTTTTTTCCTCCTGTCCCTCTCTTTCTCTCTTTTCCCTTTCTGCTTACCGTTCTATTTCAAGCTTATACTTAGACTCTCAATTTTCTAATGATTCTTTCTCTCCTTGTAGCTCTGCCCTCATAGTTGGGCTCACTCTCTCCCTTACTCGAAGAATATCAAGTGTACAAATTTTTTTTTGCTGCGCAACCCTTTATCTTGATTCCGTCTTCTTTTCTTTACTTTGTTGTTGTCTTCTCACATATCCCTTTATATCTCTCGCCCCATCCACTTATCTTTCTCACTGTCTCTCTTCTCCCTCTCTCTCTCTCTCTCTCTCTCTATCCTTCCCTCGCTGCACCCACAATCTCTCCTTCGGCGTAGGGAGACAGGGCTATTCATTGCTCAACTCGAGTTGCTTCTGAGTCAACATTGCTCTCGCAGAGTTTGTAAGAGGATGTGGATGGATTCGTGGTCGGGGTGGGGGGGGGGGCTGAGAAAATATGTGGGCCAATATCGTCCTCTTCAGTCTCCATTGTTGACTTATCCGGCTCAACTCTGCAAAGAAGATTAAAGACTGCCTACATACATATGTACATATATGTATACTTATCATCAATTCAAACATTGCCAGCTTCGTCCAATTTCGTTTTTGGTTTAATTTCACATACCATGCAAACGTATGCAAAAGCTCTGTGTTACCATGGGCAGAGGTGCCCAAAAGTAGCCGTAAGGTTCGGAAAATTGAGACGCTGCCTAGGCATTTAGAGTGGCCAAGGAGTTTTGAACAACGTATATATGACGCGATTTGCGATAGAATCAAAATGGCCGATTACCCGGCAAAATTAGATTTCGCTCAAAAGCTGTTCATAGCTTCTTTTTAACACGTCGAAACGACTGGTATATGTCCGAGTTTTCCCCGCCGGGCATCGAACCCGGACCTGCATATTGCTTCCCATCCTCATATGTATGTTCGAAACAAGATTGTTTCGTACATGTTGCAAACTTTGGACAGATTAAATGCTCGGCTGTGTGCCATGCGGCGAAATCCAAAAAAGCATCAATCGCTCGCTGCGCTCGCAAAGAGGCCAATGTAAAATTTTCAACTATATTGTACACACTTTTTTCGTTAGCATATACCTTCCTTATCTTGACTCCTTCGTCTTCTATGCTGTTTGTTGTTTTGTTCTTTCTTATGCCTTTATATCTCTCGGCCCCCTTATCTTTCTCACTATCTTCACTCTCTCTCTATCTCTATCTCTATCTCTCTCTAACTCTCTCTATCGCTCTCCTCTCTCTCCCGCTCGCTATATTTCCCTCTCCACTCTCCACCAGCCACAACCTCCTTCTGCGCATGGAAACAGAGGGCTATACAGTGCTCAACACGAGTTGCTTCTGAGTCAATAGTGCTCTTGCGCTGTTTGTAAGAGGATTCGTCGGTGGGGAGGGGGGACACGAGAAAATTGACTTTTTTCCATCACCCTCAGTTAAAATATCCGTCACCAAGAATTGAAGGAACCAAATGTGGCGGTTTTTGTCCGCGGTTCTTTTTCGTCTGACTGCTCGTCGCATTGGGCAAACACTATCTCGACCTGTATCTGTATTCCCAGAGACCCCTTTTGCAATGCGATTAGACGAGAGAAACAAGCAAACTTATTTATGTGGAGAAACCCGTATAAGAGAAACAATTAGCAATTAGCTATACAATTTAATACAGATCCGCAAACTCACGACACCGCGTAGCTGTCCCTGTCCTTGTCCTCGACTCTGCGCCTCGGCAATTTAATTAATTTGTATAAAAAGTAACTTTCTTAACAACTTGCTATTATTAATATACGGTGACAAACACTTTTTCATATAAGAAAGGCTGGCATATTACTGATATACATGAAATCTTTTATTTATTTATTTCGACTACAAGATTAGAGGAAAATGGTGAAATAAAACCTCTGTTCCGCCTCGAGTCGAGACTCCACGCAGCCTACTCCTCAGCAAGTCTTCCCTCACGACTGACTATCCCAGTCGACTCTCCCTACACAAAACTAGATGTTGAATTCGCCGTTCTTTAATAATTATTCAGAACGACATCGGTTTGCATTGCCAACATGCATCGATAGGAGACAGATTACTAACATCATATAAAATTTTTGATTAAATAAGACCTCGCGATTCGTAGCTACTACGTTAATTCGGTTAACAAATTTATTTTAGTTACTAATTTGCATTTTGTAAGAGCGGAAGGAAAGGACAAAAGCAAAAGATATTGGAAGCATTTTCAACTAAAGAGTTTGTCTGGAAACATTTGTCTTGCATCATTTCATGCAATCACCTTCGCTGTGCCCGGTCGCCTTCTGGAATGCCTCTGAAATTCTGGAAAGCCTCGCCTTGTGGTGCTGTTGCCAATCTCCACTTGCTTTCTCGTTTTATGTTGTAGATGAATAAGTTAATATGGCCAAATAAGGCAGTAGTCTTAAGGATAGAATTTAAAAAAAATTGCATAAATAAAATATTTAATTAAAAAAATACCATTTGTGTGATACTTTAAAGGAGCTGTTGGGTTATATAAGGAAGGCAGGCGTGAATATCCCTGTTTGGAAGTAATAATTACGCGATTTTCCATTCTAGAAGACGACGACTCCTCGGAGCTTTCGTGGTTTATCAAGTGGGCAACGTTCTTCTTCAATCTGCTCTGGTAATTTCATTTTGATTCTTATTAATTAATTAATTAATTACCTTATATATTTATTTATTTATCAACATCGATCGAAGGAATACAAGCTGAAAAAACCCATTTAAAACTAGAATTTTTTTTTTACATAAATCAAAATTAGCAACAAAACAAATTATAAATGAGACAGAAATGAGACATTAAATATAATAAATAAATTAGTACAATAAATTATTAATTACAAATTTAGAATTCAAAAAGTTTTGGCGGCAAATTTAAATATTTACCTCTTCAAGGCACTCGGTCGGCGTGACGCTCGTGTCGCTCGGCGCCTACTTTCACATAATCAAGATTGACGACATTTACGAAGGACTCTCGCGCGCTGGCCAGGTTTCCGAATGATACCATAGACACATAAATGTAAATATAAATATTTATTTTATTTTTTAATCAATTAAAAAAAATTATATCAGCAATGTATAATTTAAATTTTGAATTTATTTGATAAATTTTGATTTCAAAAAAAGGTTTTGGCGCCAAATTTAAATACCCTTTTCCCTCTTCTAGTTCTGGCTCGATCCGAGTCTACTGATCGTCTTCATCGGCTTCCTGCTTCTCCTGCTCGGATTCATTGGCGCCGTCGGAGCGCTACGGTAGATACACTGAAATGATAAATCTCATTCGTTGCCTTCTCTCCCTCTCTTTCTCTCTCTTTCTCTTTCTTTCTCTCTCACTGTCTCTAGATCTCTCTCCACCTTTATATTTTCTCTCTCTCTCTCTCGCTTTCCATCTCCCTCTCTCTCTCGTTCTCTCTCCCACTCTATCTCTGTCTCTCGCCCTTTCTCCCTCTCTCTCCTCGCTCTCTCTCTCGCTCTCTCTTCTCTCTCTGTCTCTCTGTCTCTCTTTCTCTCTTCCAGTGAGAATCTGCACTTCCTCCTCACATACATCGTGCTCCTCTTGATCATCCTCTTCATCGAAGCTGCCACCGTGATCATTGTCTACTCATTCATGAGTCGTCTTCAGGCTGTCTTCGAAGGCGTCATGATGCAGCTGGTTCGGCTTGGCGGGAATTTCAAAAATCCACAATTTTGAAATTTGAATTTAGCTCCCTTCGAGAAAGTTATTTAAAAAAAATATATATATATTTAAATAAATTTAAATCCCATTTACAGGTGATTGGTTACTACGAGGACGCCGACTACCAACTGCTCATGGATACGATGCAGGTGGAAATTGAAGCAGTGTTTTGCCTCCCCTTTCACTCTCTCCTTCTCCATCGTTCTATGCTTTCTAAATCTCTCTCTCTCTCTCCATCTCTCTCTCTCTCCATCTCTCTCTCTCTTTCTCTCTCGCTCTCGCTCTCTAACCCACTCTTGTTATGCTTCCTCATTCCTTTTAATCTAGCAGTTGTGCTATAGTCAAATCAATAATCGCAAAAATCAGATCGATAATTTCAATTAAAAAAAAACGCTGTTTGCTTTACAGGCTCAATGGAAGTGCTGCGGTGTCACGAAGCCGAGTGATTACGAGAGAAACGAATACTTTGCCACGTCGGCAGCCGAGGTTTAATTTTGCTAACTAAGTCTAAATAATAAATTAATTTAAACAATAAAAAATAATTAATAGTAAAGATAATAAACGACTGAAAACAAATTTATTCACAAGCCGAACCCGCATTCATAAATTCTCAAGTGCTAGAGAGCATGTGATTTATAGAGACGGTGACTGCAATAGTCATTCAAATTGTCTTCTCTAACTGTCCAGTTTGGCGTCGTGGACGCTGGCGGTGTTCCTTCTTCCTGCTGCACGCCCGACTACTTCAACACCACCGTCGGCATCAATACAGCGTGCGGCCAGGGAACGCGACTCAAGGTGCACAATCGTGACGTGACCCTTCTCATTTGAATTCTTGCCTTTCCCGCCGAGCACCAGTATTTTTAGTTCTTAATTTTTTCACCCTAAAAGATTCCAATTAGGTCACTGCTGTATTGTTGGGTAACTGCTGCTTTAATGTACAAGGGCATGCCAAATCAAGGATAATTTAAACTTTGCTTGCTTTCCATGTCCTTATGATGCACATTGAAATGGCGCTGGTTTCCTTTTCAGAATATATTTAATTAAGCGTGCCACCGTAATCCGCTCTTTCTTTCTGTTCTTGTATTTTTTTTTCCTCCTGTCCCTCTCTTTCTCTCTTTTCCCTTTCTGCTTACCGTTCTATTTCAAGCTTATACTTAGACTCTCAATTTTCTAATGATTCTTTCTCTCCTTGTAGCTCTGCCCTCATATTTGGGCTCACTCTCTCCCTTACTCGAAGAATATCAAGTGTACAAATTTTTTTTTGCTGCGCAACCCTTTATCTTGATTCCGTCTTCTTTTCTTTACTTTGTTGTTGTCTTCTCACATATCCCTTTATATCTCTCGCCCCATCCACTTATCTTTCTCACTGTCTCTCTTCTCCCTCTCTCTCTCTCTCTCTCTCTCTATCCTTCCCTCGCTGCACCCACAATCTCTCCTTCGGCGTAGGGAGACAGGGCTATTCATTGCTCAACTCGAGTTGCTTCTGAGTCAACATTGCTCTCGCAGAGTTTGTAAGAGGATGTGGATGGATTCGTGGTCGGGGTGGGGGGGGGGGCTGAGAAAATATGTGGGCCAATATCGTCCTCTTCAGTCTCCATTGTTGACTTATCCGGCTCAACTCTGCAAAGAAGATTAAAGACTGCCTACATACATATGTACATATATGTATACTTATCATCAATTCAAACATTGCCAGCTTCGTCCAATTTCGTTTTTGGTTTAATTTCACATACCATGCAAACGTATGCAAAAGCTCTGTGTTACCATGGGCAGAGGTGCCCAAAAGTAGCCGTAAGGTTCGGAAAATTGAGACGCTGCCTAGGCATTTAGAGTGGCCAAGGAGTTTTGAACAACGTATATATGACGCGATTTGCGATAGAATCAAAATGGCCGATTACCCGGCAAAATTAGATTTCGCTCAAAAGCTGTTCATAGCTTCTTTTTAACACGTCGAAACGACTGGTATATGTCCGAGTTTTCCCCGCCGGGCATCGAACCCGGACCTGCATATTGCTTCCCATCCTCATATGTATGTTCGAAACAAGATTGTTTCGTACATGTTGCAAACTTTGGACAGATTAAATGCTCGGCTGTGTGCCATGCGGCGAAATCCAAAAAAGCATCAATCGCTCGCTGCGCTCGCAAAGAGGCCAATGTAAAATTTTCAACTATATTGTACACACTTTTTTCGTTAGCATATACCTTCCTTATCTTGACTCCTTCGTCTTCTATGCTGTTTGTTGTTTTGTTCTTTCTTATGCCTTTATATCTCTCGGCCCCCTTATCTTTCTCACTATCTTCACTCTCTCTCTATCTCTATCTCTATCTCTCTCTAACTCTCTCTATCGCTCTCCTCTCTCTCCCGCTCGCTATATTTCCCTCTCCACTCTCCACCAGCCACAACCTCCTTCTGCGCATGGAAACAGAGGGCTATACAGTGCTCAACACGAGTTGCTTCTGAGTCAATAGTGCTCTTGCGCTGTTTGTAAGAGGATTCGTCGGTGGGGAGGGGGGACACGAGAAAATTGACTTTTTTCCATCACCCTCAGTTAAAATATCCGTCACCAAGAATTGAAGGAACCAAATGTGGCGGTTTTTGTCCGCGGTTCTTTTTCGTCTGACTGCTCGTCGCATTGGGCAAACACTATCTCGACCTGTATCTGTATTCCCAGAGACCCCTTTTGCAATGCGATTAGACGAGAGAAACAAGCAAACTTATTTATGTGGAGAAACCCGTATAAGAGAAACAATTAGCAATTAGCTATACAATTTAATACAGATCCGCAAACTCACGACACCGCGTAGCTGTCCCTGTCCTTGTCCTCGACTCTGCGCCTCGGCAATTTAATTAATTTGTATAAAAAGTAACTTTCTTAACAACTTGCTATTATTAATATACGGTGACAAACACTTTTTCATATAAGAAAGGCTGGCATATTACTGATATACATGAAATCTTTTATTTATTTATTTCGACTACAAGATTAGAGGAAAATGGTGAAATAAAACCTCTGTTCCGCCTCGAGTCGAGACTCCACGCAGCCTACTCCTCAGCAAGTCTTCCCTCACGACTGACTATCCCAGTCGACTCTCCCTACACAAAACTAGATGTTGAATTCGCCGTTCTTTAATAATTATTCAGAACGACATCGGTTTGCATTGCCAACATGCATCGATAGGAGACAGATTACTAACATCATATAAAATTTTTGATTAAATAAGACCTCGCGATTCGTAGCTACTACGTTAATTCGGTTAACAAATTTATTTTAGTTACTAATTTGCATTTTGTAAGAGCGGAAGGAAAGGACAAAAGCAAAAGATATTGGAAGCATTTTCAACTAAAGAGTTTGTCTGGAAACATTTGTCTTGCATCATTTCATGCAATCACCTTCGCTGTGCCCGGTCGCCTTCTGGAATGCCTCTGAAATTCTGGAAAGCCTCGCCTTGTGGTGCTGTTGCCAATCTCCACTTGCTTTCTCGTTTTATGTTGTAGATGAATAAGTTAATATGGCCAAATAAGGCAGTAGTCTTAAGGATAGAATTTAAAAAAAATTGCATAAATAAAATATTTAATTAAAAAAATACCATTTGTGTGATACTTTAAAGGAGCTGTTGGGTTATATAAGGAAGGCAGGCGTGAATATCCCTGTTTGGAAGTAATAATTACGCGATTTTCCATTCTAGAAGACGACGACTCCTCGGAGCTTTCGTGGTTTATCAAGTGGGCAACGTTCTTCTTCAATCTGCTCTGGTAATTTCATTTTGATTCTTATTAATTAATTAATTAATTACCTTATATATTTATTTATTTATCAACATCGATCGAAGGAATACAAGCTGAAAAAACCCATTTAAAACTAGAATTTTTTTTTTACATAAATCAAAATTAGCAACAAAACAAATTATAAATGAGACAGAAATGAGACATTAAATATAATAAATAAATTAGTACAATAAATTATTAATTACAAATTTAGAATTCAAAAAGTTTTGGCGGCAAATTTAAATATTTACCTCTTCAAGGCACTCGGTCGGCGTGACGCTCGTGTCGCTCGGCGCCTACTTTCACATAATCAAGATTGACGACATTTACGAAGGACTCTCGCGCGCTGGCCAGGTTTCCGAATGATACCATAGACACATAAATGTAAATATAAATATTTATTTTATTTTTTAATCAATTAAAAAAAATTATATCAGCAATGTATAATTTAAATTTTGAATTTATTTGATAAATTTTGATTTCAAAAAAAGGTTTTGGCGCCAAATTTAAATACCCTTTTCCCTCTTCTAGTTCTGGCTCGATCCGAGTCTACTGATCGTCTTCATCGGCTTCCTGCTTCTCCTGCTCGGATTCATTGGCGCCGTCGGAGCGCTACGGTAGATACACTGAAATGATAAATCTCATTCGTTGCCTTCTCTCCCTCTCTTTCTCTCTCTTTCTCTTTCTTTCTCTCTCACTGTCTCTAGATCTCTCTCCACCTTTATATTTTCTCTCTCTCTCTCTCGCTTTCCATCTCCCTCTCTCTCTCGTTCTCTCTCCCACTCTATCTCTGTCTCTCGCCCTTTCTCCCTCTCTCTCCTCGCTCTCTCTCTCGCTCTCTCTTCTCTCTCTGTCTCTCTGTCTCTCTTTCTCTCTTCCAGTGAGAATCTGCACTTCCTCCTCACATACATCGTGCTCCTCTTGATCATCCTCTTCATCGAAGCTGCCACCGTGATCATTGTCTACTCATTCATGAGTCGTCTTCAGGCTGTCTTCGAAGGCGTCATGATGCAGCTGGTTCGGCTTGGCGGGAATTTCAAAAATCCACAATTTTGAAATTTGAATTTAGCTCCCTTCGAGAAAGTTATTTAAAAAAAAATATATATATTTAAATAAATTTAAATCCCATTTACAGGTGATTGGTTACTACGAGGACGCCGACTACCAACTGCTCATGGATACGATGCAGGTGGAAATTGAAGCAGTGTTTTGCCTCCCCTTTCACTCTCTCCTTCTCCATCGTTCTATGCTTTCTAAATCTCTCTCTCTCTCTCTCCATCTCTCTCTCTCTCCATCTCTCTCTCTCTTTCTCTCTCGCTCTCGCTCTCTAACCCACTCTTGTTATGCTTCCTCATTCCTTTTAATCTAGCAGTTGTGCTATAGTCAAATCAATAATCGCAAAAATCAGATCGATAATTTCAATTAAAAAAAAACGCTGTTTGCTTTACAGGCTCAATGGAAGTGCTGCGGTGTCACGAAGCCGAGTGATTACGAGAGAAACGAATACTTTGCCACGTCGGCAGCCGAGGTTTAATTTTGCTAACTAAGTCTAAATAATAAATTAATTTAAACAATAAAAAATAATTAATAGTAAAGATAATAAACGACTGAAAACAAATTTATTCACAAGCCGAACCCGCATTCATAAATTCTCAAGTGCTAGAGAGCATGTGATTTATAGAGACGGTGACTGCAATAGTCATTCAAATTGTCTTCTCTAACTGTCCAGTTTGGCGTCGTGGACGCTGGCGGTGTTCCTTCTTCCTGCTGCACGCCCGACTACTTCAACACCACCGTCGGCATCAATACAGCGTGCGGCCAGGGAACGCGACTCAAGGTGCACAATCGTGACGTGACCCTTCTCATTTGAATTCTTGCCTTTCCCGCCGAGCACCAGTATTTTTAGTTCTTAATTTTTTCACCCTAAAAGATTCCAATTAGGTCACTGCTGTATTGTTGGGTAACTGCTGCTTTAATGTACAAGGGCATGCCAAATCAAGGATAATTTAAACTTTGCTTGCTTTCCATGTCCTTATGATGCACATTGAAATGGCGCTGGTTTCCTTTTCAGAATATATTTAATTAAGCGTGCCACCGTAATCCGCTCTTTCTTTCTTTTACCAGAACGCCGTCCCGGCGCAGATCTACCACGATGGCTGCATCGCAGAACTCTTCCGCGAAATCTACGACAGCGTCCTCTGGATCAGCATCTCGTGCGGCATCGTCGGCATTCTCCAAGTATATACGATCACATTAAAATTCATTCTCCAAATGTAGGATCATACGAAAAAAATCATTCTCCAAGCATATATGATAACACTAAAATTCTCATTCCATCTTTTTTATTTAATTATTTTTAAATTTTGATCAGCATTTTTTTTTAATATCGACTCATCAATTAAAAAAAAAATTCAACGATATTGTATGTATTTTTAGTGCAGCTTTTTATTTCATCTTAAAGATAAACCTCGGATTGTTCAACATTCGTAATTTTACGCAAGTAAATTCAAACCTTGAAAGTTCAAGCCAAATCGAAACGGTGCAATTTAAGATGATTGGCCTTTGCACGGCGTGCACGCTGCGTGGTCAGATCTTTGCGCAGCGCGAGCGATGGTCTCGACGCGATTAATTGAACGAGAGAAGATTACTGTAGCTCAGGCGGTCACTTCAAAGTAAGTGGAATGGAGGAAGAGATATTTGGTGCAGATCTCTAAATGTCTCTTCAGTGTCTCCGCCTCATACATGATGCACTTCTTCTCTTCCCTCTCTTGACTCGAACGACGAGTTGCTGCTCCCGTTTCGATGCTCTCTGCGATAGTGCATAAGGATAAAAGATCTCGCTCTCGCTGCGATGTTTACCTCTACTCTTGGCTACATTTTGGCATACATATCAACATCACGATGGCAGAAAAGGATGCTTCTACACAAAAAAAGTGGATAGTAAAAATTTTAAAACAAATAGATTTAACCGTTTCAAACACAATTTTTAAAAAATATATATTTGAAGAACAAATTTTCTATGTGGTCGTAGATGGGAAGAAGAACAGTTTTGGTCGGTTATTTAAGAATGGATAACCGATTTTTCTGTCTTTTCCCTCTTCTCTTATTGTTAGTCACTCTTCTTTTTCTCTCACATTTACAGGCTGTCGTTGTTTCCGATATTTGTGAAAATTTACTCTCATTTTTAAGAGGTCGTCACGCTTTTCGAACTAGATCATCTCCGCTATATTTTGTAGAGAAAAACGGAATGGTCGCCACAATTTTTCTTTCTCGTTTTCATTGACATATTCACGAGTGAACAACACGGAAAACCATTTATCACGACACTCTGAGAATTCTTCGCCGTTGACAATGGGCGCCCTGATTTTACAGTTTGGCAAGTAAAAGAGAAATTTCTGACAAAGGAACCAGAAAGAAACCTACATTGCGAGGGCAAATAATAGGTGAAAGGGAAATATTTAAAGAACAAAAAATTGCGCCGGCCCCTTGGAAGTTCCGAGAGTGTTGTTGACTGTAATTCTTCTCCTCACATGACACGAGGTCTTTTCTGGCTCGGAATATGCGACAAGAAGAAGGGAACTTCTCTATTCTGCATAAAGTTTCGAGGAAGTAAAATATGCAAACAGCATAAAACGGAATGATAAATACAGACAACGGATCTAGCGAGAGAGAGAGAGAGAGAGAGAGAAGGAAGAGGGAGAAAAAGATAGAGAGAGAGAAGGAAAGAGTTAGAGAAAGATAGAGAGAGAGAGAGAGAGAGAGTTTGCCGATTCGTCACAAAACAGGCAGAGCGTTCATTTATCCGAGCAGCATGCTGGCAAACATGTAAAGGTGCTCTGCTTCTCTGCCGTCGTTCATAACACTCTCCCTCACCCCCCTCTCCTTCGCTCTCTCTCTCTCTTTCTTTCTATCTCTCTCCTTCCCTCCCCCCTCTCTCCCTCTCTGTCAACTCTTTGGCCTTGCCGACCTCCGCGAACAGTTTGTGTACGTTGATCACACCTGTTTTTCATGTCGCCTTCTTTTGAATCATGACTTTTGTTGCTCACGAACACGCAAGAGCGGTCTCTAGCACCGGTCTCTCTCGATCTCTCTCGCTCTCTTTCTCTCTCTCTCCCTTTCCGTATATTTCTCTCTCTCTGTTTGTCTCTCTCTCTCTCTCTGTCCCTCTCGCTCTCTCTATCATTCTTTCTTCCATGTCATTCCCAAACTACTAGTCCTTCCCCAAACTGTCGCTCACCCTATTCTAGCTCTTTTCTCACTTTCACTTCCTGTTTGTTTCACCATCGCGCTCTCTCTCTCTCCCTCTCTTTCTCTCTCTCTCTTTCTCTCCCTCTCTTTCTCTCTCAGCCTCTCTCTCTTTCTCTCTCTCTCTTCTTTCCTCTTCCTTCAATCCCATTCTCCTCGAAATAGCGCCGTTAAATCGCATGAATCTCGATATGCCTTGCATGCCAAGCTCAACATTCGTTCACTTCCGCATTTCGCTCTCTCGCTCGAAATTCCAATTAAAAAGGGCCCAATTCAAAGTGTGACCAGAATTATATGAAAGAAAAGAAAAAGCCCAGAGAAACAATGGAGAGAGGTTTGCGAAAAATGCCCAAAAAAAACTCCTAGTACCTACATATTTATCTCAACTTTCCAGCGGAATTATTTGGACTCACGAGGTAGAACTTGACAATTCCCCCCGTTTTTGAATCATCTCGAAGATTTCTGCGCTTTTGTTATTTTTTTTTGATATTAAAATCTTTCGCTCACGCTCATTTTCACGACATTTCACGACACCTAAATTGATAATAAATGGCAAGGTTTTTACAACTGAGTTTTTCTAGTTTGTCACTCCCTACCATTCATTACTTACATGAAAATGTAATGTGATAAATGATGATTGTTATCGTGTTTTATCACTGAACTCGTTCTTTCGTAAATGAAATGTCCGAGCAATTCCAACCCCCCCCCCCCCCTTCCAAGATCTTAATACTCGTGAAACCCTCACGTGCAGTCAAGGTACATGTGTGCCTTTCTTGTTGGGGCAGCCACCGCTCAAATAATTTTTTTCTTCAAAAAATACAGAGAGATTAGAAGAGAATGTTTCTGTATGAAGGAAAGAAACAAGAAAGAGAAAGAGAAAAAAGATTCAAGATTATTTCTCAGGTTGTTATCTGCTTTTCTTCTCAACTTTCCAACGCTAATCACGGAGTCAGAACAGAAGAATCGGAAGGAAAAATGGTGCGCGCGTCTTCATGGAATGAAAAGATAAAGTGCTGGAGAAGCTGCCGCAAAGTTCACGACGCGTCAGCCGTTCAGAATGGTTTTGAAGGTACGATATTTTAGCACGAAGGTAAGTTACTTCACCTGAAAAGTAAGTTATGTTACCTTGAAAGTAAATTATGCTACCTTCAAAGTAAGAAATGTTACCTTCAAAGTAAGCTATGTTACTTTGAAAGTAAATTATGAAAGTTTTGTTTCGTTTAAAGCAAGTTATCTTATCTGGAAAGTAAGCTATGTTACTTTATATGTAAATAATTTACGTTAGCTTGAAGGTAAAGAAGTTATGTTACTAATCATGCATACGTTCTTTGTATGTATGTAGCTATGACACGCTTGTTATACAACCAATTGGTGCCGCATCACATTTTGATGGTCAGAAATGTTATGGCCAAAGATTCAGTTACTCACTTTATCACATTTCGCCATAGCGTTTTTTTCTCTCACTCATCAGAGTGCGATAAATTAATTTCTAAATAATATCATGTACAACTGACGCTGTTTTTCTTCATACATATTTGACTCGACGAAAAGCAAGCAAGTCATAATTTAATTTTCTTTAAGAGAGCATGTCAGTATCGTTCGATCAAGGCTTGCCCTAGAATTTTTTTTTCGAATTTCTTCACCAAAATTAATTACAGTATACAACTCGACGTGATGAACAAAATAGGCTACATTTCAAAGTTGAAAAAAATTTTCCGCGTGAGATCCAGTACAGTAATCTTTTAAATGACATTGGTCATAAGTCGCTTCAAACTTATTATTAAACAACCATCGAGCTATCATTGGATAGCTGATTGGACGGGCTTTAATTTTCATGTTGATGATGTTTTCATAAAATTTGAATTTGGCCCTAAAAGACGGCCGTAAACATTTTCGGTGGTTGTTTTTGGCAAAATTTTGCATTTTCCGTTCATTTCCACAAAACCGGTCCTACATATTCTTAAAGCGCTTGAAATTTGCTACAATATATGTCTCTTTCAAAAAAATTAGGCGTCCCGGACTATAGTTCTCAAACGCTTGAACATGATGCTGTGTAAACTGTAACACCGTGCAAGCGCATTCTTCGATCCATAACTGCGCTCAATGTCAATCTTACAAAATCGTAAGTATATCATCTAAGAGCTCTCACGGAGATCTTCAAATGTTACATACATTATTTTATTGAAAAGTTTCAATTTATATGGGGAATTTCGTTATGTACAATTAGAAGGCTTCAAAAACTACTTTAAAAACATTTTCGCCTGTCGAAACATACATCATAAGAAAGAGGATGAAATTTGGTGCAAGATGAACCCCTTTCAATGGAATTCCAGGCATACGATCTTTTTTTATAAGTCATAAGAGTAGGGTAACATGGCCTTATGGAAAACCTGTAGAAAAAAAAGGATTGGAATATACTAATTCGAATAACCTAAAATGTGAATTCTTGGGCGAAATGACAGAGACGCTACTGGCACTACATTTATGATTTATAACAAAAGATCGTTTGCATTTAATTCCATTGAAAGGGATTTATCTTGTACCAAATTTCATCCTCTTTCTTATGATGTATGTTTCGACAGGCGAAAATGTTTTTCAAGTAGTTTTTTAAACCTTCTAATTGTACATAACGAAATTTCCCATATAAATAGAAACTTTTCAATAAAATAATGTATGTAACATTTGAAGATCTCCGTGAGAGCTCTTAGATGATATTCTTACGATTCTGTAATATTGACATTGAGCGCAGTTATGGGTCGAAGAATGCGCTTGCACGGTGTTTCAGTTTACACAGGATCATGTTCAAGCGTTTGGGAACCATAGTCCGGGACGCTTAATTTTTTTGAAAGAGACATATATTGTAGCAAATTTCAAGCACTTTAAGAATATGTAGGAGCGGTTTTGTGGAAATGAACGAAAAATGCAAAATTTTGCCAAAAACAACCACCGAAAATGTTTAGGGCCGTCTTTTAGGGCCAAATTCAAATTTTATGAAAACATCATCAACATGAAAATTAAAGCCCGTCCAATCAGCTATCCAATGATAGCTCGATGGTTGTTTAATAATAAGTTTGATGCGACTTATGACCAATGAAATTTAAAAGATTACTGTACTGGGTCTCACGCGGAAAATTTTTTTCAACTTTGAAATGTAGCCTATTTTGTTCATCACGTCGAGTTGTATACTGTAATTAATTTTGGTGAAGAAATTCGAAAAAAAATTTCTAGGGCAGGTCATAATAGGGCCCTGCTCGAGTCTTACTGACACCCTCTCTTAAGACAAGAAGCAGAATGCGGCGAAGCGGAAGACGCCCACCGCTGGGCTGCCGGCGCGAGATCCTGGCGCAGCTGTCCGCGGTGGCTTCTCGAATAAGTGGCAGGTGAGACAAAAGTGCGAGAGAGCATATGATTTAGAGAGACGAGCGACTGCATACAATGCTCAGGAAAATTACAAAAATATATGTAGATTACGATTGAGTTACGAAATGCTTTCCTAAAAAAAATACGAAATTAGCTTATCAAAACAATTTCGATATAAATGTTTTTTTTCTTTTGCATTTTAACGTCGCCGATACAAATGTTAGCCATAGTAGCTTTTGTCTTTTCTGCTGTAGACACTTTTTCTTCTTCTTTTAAACATGACTCAAATGGTGCCTCTAACACAATACGCGGGAGATTGTTTTTAGTATCATAAAGATCACTTTTACATCTTTCTTTTTAGTACCTGTTGACATGCATCGGATGCGCTGTTGGCCTTGGCAACATTTGGCGCTTCCCGGCGACAGCATATAGTAATGGAGGAGGTCAGAGAGAGAGAGAGAGAGAGAGAGAGAGAGAGAGAGAAGGAAAGCGATTGAAAGAGAGAGAGAGAGAGAGGGAGAGAGAGAGAGAGAGAGAGAGAGAGAGAGAGAGAGAGAGGGTAAGAGAGAAGGAAAGCGATTGAAAGAGAGAGAGAGAGAGGGAGAAAGAAAAGATAGAGAGAGAGAGAGAGAGAGAGAGAGAGAGTGTGTAAGAGAGAAGGAAAGCGATTGAAAGAGAGAGAGAGAGAGGGAGAAAGAAAAGATAGAGAGAACAGCGAGGTAGAAAAGATAGAGTGGGAGAAACAGAAAATATTGAAGGAGAAGAGAGACAGAAAAAACAGACGTAAATTGCAGCGGCTTTCCTCTTCGCTTATCTCGTGGTCGCAATCGGATTTGGCCTGCCGATCCTCTACATGGAGCTCATCATGGGACAGCTTAATCAGGCCGGCGGCTCAATCGCCTTTCGTAACTACATGCCGCTATTGCAAGGTTAGCCTAGTGGATACGAGGTGGCACGTCGAAGCACAAGTCGAGAGTTCGACTTCCATGAGTGGCAAGTGAGTTTTGAGGCCTCGGCTTCGGCACGGCGATCCTCTCCTTCTGTGACTCACTCTTCTACAACGTCATCATCGCATGGGCATGCATCTACATCGTCAAGGTATTAAAAATTAAGCTCAAACTTCGGGGTAATTTTTTTAAATTGAATATTTTGATGCAGATTATCAGTGGCACTTCATACGAATGGGCTCGTTGCGACAACTACTGGAATACAATTTGTTGGAAGATTTTAAGACAAAAAAAAACTGTAAAATAACTAATCGATTAAAAAAAAAATTATCCATTTACTGTTCAGAGAATAATTTTAAAAAAAATCTAGCTTGTTTTTATTTTAGATTGCAGTTCGCTGCAGCAAAATGCTCTTTGTGCCGAATCCGGCGAGGGCGAGGTTTGTCATTAATTTTATCTCACTTATCGACTATTACTTTCTTTCTAGGCAAAGCAGAGAAGCATTTTATGTGGAAACAACCTTACTGTATTAAAAAAAGTTTAGTCAATAATTTTTTAAACATTGTTATCGAAACACATTTTATAAATAATAAAAAAAAATCTTCAAAAGAAAAAGAAAATAATAATAATGATGTCTTTTCCGGCTTGGTACAACGGCTCATGCGGCAATAACAGTGCGAGCTTTCGCTTCGAGAACAACATGACCGCCATGAGTGCGTCCGAGGAGTTCTTCAAGTATCTTCTCACTATTTTGATTTTATTTATTTTATTTCGATTTTTTTTATTTATTTATTATATGTACATACATGATCTTACATTAATAATGAGATACCTTTGCATTTTTTTACATTTATACTTACATTAAAATAAGAAACATTTCGCTGTAAGAAAAGACTTTTCTTCATTATTTCTCATGGCTGTATCTCGAGTGCATAGCTTTGGAGCAAAGGCTGAACGAAGAAAAAAACAATGAGAAAATCAACAAAAACAATAATTGCTTAGTACTTAGTTACACACAGCTCCAGTAGATGCTGACAGAGAGCGCAAATAGATTTTGAAAAGTGACGGAGTTGTTTAAGTTCTTCAAACCCAAGACCTCGTTATTAGAAGAAAAATTCAAGAGATTAGTAAATTAAACAATAGCGAGCTTCAAGTTAGAAAAGTGTACAAATAGATTGATAATTTAATAAACTTATTTCCGAGAGAGAAAAATTAAAGTTTCTGTCCATTTAGCTACTATGTCCTGGAGAAGACGGACACGATTGAGGAATGGGGCAGCTTCAACTGGAAGGCCTGTGTTCTTTTTGTTCATCAATAAATGATCCGCAACAGAATTGGCTGAATCTCTATTTTCAATTTGCGCTGTATGTTTGTTTTAATATTTTCCGAGAGATTTGCTATATATAGAGATTTGTCAGTAGATAAAAAAAACCATTATTTATTATATGAATTTAACCCCTTTTATTCTTAGGTGTGCGTTGCGCTCCTCGTGTGCTGGACTCTCTCGGGGCTCGGCCTGATTGGCGGTGTTAAGATACTGGGCCGAGTCGCGTTAATAACAGCAACACTACCGTAATAAAGGCTTTCGTGCTGGGACCAGTAGACTTTTGAAAAAATCGTATCTAATTTCACCCTCTTCTTGGAGAGCAAGGAAAGAAATTGGAATGTAAATTTGAAAGTTTATCTTTCCCGCCTTGCACAGCTACATCATCATCGCGATCCTCTTCGTGCGTGGCGTCACGTTGCCGGGCGCTTCCGACGGCATTCGATACTATCTGCTCGAGCCAGACTTCTCCATGCTCATCAACATGCAGGTATTGGGTTTGATGAACAGATGCACATATGTATGCGTATGTTTGTAAAAATAATTGATTAATAAATTTTTATTTGTTAATATATTAAGGATAGCAAATTAACAAGCAAGTTAGGAATTATTTATATACTATTTTTTATACTACATATATGTACCTTCTGCCTCTATCACCTCACTCTTCTATGTTCTCTCTATATGCCCACCTATCTCTCAACTCTCTCTCTCTCTCTCTCTCTCTCTCTCTCTCTTTCTCTTTCTCTCTCTCCTTCTTCTCTCTCTCATTTTTCTCTCTCTCTCCAGACTTGGCGTGCCGCCGTAACTCAGTGCTGCTTCTCGCTCGGCATCGGCATCGGCACAATGCTCGCGCTCTCCTCCTACAATCCACGCACGCACAATCCGTACAAGGTGCGCTATCATTGAAACGAATTCAGGCAAAACGGCGCGAATTCAAAAGCACATTTTCGCTTCTGTGCAGGACGCCGTGATCATCGCGGCCGCCGACTCGTTCATGTCCGTCTTCGGTGGCATCGCCGTCTTCTCCATCCTCGGCTTCATGGCCAAGAGTCTCGGCAAAACGGTGCCCGAGGTCGTTGAATCGGGTAAGATTTCCATGTCTACGACCACTCCATCAGATTCGAATAATTCTACTTGTTAGTCCTTGAAATAATCTTGGATACCTCGAGCACACCCTTACCAACCAATAATGCCGTGAACCAACCGGATAATTAATTTAAAACCTTTAAATGTATAATAATAATTAATACAATTGGAATTATAGTCAGAGAGTGAAACGCTGAAGGATTGCACTTAAAAAAAAACAAATAGAAAAATAATTTTAAACAGTAATGTTAGAAATCCGGAACCCGTCTTTTCATGCTGCTTAGATGAGTAAAAAGCTAAAAAAAAAAAGTTCGCGACATACATATCTAAATAATATATTTATTACATAATAATAAAAACAAGTACAAAAAAAAGAATTGTTCGACCTCTGCTGATTCTCTCTCCCCCTTCTCACAATCAGGCCTGACACTCGCCTTCGTCGCGTACCCGACCGCGATGGCCGAGATGTCCGTGTCGTGGCTGTGGTCCTTTCTCTTCTTCTTCATGATCTTCCTCCTCGGCATCTCGACCATGTTTGGTGAGTCCATAAAAGGACAACGGTTTTTTTCTTTCTTTTTAACCATTTATTTTGCACTCTTACTGTTGAAAACTTCCCCCGTTTGCTAGCGTTATCAGACCGTTTTTAACAGTTCCCAGAACCTGTCCAATCGATCTCTCTCCATAAAATATCATACTAAAGCTTCCGCGAAAACCTGTCATTTCAATCTCACGCCAAAACCTGTCATTTGGAATCTCCCGCCAAAACTTGTCATTTTGAATCTCCCCCTCGAAAACTTCTAATTTCGAATGTTCCGCCTCGCGTGCAGGCTTCGTCGAGAGTGCGGTCACGTGTATCTCGGACGCGTCGCCCATGCTGAGGCGGCATCACGCGCTCGTCGTGAGCAGCGTCTGCGCACTCGGCTTTGGACTCACGTTCCTCTTCGTCTTTGGTGTCAGTACCCCCTCATCCTGGGTGGGGCCTTATTGCACCTATTGGGGGGGGGTCTATCCCGAGCCTTGGGGTAGTCAGACACGTCGGCCTAGCGGCGGGGGCCTCCAATAATATATTTCAGGGTTTTATCTACCCGGTTTCAAGCCTTGGGGTTGAAACGCCTTGTGGCTCACATCTTCCACTTGGTACTATTGCGTATTCAAGGGTCTGCTCCCGGCCCCAACCCATGGGTTCTATTTAATTGCCCACATTTTACTGTTAGACGTTTGCAACAATTCCTTACGATTGCGGTATTTAAAGATAGCATTCGAATATTGAAAAAGCAACATAGTCCAGTCTTAGATAATCGCTCTCTTTACCATGTAATTATCAGTGTAACCAACAACACGTTTTATTACTTTTAATTAAAAGTGTAATTTATGCAGAACTCTGTACACTGGTTCAACGTCTTCAACGAGTACGTCGGCTCTTTCGGCCTAGCGCTCATCGTTATCTTCGAGATTGCGCTTATCAACTTTGGCTACGGTAACTCTGATAATAGTACCTTTGGCTACGGTAGCTATGATCATCACACTAAAATTGATCATGCTATCGTCCTATTTTCCGGCCCGTGTCGCTATTGGCGCGACGTGCGCGCAATGCTCGGCCCTCCACGTCATGTCATTGGCAAGATTCTCGGGCCGTCCGGATGGTACCTCAAGATTGCCATGTTCGTTACGGCTCCCATTTTCGTCGTGGTAAGATATCACATTATGTCCATTTCCTTTACCCTGTTCCTTACTCCATGCCGACTCTTTCTCTCTGCCTGTCCCTCTGTCTCTCTCTCTGTCTCTCTCTGTCTCTTTCTCTACCTCTCTTTCGCCTACAATCAGCCATTTCAGGTAATCGTCATTAGCACCTTCAGCATCCAACGAATCGTCTACGGACAGGGCGCACGATCGTATATGTTGGTACATTCTCTCTCCGTCGCTCCCTCTCCCAATCTCTGACACACTCTCTCTCTCTCACTCTCTCTCACCTCACTCTCTTTCGTACTCTCGTTCTATCTCTCTCTATCTCTCTCGATCTTTCTCTCTCTGCCTATTTCTATCTCTCAATCACACACCCACGCGCTCACAAAATTATTTCATTCTCCCATTGACCTTCTATATTTGGCCGTAATAAAAAAAACCGCTGGCATCTCTGCTCCCCAAAGTGCCTCTCTCAATTTATCCCGTTGCCAATCTCGTCCTTCCCAAACAGCTATCCGCCGTGGACGGAGACGTTCGGCTGGATCATTGGGTCTCTCTCGGCAGTCGCCATTCCAGTCGGCGCCATCGTCAACGTCGTTCGATACTGGCGCGATGGCTCGGTTGGGATTTTTGTCATCTTTGAACTTTGATCACTGATCTTTCATCTTTGATCAGGCATCAGAAATGAGAAAAGATCTTTTATATTATGATCTCTGATTCGACGACACTGGGCCGATGGCTAGGTTTCGTAATTATTGATTTTTTATTATTTTGTAATCTCATTCATTAACACTCTTTTCTTCTTGACTTTCGATTCTGTACACACACAAAAAAAATTGCCATATCAGAAGTGAACATACAAGTATGTATGTCCTCTTGCAACATTCCTCTGCATATCTCTTTCCTAAAATCTCTCTGAAGGCAGCAATTGCCATATACAATTCATTTAAACACAGTTCAAAAATTCCGCTGATGCTTTGAACTTTGATCATTGATCTTTGATCCTTTATCCTCTCTTCCTTCTCGCAGGGTTTGCTCGCGCTCCTTCGTGCACACCCCGAGCATCCAGCACTCGTCTATCACCTTGACGACGGCGATCAAGAGAGCGAAGTTGACAACAGGGAAGAGACGGCGTCTCCAGATTCGAGGAGCTAATTCAAACCCTCACCCATCCCATTTCCGGTCCGATCCTAGTGGTGCCCCCCCCACTCCCCTTCGATATGGTCCAAATTGTGCCCCCCCCCCTCTTCGATCCCGTCCTAATAGAACCCCCCTCTCCACTTATGTACATATATACCCTTCAGCGATCCCTTGAACCCCAGCATCAATTATACAGGATCCAAGGACCCTCTCTACCCCCTCACTATTATTCATGCAATTCGTTGCATTGTGAATAAGCAACACAGCTTTTCACTCTTCGACCTCCATCGAGGGCATGTACATACATGGGCTTTTAAGCAAAATGTGTCGTTTTAATGAGCGCGACTGGAGATATGGAGAATCTCACAAAATTGAGCAAGTACGTGCTATTGTAAAGCTTTAGTCCTAACATTTATTTATTTAGTTCGCCAATTTTTCATTTTGTTTGGCAATTTCGTTTCGTCTTTTTTTAAAGATGTATGTTTCTACAAATATAAAGTATACATGTATACATCTACATACATGTGTATGTATACCATTCTAACAAAAGTTTAAGAGGAGAAGTGATGTACATACTACATACATACATTCATAAATTTAACGTAATCGATCTGTATGGCAGTTTCGACGTTCATTTCCGTGAAATCCTCCGCACCACAAAAAAATTAATAATTAGTTTTTACAGTTACAAAAAGTTTGAGTTCGTCCGTATAGATCTGAAAAACCATCAGAATGTATTAGAAGTACTCCTATACCAATCGTAATACAAGATCACAATAAAATGAGCGATTTTCCTTCATCCAAAAGAAATGATGCGACATGGCATCTATAAAAAAAATCGTTAGGTTTCATTGAGCATCTTTCTCTCTTTCTCTCTCCATCTTTCTCTCTTTCTCTCTCCATCTTTCTCTCTTTCTCTCTCCATCTTTCTCTCTTTCTCTCTCCATCTTTCTCTCTTTCCCTCTCCATCTTTCTCTCTTTCTCTCTCCATCTTTCTCTCTTTCTCTCTCCATCTCTCTCTCTTTCTCTCTCCATCTTTCTCTCTTTCTCTCTCCATCTTTCTCTCTTTCTCTCTCTCCATCTTTCTCTCTTTCTCTCTCCATCTTTCTCTCACTCTTCTTCTTTGTCTCTCTCTCTCTCTCTCTCTCTCTCTCTGAGTTTGTAAATTAGTTCACATTCTGCATATCAAAAATTTGGATGGAAATCGTGATCAAAAGAGTATATTTATTTCAACATTTCACCACTAAAAAAACATGCAAATTAAATAAGTAGGATGCATAAGACAAGGGAACTTCAACATCTAAGAGTAGAGCAATACAGTGATATGTATTAATACAGTGGTATTAATGATTGAATAAAAAATCCCAAAAAAAACCTAAAAATTAAACGAGAAAAGGTAGTTTGACCAACTAAAATCCCGCTTATCGCTTAGTAACAGAAAACATAACAGAAAAAAAATGAAATGAATTGATGAGTAATTAAGTGTATTTTCGACCCGAGTAAGAGCCATATTAATAATGAAAATAAACATTAACTGTAGGACGTGGTGTTGGCTGTCTGTTACATTTGGTAGGGGTGGGTGTGAGAGACGAGGGGAGAGAGATTAAGGAGAGAGAGAGACGATTGGTGAGAGAGAGGTAGATAAAGAGAGTGTGAGAAGAGGATAGAGATAAAGAGAGTGTAAGTGGAAGAGAGAATAAGAGAGAGCGAGAGAGAGAGAGCGAGAGAGAAAAATTACAGTATTGGAAAAATGATAATGCGATGAGGGATTATTTATAAAGAAGAGAAGAGTGTTAGAATAATTTTTGAAAGATTATAGAAATTAAAGAGAAAATGCAAAAATGCTCCGTGAAAAACAACATCATAAATTCTTCCTCATAGATAGTACATTTCCTAGTTGAGCATACGAATCGTGAGTGTGGCGGTTCCCTTTTGTGAGGAGAATTCCCTGCTGCCTCCAGGCAAGGACGCTCCCGGGCACTTGAAGAAAAAGATCTTGAGAGAAGGCGGAGACTCGAGACTTGTCCAAGCCTGAAAAAATGAATTATAATTGGGCCTTTTTTTAGTTTTAAAAATGTCTAAAAGAAAAATTAATATGCAAAATGCTAGTTGTTCTTTTATTGAAGTTTGCGAAGAAAACGTATGTATGTAACTGACCGCAATGACTTTGGTAACTCTATCGCGTCCCACGACGCACTGGACAAAGGAGGCGCGCTTAGGGCGATCGCGGCCGACGCCATCGACGAGCGCGTCCAGGATGACGTCAATTGGCATGCACACCGAAGTCAGACGCAGCATCTCGAGGCGCTCGCGGACACTTGGAATGACGGCCGCTGCGTAATCGGCGACGAGCGGCGTGTCCAGGTAGATCTTGAGCTCAGTGACACTCCGATTGGAGGCGAGAGAAGCGAGGAGCGCAGAGAGGGCAGACGGCGTCGCAGCGACTCGGACGGACACTGTCACGTTGGCGCATTGCAGGTGCGCCCATGCGGAGGAGGACAGCGACCCGAGCAGTGCTGAACAAGGTTGCTGCTGCATGAAGCCCAGTGTTGAATCCACGCACACCCATCGGCAGATTCGGAAAAAAAATTTTGCTTTTTTTTCTGGATTTTTACCCCTCACTTACAGGGTAACACCTCATAGTAAAATTTACATACGAAATTGAAACCCAATAAAAAAGAAAGTGACTAGCGCGCACAGAAATAGAAACGGGCACCATTATTCTTTGGGGCCCTGCCGGTCTCCTCCGGGCCCAAAATCTCTGCTCGACTCCGCCCGCAGATGTCGGGCCGGTGAATTTTGGGCCCGGGCCTGCTCGATTTTTAAGTTTACCAGATTCGAATGTATAATTCGTAGTTTTCTTAGAGAAATTTTTTCCTTTAAACTTCCCGCTTATAATTAGAAGGCTTCTCATTTATATAATAACGAAGCGAAAAACGACTCCTGAAGTGCAATTTTACGCATTCGCAATAAGATGTCGGTCGGTTAAATGCATGTTTGCTATCATATTTGCGAAAATCGGGCCCAATCGGGCTCATGGCCGGGCCCGAAATTGGGCCCCGCCAGGCTCGAACCAAACGGGCCTTGGAAATTTGAGCCGACCGAGCCTGTTCCATCTCTGACCACGCCGCAACAGGTAAACGATTTTCCGTTCAGGACTAATTATTTCCATTTTACCATTTTCATTTTCTGACCTGTGTGATTGCTTATTCCGATTAAATCGATTTTCACAAAGGTACTAATGAAAAGGAATGAAATTCAATAATAAACGTTTCGAAAATCTCAAATTTATTATTCCCGGTATATGCAATAAAAAAAAATCCTCGCATCGAGATGCTCTGCTCTTCGGGGCGGGCACAAACAACAACTGTATAGAACAGAGATTGTTTTTGCAGCTTGAGCCAAATTTTATATATATACAGTACCGCCCAACAACCAGGGGTGCAGGAACTTTCGGAACTTTCGGAAAGTTCCAAAATGTCCGATCAAATTGTGCGCTTCTGGATAATCGCACGTCGATTTGGTTTGCATATTCAGATTGGTCGGGCTTGAGTCATGCACCGTACCTTGCTCATCACTGGAGTCGACAGGAGTCGATCCCAAGAACAGGTGGAGGGAGTCGAGGTGAAAAGCCGTGACCAGGTTGTCCATAGAAGGAGCAGGACCTCTGCAAGGAGAGGAGTCATCAGACTCGTAGAGAGAGAGGAAATAGCAAGGGAGAGGGAGATAGTGCGCGGGAGTTGGAGAGAGAGAGAGAGAGAGAGAGAGAGAGAGAGAGTAGAAGACTCACCGATAAGGACAATCGAGTGGCGAGACCGCCCAGTCGCTGCCGACGAAATCGGCATGAACAGAGTCTAGACGCGCACGCTGCATGGAGTGGCTGCAAATGGGAGATGGAAGAGGTCGCGAGGAGAAAAGCAGTACGAGGAAAAGAGAAGGCGCGAAAGGAGATCTATATGAATGAAAACATATGTGGAAGTTAATATGCATATTTGAAAATTAAAAGGTACTGAAAAGGTTTTTATTTCAAAGATACTGAATTGATTCTGATAGAAAAGAACACGAAAGAGCAACTTCAAAGGCTGTACAAATATAAATGCGAACTGGAACGGACCGAGATGCTCGCTCGACTTCCGTCCACCGTCGGCAGACTTGGCGCGCCTTGGCCAGCGTGGCGGGTGGAAGAAAGGCGAAGATGGCAGCCAGCACATCCTTATGGACGTCAGCCGGCCCGCGCCTCAGGTCGAAGTTGCTAAAGTAGGGATACAAATCACACATTCATCATACTATAAAGATACCACAAATACAACATTAAAAGTCCAACGAAAACATGCAGAGACTATTTTAAATTGCAACAAGACGAGAAATATGACACAAGGTATTTATGTTCACAACATGTTTAGGAATCTTAACTTCATCATCCTCATTTTTCCTCTTGTTTTCATTTCTATCGTCTTGGCTTCACCGTCTCTCTCTCTCTCTCTTTCTCTCTTTCCCCGTCTCTCTGTCTATCTTTCTCACTTCTCTCTCTCTCTCTCTCTCTCTCTCTCTCTTTAATAGAAATATCCGACGAAAAAACAACTGTTTCTTTTATATTCCCATATGGTCAAGTAAGCCCTAAAAGATCGATTAGAGGCGGTCTCGCTTTATGAAAGCCAGTATTTAGCCAGAAATTTGCATTTGTTTTTTTAAACTGGTAAAAACGTCTATGTCGATGCAGCCGGTGTATCACAATCAAATCCAAGAAAGGAGTGCCAACGGGTGGGAATAGGAGGCAGTCTCTGCCCGTCCTGTCCACTTTGCACCCCATTTTCACCAAGGGATGAGAGATACAGACGTTAGAGAACAGCGAGACAATGAAAGAAATAGAGAGAGGCTAGATACACATTCGTTTCAAATTTGAAATTTTGTTGCGCGCCCGAAATCACCGCTCCTCCAGTTGTGAGTTTTGCACTTTTTGAAACTTGGTTTTGTCAGATATCAACGGTTTTTCTTTCATCATATACTACTTCCTTTAATAATAACAAAAAGTGCAAGTACCAATTGGTTGACGGGTTCCAGCCACCGTTGTTGTTGTTCTTGTAAGAAACCCAGCTCCTCTTCATCGTTCTACTCCGAGTCCCTTCAATGAAGCAGAGAGTTAATTCATTACAAATAAGCAAGACAATCACAGGCACAACTACCCAAACTGTGAGAAAGCATCCAAAATGGCACTGGTAGTCTCTCTTACTGCGAAAACGGTGCGCTACTTTTGCTTTGTTGGCTCTTTTGATCTACCCTTTTTGCAAGCCGACGCAAACTCTGCACACAGAAAAAAATGTGACGCACAATTAATGTTCCATCCAAAATTGTGACCAAAAATGTGACACGCAAGCGGCCGCCGAAGAGAATTGTGACAACGGATGTCACATTTTGGTGGCAAGGAGGGACGAGGCGATGCGAGAACAGAAAATGTGACATTGTACCACTTTCGACCATGTTTAAAAAAATATTCGGAATCATCATTTGAACGGAACGTTTAATTTTCGGAAGAAAATCTCGGGTTAACAAACACTTAAAACTTATCCTTTTTTTATTTCATGTTTGTAATATTGAATCGCTTTTTGATATGACATTTATAACGTGTAAGCGTAGCGATTCTGCTCTTTTGTTTCAGTTAGAAAGCGAGAGTCCCCGGGCCGCGTAGTTAGCCAAGCTGCTCTTTGTGCTCTCGATCAACAACTGGAGACTCAACTTCTAATAGTAAGTAATTGAAAAGTTTAACTCATTCATCCCGCTATTGATATGAAAAAGCTGATTTGTTAATGGTTATTCTTGCAAGTTTCTATTGCAGTTTTTATTCCCTTATTGTTAGCACTTTTGTCTTCTTTTCTCACGAATGAGTGATAAAATTAACATTATTAAATATGCTGAATATGCAACGTTGTTCTTTTATTATCAGGCTAGCCCTTCTTGTCTGCGATTGCTGGAACTAGACAGCGTGTCGGCGCGCGCAGCAAGATCAAATTCTTTCGACATCCGAGCGTGGTTTGCTTTTAATTCTTTTCTTCATAAGTTGATACATCTGTTAATTGATGCTGCCATTCTTCCCAACGAATTTAAATATTTAATGTGTTTTCTCTTTATTGGTACATTAACTATCGTTTATATTTCATGTTGAAATTCGTATACTTATTTCAGCAATTTTATATTTTCAGTATTTCTCTTGCCCAATCCACCCAACAACCGCGCACCGCGCAGCTTCAACGCTTAAGCTGCTGCATTTTTGTCCAGGTACGATAACTTTTCAGACTCGTCTAACAACTTTGACTTTTAAATAAGTTTCGTTCGTTTATTGTTCTTTAAGAGTACAAAAAACTCATTTTCCCACACATTGAAAAGTTTGTTCCGAACATTTTTTTTCCTTGTTCATTTGTTATTACCTATTCCACGTTTATTATTTTTCTTAACTTTGAAAGCAGGATAATACAATTCAAAAGATTTTAAATATAAATAATGCGTTGTTTAGAAAATCGGTACGCACTCTTCCCCTGACTTCCTACCGGAGCTGGAAGACATCGCATCTCCGCGCAGACCGCGCTTCTGCCATCTGAAGCTGCCGCAGACTTGCGAAGGTTCGTTATGTTTATATACATTGTCTAGTCTTCAATTCTAGGGTAACGTGGTTAGAAATTTGTAGTTGTTATTATCAGGGAATAGAAGCCACTGTCGATGATCCTAAATATTAGCAAGGTTTGTTAGCTGTTTCTGCCCATCTGTCCCTCAGGATGATGCCCAAAATTAGGAATTATTCTGTGAAATCGACAATACCTTTTTATACCCTATCGGTTATGTAGTTAATTCAATTTCTGGGCAAGTTTCTTTTGTTTTCCAGAAAAAAAACCGTAATCAAACCAGCTCTGTATAACTTATTTAAAATAAGCGAAACTGTTCTTTTCTTGTTTCTTTCTTTTCTTTTCTAAGAAGTACCGTAACCCAACTCGATGTGTATATTTTAAAAAAAGAAAATAAATTTTGGTACGACGAATAATTAATGCTTCTTTTTTGCTCAACATTTTATACAGGATTACCATTGTATATTCTGAACTGAAATATTTCCAAATGTAAGTTTTTTCCAGGTCTCCAACAACACGCCGTCAACCACACTGATCGGAAGCCGTTCCGGTGCGACATTTGCAGCAAGGTGGGATATGATTTAACTTATTTTTTTTAAATATTTAACATACCGTACTCTCGTCCTTAAACTTATCGAGTATTGGAATACTGTTGGTGCAAGTGAAAAGTTACTTGAAACCTTGAGATGCTTTTGTAAGTGCTTTATGTGACTTACAATTACAATTATCGAAGCTGTAGTTGCTATTGATTAGCGAAGTTACGCTAAGTTTAGAGAATGTAAGCTTATATCTTTTGACTTTTAAATTATATTCAAAGGTATTTATTTTCTCCCATTTCTGGGAAACTGTTCTTGATTTTCAGGAGAGTTGCCCAGAACCGTAACCTTACGAAATTTGAGCGAATTAATTCGCGAATCCGTACCAATGATTTATTTTAAATGGAAAGTGATAAATTTCTGGACAAGTTTAATTTCTTAAAGGTACCGTATCCCAATCTGTTCTGTATGTGTCTGTGCAAGTAAATTCCTTGAAGTAATTGAGAATAAGCGATTGCGTTCCTATTCAAAAGAGTAAGTTTTTTGAGTGGATTTTTCTGGGCACCTTTATGTTTACTATAAACTACCGTAACCCAACCAGTAGTTACAACTGATTGAAAATAAGCGAATCGCTCCATTGTAAGAGTGTTATTTGAAAGTTTTTACAAAGTATTTTTTTCTGGGCAACTCTTTTGTTTACTATGAACTACTGTAACACAACCCACTGGTTACAACGAATTGAGAATTAACGAATTGCACAAATGCAAACGTGTGATTTGTATTTTTCTGTTACAAAGTTGGTTTTTAATTACGTTACAATATCCAATATTTGTTAAGCATGTTATATGCTTAAGAATATTCATACAGAAAAAAAATTCATTATTAAGAGAAAACAATATAGTTATGGAAGAAAGTTTTAGACGAAAAAAGGAATACAAGGCTGCAAGAACTATAGAAAGAAAGAGCACATAGAAAGATAACATTGAATGTTAATATCTAATGAAAAAGGAAAACAACAAATTACAGTTTAGAATCTTAACGATGCGTTGTCCAGCGGACGTCTGCGAGGAGGAGCTTCCTACATTGGCCCACTTAAAACGGCATTGTCAACAGTCACACCTTGGAGAAAATCAATATCACTGCCGCTTTTGCTCATCTGAGTTCGGACGATTTCAAGCATGGCGGGTTCACTTGAGCCAACAACGTGAGTAGTAATTTAAACAAGTAATAACAGTACCTCACTATTGAACATCGCAAGTCTTCTCTTCAGATCCTGCTCTGATGAGGGGTCTTTATTCCGACAGCAGCGATAGCGATGGTGCAATGGATGTGGATGTTGCTGACAATGGCAACATGGATGCCTCGTCTCTTCAAGAGGATGTTGAGGAGTTGGACGGCGACATATCTGCAACTGAGCTGGAGGAGGAGGACGATGAGAATGACGACTCGGAAGCGCTCGAAGCTGATGATTCGACCAACTTCTGCGAAACGATTAGAGCCGAGATCCTCACCTCCACAAGCCGAATTGGAATAACAGAGTCGGAAACGGATAAAATGGTGGATCTGATTCGCCGTATCGCTAAGAACGTTCGAGCCATGAACGACTCCCATTTCGATCAGTTTATGGCGACACTGAACACCGTTGCTACATCATACAGAAGGAAGGCTGCGCTTCGACAAGAACAGGACTACATTGAACCTTTGCCTCGACAAATGGGGACGATGACTGTCCCCGTACGCGACTTGGATGGGAAGCAGAGTCGTGTCGATCGACCGTGCAAGTTCTACATTGTCCCACTGAAGGATTCGATAGAAGCGGCCTTTCGGAACGTGGAATTTCAACAGGTTTATCGCTATTTTGTGTTACATTGAAGTATATAGAATCTGTATGCTTTTCAGGTGTTAGAAATGGAGCCATTCGGAAGGGGGAATTTCCTGTCTCCACTGGACGGGCAACGGTTTCGTGACGCTACCTCCAGAACGAAGAAACCACTACTTCCGATTGTGGTATACCTCGATGACGTTTGCCCTGGAAGTGGTCTACGAAAGGCGTCGTCTATCCACTCTCAAACCATGATGTTCTTCACTTTTTCCGGACTGAGACGGCATGCTTCGTGTCTACATAAATGGAAGTAAGTGTCAAAATGCTAAAATAAAAAAAGCAGTTCTTCAAGTAAATGCTTTAGGTTTCTCTACGCGACATCGTACGGGTCTGATCACAAGGCTTATGGCTACAAGCCTCTTCTAGAAAGCTTCAAGGTGCCGTAATATATTTGAAGTAAAATTTTTAAAAAAGCGTAAAAGTTGTAAATAAAGATCAACAATTAGTTTAACTTCTTAGGTAGAGTTGAACGTACTCTACGAAAACGGAATCATGGTGTCGTGGAGAGGGCGAAGCGTTGTCGTCTACCCTTGGCTGCACTCGGTTCTTGGTGATAACCTGGCACTAAACCAAGTCCGCCAGATGCAGACGTGCTTTTCCGGAGGTTTCCCTTGCCGTCACTGCTTGACCAACTACCGCGACTTTGGAGCCGTTCACCTAGAGAAGGACTGCCAATTACGGACTTTGGCGTGGTCGGTTCCTTTGTCGTTGATCGGAGATAGGATGAATTTAAGCGATAACTTAAGGTATCAAGCGAACGGCCCTCCTGCTTTTGGCGTGATGGGGGATTCGCCACTCAACGGCATTACGGGATACCACGTGTCGGAGGATGCCTACTGTGATATCGCCCACGACTTGTACGAGGGCGAGAGCTGCCGTCTTCTAGGAGTGGTCATTCGGGCCATCATTCGGAATGGACTTCCGCTCAAGGATATCAACGATAAGTTATGTGCCTTTGCTACTGGGCGAGTCGACAGCAGCTGCACAATCAACCCAATCCCGGCCGATGTTTCGCAAGGTGACCCTGTGTCCGGGCAAAAGGCAGCCGACACAGCATTTCTCATTCGGCTCGTCCCATTTCTCTTCCCGTTGGACGTAATGGTTGCGGAACCTGAGATCCGGCTTCTGTTCCAGCGCTTTTCCGAGTTGAGTCGCCTTCTCTGCTCATTCGAGTTGACATCTGGCGACATTGATTTGGTACGTTCTACGGCCGAGGAATACGTGTCTCTTGCTTGGCGAGTTGTCCCTCTGGACATTCCGCCCTCTCGCGCAGCTGCAGCCCATTCGTCCAGGCCCATCTACAAGACGCACGCGTTGCTGCACTATGCAGCTGCGATTCGTTCTCTAGGGCCAGTTGGACAACTGAGTACTCTGCAATTCGAGCAACTGAATGCGTACGTCAAGCGACGGTCCTACATTACAAGGAACTTCACGTGTCTGCCGTGCACGTTCGCAACTCACATCCAGCGCACTCTTTGGGCACTACGTCTTCAGAAGGAGGTGGAATTCGTTCCCGGAAAAGGAATCGAGCAACATCAAGTGTCAGCGCTCGCACGGGCAGTTCTGAAGGAACGACGGGTGAAGTGCACTCTCCTACTCCAGCATCACGGGACACTCTACAAGTCGGGAGACATCGTTTTGCTGAACAAGAGTAGCAGCTTTGTTCCTGCCCAGATCGATTGCTTCGCATTCACGGAACAAACATGGAAGATCGTTGCAAAGATCGGACATCCCGCTCGATTTGATGACAGCAGACAATGTTGCTTCTTCACCGCATCTGGAGCGATCACAACTGTCTTTTTCAAGGAACTTTTTGATCCACTGCCTCTTGACGGCTACCCCGAGGGAAATGAGACCGCTTTCATGCCAAGACACGCCCTCTGCCACTGCTAGAATATTTTCGTTATTTTCTCTTAGCAATAAACAAATACTTTGATCTGAAGATCAATATTTCAATTTATCCCGTTATTTACGACGGCTCACGAATATGTGATCATTTGCATGATTTATTTCCTAGTTAGTGTGATCTTTAGCGTTAGACCCAATGCGTCTAACCATTCTGTTGGAAGCGGGTGCTCCTGAGCCCGAGTGTTTGGGCGAAGAGGACTGCTACTTCGAGACCATTGCACAAGTCAAGCAATATGTGAGTACACGGACTGGCTCCCCTCTGACAAATGTCAGGCTGCAGCTCAACACTCCTCAGCGTATGATAGACGTTCACCCCTCTCAAGTTGTTGCGGCGCCACACGCACATTACATAGCAACAGGAAGCTTACTCGAGGTTTACCGATTGCCTATCTCTCTAAATGAGTATATTTTTACGTGGATCACTTCTCAGAGTCCGGCAACTTCGACTACGATGAACAGCCAGGAGCTATCCCTCTCGATTTCTTCCACATTCCTGGCAAAAAATGAGTCCCTTTCGCCAACCAATCCGACTGCGCTCTCGTGGGAGAAAAACGCAGTTTTTCCTGATGATACTCGAGCGGAGCAAGGTTATACTAAAATGAATGCTCATATCTTAGATTCATGAATTTTCAGTTGATGTTGAAGATGCTAACCCTTGTGAGAGAGAAGTCGACAAAGATCGCGATCTTGAAGAGCTTGGAGGTAAATCATACTCAGATTGTAAGCGCAGCTAGTAATTCATTTAATTTACTTAGCGATTTCTCATCCCTCGACACCTCAAGTTCGCTCGGAGTCACCGTTGGTCAGAACTCCCTCGGCAGTTCCAGATCGGACGATGTACACAGGCAGGCCTTTAAATTTCTGTTTAGTAAACTGCACTTTTGTCTGTTGTATCCTTTAGTATGCAAGCAAAACTCGGCGCAAGCAGATTTCTAATTAATTTTCCTTTTAAACAAGTAAACGTATGCGTTTAAGACCCCTTCTACCATCGTCTGAACCAGCGCCTTTTGAAATGCAGCTTTGAGAAGTTATTGGTTGGCAAGCAAGGAGCTCCATTCCTCAAGAGGCTACAAGATGACCCGTCGTATGACATTTCGGACGACAGGGTTGGCCGCTGCCTGCTTACGAGAAGGATCGCCGACTTTCTGCTGACATACGCTGACACGCTAGTTTTCAACTCTTGAACAACTGATATTTTACCGCACTTTTTTAGCAGAGAAAAACCATCCCCGAAAGAGACGCGGAGCTTCGTTACGCATCTATTCGCAGGATACCCCAACTGTTCTATAGTTAGCAACCTTTTTTTCTACACAACAGTTTTTAACTGAATGAAGATCATTATGAAATTTGAAAGACTCGATAACGCATTGCTAGTTACCTGAATTTTCTCTGATGTAACTACAGAAAGCATTTCAGGATGCCTTCATCGACAGCCACAAGGGACTTGTCGAATGCCGCGTTAGGCGGGTCAGATCTCTTCTTGGAAAAAGAAGCTTGCTATCACAGCCCATCAGAGAGTACAAGAAGAAAGCAGGCAGCCGAGAGTGGCTTGCTTCTTCGGATAA
The DNA here is from genome assembly GCA_945643635.1 of Allodiplogaster sudhausi. NCBI lineage: Eukaryota > Metazoa > Nematoda > Chromadorea > Rhabditida > Diplogasteridae > Allodiplogaster > Allodiplogaster sudhausi. Next base: position 3,950,955 of record CALZFC010000029.1, read on the forward strand.
CGAGGAGGAGAGAGAAACTGACGATCATTTAAATGTCAGTTAAAGCTCTACAAGATACTGTTATATTTTGAAAATTAAAGGCATTACAAAACCTTTTGTTTAAGCGAATTAACAACTTGATACACGGCTCTGTCGAGCACCTCGAACTCCTTAAGCAGAAGAGGTTTTTGTCTCTCGAGTCTTTAAAGTTATACAGATATTTCATTTTGTCATATATAAGAGAGTCTTTAGATTAAAATGTAAAATTCTACTACTAGTAGCAGCTCTCTCACAAATGGCGATATATAATTTTTTTTAGAAACTGTCGTATACGCTTTTGCCAGAACAATCCTCCGCGAGCAACAATGACACGTTACTCCTTCTACGCGCAGTCCCGTTACGTATGTGATTTTTTATTTGTCGGATTTTGTTTTACATTTAAATAATTTGTCTATACTTACATGAGTTATTTCTTGCTCTATGGCTTGAGTTTAGAACAAAATTTTTGGAATTCACATTAGACAAATATACTTTTGAATTTGCTTGCAGATTGTCGATGACTTCATCGCGTCAAAGTGCGCTTCCGCGGGAGACTTTCCACGGAGATTGCAAGAGAAGATTGCGCCGGCAATGTCTCAGCGTGCCCTGCGCGTAATATCCGAAGCGAAGAGAAGATCTCTTGTTGAAGCGAACGCCTTCCCGCCTGGAACAAATGGTTCGGTATTCTCAACCTTATAAAGTTTTGAGTTATCGAAAAAAATGCATCCATGTGTACTAAGTATTTATCTTTGTAACCCAGGTTCAATTGTATTTCCAAACTATTCATCGAACTGTTAAAAAGAGAATAATTGTATGCCTCAGATTTCGCTACATTCGAGTTCTTACTCAACATGCTGGCACTGTTCGAGCATACAGACAAAAAGAAGAAGCCATCTCGTGTCAAGTTCGTCTACAATCGCTTCCTGGTCCGTTATTTATTACAATTCAAATTCCCAATCAATATCTACCTATTGCTTATAAGTTAAGTGACATTAGTTTCCTGTTGCCTTTTTCTTATCTTGTGAGTGAAAAGGAGCGAGAAAGAGAGACGATACAGCGAGAGGAGTGTAAACTATGCTGCTTAGGCACATCATTCTGCGTCGTCGGCTCTTGATCAACTCAAGAATGAGGGCATCCGGCAGCCGGTGATAGTCGCATACGGTGATGTCTCTGCCAAGTTCATCATCGCTCTTGAGGGAGTCGATGTAACCGTCAGTCATGTTTTGTTAAAAAAAAAAGTTGAAATGTAATTTTAACAAATTAAAAAAATTTAATTTTAACAAATTAAAAAAAATTCTTATACTCATAGCTTTTTTATTTATTTTTTACCTGCTTTATAATACGCATGCTGCAGGTTTCTGGAGACCTTGCCCATGCGCTTCTCTCCTACCTCGCTTGCTTCTGGTTGTTCGACCTCGAGTACCCACACGAAGTGAAACAAGAGCTGTCCCTTCTTGCGAATCTGCTCGGCATTCCGGAGCCCATGTCAAGAGATGCAGGGCTCATCTACCGCAAGTTGGAGGCCATTATGGCCGAATAGAGGCCAGTCTGATCTCATTAGATCACATTTTTTTGTTGACTCTTACATCTGAAAATTTTCTTTTACTTGAGTTTATTTCACTTGAGAACATTCTTTCATCTTAGTAAAAGATTGTTTCATTTTTTAACTTGCTTTCATGCTATACGTTTCTTTCATTTTAGAACTATCGAATTTTTATTTCCAAGATTCATTCAGAAAGTAACTGGTAACATAGACATATCCTTCTAAGAAAAACAGTCTTTACAGAATGTATTAATTCTTGTCGTTTTATGACCAGTAACTCAATTTTATCATGATTAAGTAGCCCAAATTCATTTAACTCGGCGCGGTTATCTTGTAAGTGTGTTAGTTGTTACTGTTTCCTTGTGAATGTGTTGAGTTGTTACTGTAATCTTTTGAAGGTCTCACTAACTTAATGAATAATTCTTCTTGTTATTAAATGCCAGTGGCATGCATAATAGTAAATGAATCACTAATTCGAAGAATGGATGAAGGGGGAGGGAGAGCAAAAGGGGCGGAGCTAACGGTGGGAGCATGTCACAATTTATGTGCTGCCGCCTAATTGTGACATGCAATGTCACATTTTTGCTGGGATACGCTGCCCTCCACCGCTCGAAAATTGTGACATGGCGCGTCACATTTCTGTTTCACTGGAGGTCACAATTTTTTGGAACATAAATTGTGACATGGGGTGGAACACATATGTACCGAAGTAAAATCGGTACATTATTGTGACATCAAATTGTGACATCCCGTGTCACATCGTTTTCTGTGTGTGCATGTTTTTTTTTTCATGCGTGGCTTGATTTTCTTTCTCGCTTCCAGAACAGAGTAGATATAACAACTGTTTCGGATTGACACCTGAAAAATAATAGACTAAAAAGTCGAGAAATGTAATAGACATGGCGGACGTTATACGGTAGTTGGCATCTTGTGTCATAAGTTAGGAAACAATTATGTCTCTAATTCGCTCCGATGAATAAAATTTGAGGTTTATTTTTTTATTTATTTCTTTAACTAAGTGTATTTCAAAACTCTCTCTCTCTCCCTATCCTATTTCTCTTGAATTCTCTAGCTCTGTTTCAATCTCTCTCTCCTTCTCTCTCCCTCTCCTTCTCTCTCTCTCTCTCCTTCTCTCTTTCTCTCCTTCTCTCTCTCCTTCTCTCTCTCTCTCTCTCTCTCTCTCTCTCTGCCATCTCCTTTTCTCAGTGTAACTTGCAACCCGGTTCATGGAGATGACCAATCTCTAATATCAAGCTGACATGATCCAACGCTTCGTATGGCTCTTTTTTTTCTAATGCCAAACAAACGCTATTTGTCCACTTCATTTGTTGGTACAATTCGATTAGCGAACAATTAGTTCTCCTCAGCACATCACAAATATGATCTCTACCAATCTCTCTTTCTTTGTCTATCTCTTCCACTGTCTCTCTCTTCCTCACATAATCATCTGATTCTTCTTTTCTTCTTCAATTGGCAACCTTCCAAGAATCACAAACGTTCCCGTGTAACAAGCATCTCAATTTTTTATCAATTAAAAAAGAATTCCTACGGCATATAACGCATAGATCACCATCAGCTCTTACAGAGATGTATGTATGTACATATGTAGGCTGTCGCTAATTAACCTAATTAATCGAATTCTTCTAAATATGTACCTGCAATTTTGGTGGCGAAAGTATCAACCTATTGCATGTATATGCGTCCGATGCCACGATTTGCAAGTGTAGATTATTATTACTTGAAGCGCAAATGTAAGAAATGTTCACTTTATCGATGGCAAAAAGTTGGCAAAAAAAAAACTTTAAAAGTAAGCATGTGGGTCTTTGAAGCATTCTGAGAGCAATCAGAATATATATATATATATTTAAAAAATCTATAATGGATATGCACTTCATTGTTTTGCTATTCACTAGTTCAATTTTGTTTCTTCGATGCACTGCTGAAATGAGCACCGGCTGAAAAAAAAATGCATATATGCAGACAGTATTCTTGACTGCGGAAAGAATGTTCATATATGTATGAAATTCATGGATTCTCCGAAGCACCAAGATTGTTTATGTTGCAAGGGTATGGACAGCTTGTTTTGTATGTACCCGCATACGCATGTATGTATATTTTGCGTATATGTACCGTATTCTACAATACGTATATATTTTTCATCTTAGGGATAGGAAATTTAACATTTTAGGTATTATTCATCCAAGCAGCTGCTTTCTTGTTGTTGTCTACAAAATTTCTTTTTCTGCGAACCGATGTTTTGAGCACTGAAAATTGCTGATATTGGAAAACATGTGATTTTCTCACGCTTATACACCTCTTACTACTATTCTTCATAATTCAGTGGAAGAGATTTGATTGCCTTCCCACGTTGTATAATGTATACTCCACTATACTCCACTTTTTCTCGACACTTTGTTAAATTTGTTTTCAAGAATAAAAAACAAGTAATTGGCGCCTCTAGAATGCTCCGCAACGAAGCCATACTTGAGTGAACATGTATGACGGGATACGACTAAAATAATTATTTGAACATCAGTAACATTCTTCTCCGTCCATTACTATCGTATAGAATTCTTTCAAAGCGTTCTCCATTCATGCATGATAAAGCATCATCGACTATATGTTCTAATGGCACACGATGTTAACAGAACATTTTCAGAGTTTAATACTTTCACACGAACTATTCTAGTATCAGTGTCTGGCTTGATAAAAGGAGCAAAAGAAGAGTGAATCACGCCTTCAAGGAGAGCTTGCTTCCTGGTACATTAGAGCCTGCCAGCCTCTCACTACACGGCATGGTCGACTCGAATGTTGTTCTCTACGCACTCTACGCCTTTTTTGGTTAGACATTTAATGTATTTATTTTGCTTATTTAACATTGTTTTTTAACAGATGAAAAAGAAGACGAAATGTTCCATGAATGAATGATGACTTCGGAATTATTATTGCGAATTCATTTGACTATAAGCGATATGTAGCCTAATTATTTTGCATGTATACTGCACTCTTAAACGTATTATGTGACACGTATTAATACGTGTCACATAATCAGAGGTGTCAACGGGCCCAAAATATTTGGGCCAGCCCGGCCCTGGGGGCCCAAAGTCTCGGCCCGGCCCAGCCGGAAATTTCCGGGCCTTCTAATTATGGGCCCGGCCCGGCCCGGCCCGGCCCGTGGGCCCGTTTGAGCCCGATTTTCAAAATCCAAAAAAAAATTTTTTTTTCCAAAAATTGGTGCTATGCTAATTGGGGGTTTCTTTTGGGTTTGCATGAGCTTAACAAAGTAAAAATATGTTTCCCCCACCCCTAAGTAACATGCCACTAAATAAACCAATTTCTAATACTTCCAAAAATTTCAAGTTTACGTTTTTATCATCAATTTGTCAGGAATTTTTGACTTGAGGGCCCAATCGGGCCTACGGGCCGGCCCAACTTTTCTTGGGCCCGGCACGGCCCGGCCCGGGGCCTTGGAAAATTGGGCCAGCCGGCCCTGAGGTCCGGCCGGGCCGGCCCATTGACACCTCTGCACATAATACGTTTAAGAGTGCAGAGTACATACAAAATGGCGTAATGCTATTTTTCCAAAAAAGAAAACAAATTACAGGTGGCGCGACTTTTATTGCAAATGTTAACATCGTTCTTCTAATTGCGTTACATCGAAAGCTGAATAAGTCTAAGGAGGTAAGCACTGATACGTTAAAAGAGATAATACTCTGTTATCAGTAGACTCAATTTTATCTATTAAAAAAAATTAATTTTTCCGAAAATACTTCAGGAAAAAGAGTACATAAAGGAGTACTAAGCTAATCTATTTGACATTTACTGATAAAGTTAGTCACGTTCTCTTAAAAGAACATGTACTTCTTTAAAGTAAATTTTATCCCGAGGCATTAAAGGGCGAATTAAAGAATTAGTTTAGTTTTTAGCAATTCCACTAGGTTAACTTAGACAATATTGATTGGTCTGATCTGCGCTGCTGACCTTTTGGGCGGCTTCAGCATTGTTATCGCAGGCTCAAGGAGGACATGGCTCGCCGTACGCGATCTCAGTAAGCTTCAATTTTTGCCATTTCTTTTTTGGAAGTATACATATCTGTCAGTAGTGACCGCGATATATGTACATATGTATGTCTCCTACCTACCATATGATTTGATACAAAGTTGCAAATTTCAAACATTTTTGTCATGGTTAATAATCTTTGTTTTTTTTAATCATTGGTATAAGAACACTAGGAAATAAAATGATATATGCATAGCTTATGTCATTCGAATTTTTTTATTTTCTTCAAATTTTGTTTTAAAATACAATTTTTTCTCGTAATCCAGCAAAAGCTCCCGCAACTTCTTACGATTGCGCGCGAACTGTCTACACATGGACGTTCTGTGGCGCCTATCAGATGGTTTGTCTTATTCAATTATGTTTTAAATTCCCACACTTTCGCCTGATAGAGGATGAGAGAGCATTTAGCGTCACGAGATACGACTACACAAAGCAGGAAAAAAACAGAGTTCTATCTGATTGCAAGTTCTGGCCAAAGTTACATTGTCCGTTAATGTACGTACATATGTAGTATGTACATATCTTTTAATCTACCTTTTTTTTAAAAATAATTTTAGCTATAATACGAAGAATTCACAAATATTTCAATTAGTATGTTGAACGATTTGGGAAAATTGCACACAGAATGTGTTAACTCCTAAATGAAATATTTTGTTTTTATTAGAAATAAAACTAATGTCGGTTCAGATCGGCCTGTCAATTCTCGTTGTCGCATGTGATCGATTCTTCTCGGTCATGTTCCCTGGCTACTATCGCAAGCTGAACGCTTCCTATGCATACTCCGTCGTTGCAGGTGTAGAAGATTGTATACGATTCGAACAACAACAACTGATAATAGCTTCAATCGCTTTATCTGCGTACTTTGAAATGAATGAGATGGAGCGAGGATAAGAGTGAAATATTGTGGACGAGGACAAAGAGAGAGAGAGAGAGAGAGAGAGAGAGAGAGAGAGTTAAGAGAGATAGAAAGAGAAATAGAGAGAGAGAGATATGGAGAGAGAGAGAAAAGGGAAAAGAGAGAGATAGAGAGAGAGAGAGAGAATGCGAAGTAAGTCGTTCAGGAGTCTTCGTTTATGTGTCAGCTGGAGTTGCTGTCTGTGGCTACGTATGGCTGACTTCTCCACCTGTCATGGGCACCATGCTATGCTTTGCACAGACTGCGTATCCGCCTCAGGTCACTCTCTCACTCTCTTTGACTCACACTCTCTCTCTCCTTTCATCGCTCGCTGTCAGCCCTCTCTCTCACTCACACTCTCTCTCTCTCTTTCTCACTGCGTTTAACTCTCTCTTTCTCCTTTCTTCGTTCATTGTCATCCTCTCTCTCTCTCTCTCTCTCTCTCTCTCTCCTGACCCCTCCCATCTCTATCTATCCTTTTCCCCGCCAACAATCATCATCTCCCTCTCCCCATCTCTCTATTTCCTTCCCTCTCACAAGAAGAGATACTCAGAAATTTTTCAATGTCCAATCCCGTAAATACAGTTGATTCAACTCATATGTACATAGATGTGGGACTACGTCGTCGTCTTTCGACAGGTGACAATTCTCACAGCACTCTTTGTTTACGTGCCAGTCGGTATTCGTATTCATCGACTCTATCAAGAGATGCTAAGTCATGTGCGTCATTCAAATATTGAGCATATTAAAGAGGCTGGCTGTCCAGGGATAAAGTTCGGTGGATTTTAAGCCTCCATGGAAATTTGTACCGTTTAATGTTTCTCACAAAATCAATGTACTTGGCAATTGCAGACGGCACCTTCTAGAGAGAGCATTCGCAACAAGAAGCACATCAAATCGACCATTTTGATGGGTTGAGTATCTTTTAAGGTTAAATTGGAACTGAAACGGATTAGCATGTCTTTTTCTTTCAGGCATGACACTATTTCTCGAATTGGTACTGGTTTTGATTCCAGATTTTTGTGTCTATTCAAATATTTTCGGCTTACAATCGTATCAGGTTGGTCTAAGCACTTCAATGTACATACATATATGTATGTATGTATGTACATATGTACGTACATATATGTATGACTGAAAGTGTGCATATAGATACATGCATACATTCATTGTTAGCTCACTATCTTCGTTTCCACATAATACGTACATGTAATATATTACCTTCTGTGCCAGAAATAGCTCTTGTCTACGCAAATTTACACGATCAGTATCCTTACAATACGTTGTTGTTTTTAGATGGTCGCATATCTTATGGTCTGCTTCAAAGGATTCCTCAACATCTTTCTCTATCCGCTCAAGCACGATGAGATACGTGTTAGTCAATTTCAAACTCTGTGATTAGCACCTAGAAATGTGTGTAAATGTAGTCGTGTCTCTCCAAATCTCGCTTGCTCTCTCGCTCTTGTATCAGGCAAAAAGGAGAGAACGTGAGCGAATTTTTTTGGCTCCTTTAACTACATTCCACAATATTTTTCGTGTTAGAGATATCACCTTTTATGCAAGATCATTTATCAGGGAGCAGTTATATCATTGATCGGCAAGGTTGTCAAGATCCAGACGACTAGGAAGTTGACAGGGCGGCAACAACAAGTTGACGGACAAAGCACTGGAACCTCTGTTTCACTCGTTGGCGCTCGTGCCCGTCCTATTCACTACTAATTTACTTCTGATCTTGAAAATATTTTAATTCATGCATATACAAAGCACGCCTCGTCTCAAATACTTGTAATAAAACAAAAAAAAGAATGAACTAAAAATTTGTTTCAAATATTACTAAAACATAAAATGTGCCTGCCGTTTGTCATAAACTGTGTCGAATGTCATATTTTGTCTTGGCAACCGGTAGCGTTTTACTCTGTGTTCTCCACGTATAGGCACTCTCTCCTAATGGTTATGATCATGTGAAGAACAACACCGCATAAAGTGTCCATGACCATAGAAATTTTTTTCCTTTTTTTTTGTAAGGACACGTCTCTGACATGTCTTTGTCATATCCCAGACCACTGGTTATCAACAACGGCAGAAGCGGATGTGTTCGGGACATGCGTTCGTTTCATTCTAAAACGGTCATGACAGATTGTCCGTGTCATATCTTGAACAAACGGCAAGATTAATGCCGCGGTTGAAATTGTAAGGAAGACAGGGTGTACTCATTGAACAATGACGTATGAAAATTAGAATCAGCAACAAGAGTGATGAAAGAATTCCATATTTTTTAATTCTCTCACTCCTTCGCTCTCTTTCTCTCTTTCTCTCACTTCCTTTTCTTGTTCAGCCGCTGTTTTTGGAGGGCACTGGAGACAAAAGAACGAACTCGAAGGACTCAAGTGCATGGTAACCATAAGAGAATGCACCCACGCTGAGTTATGTTACACGGACAAACTCGAAGCAAATCTCAAGAGGAGAAGCGTGGAATCACTCTAAATGCAATTAAAATCACAGCCTTCCGAAAACTTGCCGAGTGGAGAATTTGCATACGGTAGAGATGGGTAGGGGAGAAGTGCCCCGTGAGGAACAAATTTGTTTAGCCAAACATTCGCCGTAGACATCCTTGATGCAAGGTGATGCCACGAAGCAAAAAATTCTGGCTTGTAAATATTTTAGATAAATGTTTTGACTGAAAGGGCAGGGAGGTTCAGCATGGGTGCATTCTCTTAGCATGCACTCGAGTCCTCCGAGTTCGTTCTTTTGTCACCAGTGCCCTCGATGCCAAAAACAGCGACTGAACAAGGAAAGGAAGTGAGTGCAAGAGAGAAAGAGGGCGAAAGAGTGAGAGGATTACAATATAACTTTCTTTCATCATTGTTTTAGCTGCGTTCTAATTTTCAGACGATATTGTTTAAAGAGTGCATCTTTTTTCCTTCCAAGTTCATGGCAGGGTAAACAATCTCCCGAGATTTAAATACGCACCAAAGTGTCGAAAAGTCAGAAAGATGCGTGCGAGCGTCGTCTTCAGTGCGATCACACTCTTCTCTTCCATGTGCAGCTGTAATAAGATGTCTTAATTTATATAAAAAAAATTGTTGTTTGAAATTTGTCAGTATTATCTTAAAGCTCCACAATTATTATTTTCTAATTTTATTTTTCAACATCGATTACAATGTGACAACCCTGGTAGAGATATGACGCGACCGGCGACCATAATGAATGAGTAATAGGAATAAATGAGGATAGTATGAGAGGAAGAAATATAGTGCATTTAGATAACAAGAAAGTTTAATACAACTTATTTTACGTACATGTGTATTTTCTTGAGGTTTTAAATGCAATTCATTCTCAGTAACGCACACTCAATGTGTCAATGGCCGCAAATTCAATCCTACCATGGCGGACTGCAGTCAAGCAGGAGCATGCACGGACTGCGGTGATTGCTGGATGAGAAAAGTGCTGCCAGACACCCTGACAATCGAGACGAACACCGAGGACGCTTGTATCGTAACTTGCAAGACTGGCAGGATCGTCAGCAATGGGGTTAGCGAGCACCAGTCAGAAGGGGCGACTATTACAGATCGGAATGATAATGGTGCTTTCATGCAATGTGAAGGAAATTCCTGGCATATCCTGCCCGGAAATGTCGCGGTCGGACGGAGAGTTTCTGATGTCATGGTTAAATGGATCAATGATTTTTGCGCCTACAGAAACAAGAGCACCACGCATGTAAGATGTCGTGCACAAATGGTTTGCCAATTTCGACTGACTGCAAGGGAAACGTTTCCATTCAATATTTCAAAATTCCTAGAGTCATCTGTCCATCCGATCGACCCTGAAATCGTTGATCTCTGCCTGAGTAGTTAGTACCTCGTACTATATCTCTAGTAATTTAGCAGCCACAATTCTCAACAATATTGCTGTTTCTTAAACAAGGTATCCGAGGAATAATTAACCTATGTTTTCTTCAATGTGGATAAATTCATCTGGGCGTAAAACATATGTATTTCCAGAAAGTTTGAGCGATTTTTTTTCATTACTTTCAGAGCAGTAGTAACGCGAAAACTGGCGGGTGGAGAATTAGCTACGGTGGGTCAGAGCCGCCCTCCTCTCTCACATGCTCTCTCGAACGAGCGACATGAACTCCTTCCCTAGCGCTACTGTAGAATTATTCGCCTGATACTTCCTTTAAAATAAGTGATAATTTGGAAATACTTTACATGAACTGTGTCTCTACAAAACTATTAAAGGAACGACAACTTCGACAAGTTCTTCTAACACTATGACGCCCCAGTCAACCACGGCAACAACTACTCCAATAACTATCACGAAAACAAGTACTTCTGCAATAACAACGCCCGAATCAGCAACGGCCAGCACATTAGCGTCTTCTCCGAGTAGCGTGGCCACTTCTGACTTTTGCAGCCCCTACAGATCGGTCAACGGAACGATAATGCAGAACAGGTATGGATATACATTTCAGAATTGTTACAGTTAATACGCTAGTTCACTTCATATTTATGAGTTTTAGGTGCCAAACGATTGACTCGTCTGCGACATGCTCAGTTGAGAACAAATCATGCGGTTGCTCTGCCAACTATGCCGGGCCAGTATGCTCCGTAGCAGTCGCGTCAATGATATCGATTTTGAAATTGTTTGGCAACGAGACAACTAGCAACATAATGAAGGTTTGCAAATTAAATTCCCAAATTCTTAACTAACTGAAATAAAGTGAATCACTTGCCTTGAGGTGATGACCGAGGGCCGCCACTCACCGGCCGTCTTCAAGTCGTCTCTGCCCGCACTTCTCAGCTTCATCTCCGACAGTGAACGGCGCTCGCTCAGCTGGAGCCTCCAGGACACGATCAAGGACTCAAAATTTGCCGGCTGGCCGTTGGATATCGGGTACGATGCAGCTTGAGATTTCGGCTGAGCATTGCCTTTGTTTTATATTCCAACAATGAAATCTCTTCATATACAGAAGCGAATTTCGCATGCGAAACGATCCCTCGCTCGGTAACTGCTTCGTCTTCAATGATCGCCATCAGAATTTCACGTACAAACAGCGCGTCCCAGCTGAGCATATAGGTGATAATTTCGATTGCTAATCTCTTTTGTCTTAGCCGAAGACATTCAGGACTTCGCGTGATTGTTGACTCTCGAGTCTTGGAGCAAGCAGCGTGGTCGGAATCATCGGGAATCAATGTCTATATCCAGGATGGTTCGCGCATTGCCAACATTTCTAAGGATGACTACATATCATAAATATTCCTCCTTCTTTGTTATTTATCACTCTAGAAACTGTCCGTTTAACTAAATAGCCTTATTTATGTTACTGCTAGCATAAATGCTCTCGAACAAAGTACTGCAAATGCGGCATCGAAGTACATTTTGTTACATTTCACATGTCTACCTTATACAGCTCTCTATGATGTCTACTTGGAGAGTTAGCACATTGTTCTCCGTCCCGGCACACAAAGTTTCGTTCGGATCAGGCAGTTAAGTTACAAATAAAATAGATTTTTAAATTTCATATATTCGTACAACAGCAAAAAATAGATTAAATTAACAAATTTTCTCAATTTTTGGTTACATTTCACCCGCGACTCAAGCGCCAAAGGATGCATCCATGACAAGACTGAAGTGCAGTCTTTCTATTTCGAAGGAGCATATTCAACGGATGTTTGTTCCCTCTGAAGTGATCCATTCACTTTCCCGAGTCCTTTTAAAATGCAACATCATCTGTTCTTCTCGTTTTCAGGGCTGCTACCGCTCGTGCTACCAGGACGGAGTTTTCACCGCGTGCGGCTGCATGGATGCATCTTATGTCAGGAAGGAAGGAGTTCAGCCGTGCAACTTCAGCCAACGTATGACAAGCAGTTTAAAGGATCCAGAACTCAATCTCGAATTCGCACCTTTTTACCTAAGGCGAAAGAGCACGTGATTTTGAAAGACTCGACTATAGTAGACAGGAACATTGAAATAGATCGCGCTTGAGTTTTGTGCTTCTTTAATGAAAACATCATAGGAGATACTGACATCCTTGCATTATTCAAACTCCAGTCGCTTGTATCGCTCGTCTCCAAGAAGAGCGCAATGACCCTGCCAGCTGGCCCGAATGCCGATGCCCGCAGCCTTGCCAAACGAAGACCTACCATGTTATCTCATTCCAGGCGAAGTTTGGCATGAAACGGGTTTGTTTGGCTTCAAATGACCGAATGTTTGTTCGGAAATAAACATTCAAGCGTTTAAATTTTGTAGGCACAACTAGATTGCCGCAGAGAAATGAATTCAGCATCGAATGGTACGCTTAACGGTACACAAAACTGCACACAAAGCTCCAAGCAATCTCCATTCTCATCTTCTCTTTTCCTGCCCTAGCCATTTCCCCTTTGCAGTCGATGCATGCAGCGTATGCCTCTCGACTCTGCGATTGTCGTTCTCTAAGTCAGGGACTGGAAGGTCATGTCCAACAGCCATCCGTCCGCAGCCCGGTGGGCATTCCTCTCTATCGCTACATCCTTCTCTCTTTCTCTCAGTCAGCTTCACTCGCTCTCTCGCTACGTATCTGATTACTGCTCACCCTGCAGAGGTCCTCCCCCCTCTATGGACACCCTCATCACTGTCTCGTCTCGACTCCCTCTGCATTGCGCTGCGTTCCCCGTGTACTGTCGACTCGCTGTATTCCATCCCCTGGGAGGATCTCCAATGCCGCCACTTGACAGTCTACCTCGAATTCCCTCTCTCGTCCCCTTCCCTCTCCGCGTTCCTCGCTGATCTCGCCTCCAAGCGGACCGTCACTGGGCTCATGACGATCATCCTACCTTCGTCCCGCGATGTTGCTTCTGCTCGCGCTATCATTCCCAGTCTCCGCCATCGCATGGGTCCCATGAGTCTGACTGCGGAGGGTCTGCCAATCGACGTCCTCCTGGATGAGCTCGTAGACGGCGATAACCATGATCGCCCTGAGATCGTTGTCTTTGATCGGTGTGTCGTGGGTGAAAACAAACTCGCCCAGGTCATTGCGGTCTGTCTCTTTTTACTCACTTACTTATAAACAGAACTAGCATTCCGCATATTGAGTGCGGTCACTTACTCGTATTCAATTTTCGTTGACAAATGTTATGAAATGAAATAACGCATTTACATGAATATGTTCAGGCCTGGCGGAGGCTCGAATCTCCGTATTCTCTTACGATCGGTTTCAACAAGTGCAGGGGGCGTCCCTGCCGGGGGGCAGCTGGCGGTTCAAATTACTAAACGGTGCCGCTACTCTTAATATTGTCGTGCTCAACTAATAGCTATCGTGCTTTTTTTTAGCTCGTCCTAAGTCGCACATTTTTGTATTGAATTAATTGCTGAATTACGCGAATGAGTCAGTGGCTATTCGATCTTCATTTTCTACTCTCAATCCTCTTAATCGGGAGCAGTATAATATTCAGACTTGTACTATTCCATTTTTTTTTTTTAGCATTCCGTAATATCATTATTATATATTCATTCATAACCTTATATTTATCACGTTACTTAAGTATATTTGTAAATTAATATTTATCACGTAGTTCATTTGCATTTAATGAAAAGCCACATTATGACAATACGAATATCGAATATAACATGATTCGCTCTGGCCAATTGCAAGCACGGAAAATACCGTTGTTTCATGTTTCATCTCTCTCCCCTCTCTTTTCTCTTTCGCCCCCTCTCTCTTTCTCGCTCTCTCTCTCTCTCTCTAACGAGGGCCAAGAAGTCGAGCTCTTCATCCATGACCAGAGCGTCATCATGTCAAAACTCGATCTTATTCCCTGCTCATTTGTTGTAATGGCCTCTCGATGTAGTCAACGATTCTGGAGTCAACACAAGAAACAGGCATCTCTTCTCCATTTAACTCGCCATCTTGTTTGTGCTCCTATCAATGCGTCAAACAGAACGTATACTGTATGGAGTCAATTTATATCATTCATTGCAGACGTAGACTACAAGACCCTGCAGAGATACAAGTTTAATACATACAATCTGCGAGCGAAAGTGCACGTAGGCGAGAGTAAGTCAACGATGCTCGAATGACGTAGCGATGAGGACTCTACATCCACCTTGTCCCATACAAGCTTTACCTTAAGTTGCATTAGGCCTTTCGATCTGAATACAACCCCTAACCATGCGGCAGAATCGATAGTCAGAGCATGAGATTACAGAATGCTAATTAATAAGTGGAATAGTACAAGACTGCGTATTATACTATACCTGATTAAGAGGATTATTGAGAGGAGAGAAACTGAAGATAGAATAGATACAGCGCCAAACGCATGATACACTGATTTAATATGTAAATATGCGGCTTAGGATGGGATAAGACAGCAGGAATTATATGTGTTGAGCACTACAATCGGGAGCGTTGCTGCCCCGTTTTGTGATTTGAACCGCATGCTGCCCCCCGGCAAGGACGCCCCCGGGCACTTGTTGAAACCGATCGCGAGAGAATGCGGAGATTCTAGCCTCCGCCAGGCCTGAACATATTCAAATATGTTGTTATGTTATTTCGTTTCATAACATTTGTCAAGGAAAATTGAATACGAGTAAGTGGCAGCCGTCAAGATGCGGAATGCTAGTTCTCTTTATAAGTAAGGAGTAAAGAGAAACTGACCGCAATGACCTGGGGGAGTTTGTTTTCTCCCAAAGAAGATATTAGGGCGATCGGGGTAATCGCCATCGACGAGATCATCCAGGAGGAGGTCGATGGGCAGACCCTCCGCAGTCATCATCATGGGACACTTGCGATGGCGGAGACAGGGAATGATCGCGCGAGCAGAAGCAACGTCGAGGGACGAAGGTAGCATGATCGTCATGGGCTCAGTGACGGTCCTCTGGGAGGCGAGATCAGCGAGGAACACGGAGAGGGCAGGGGGCGAGGGAGGGATTTCGAGGTTGACTGTCAGGTGGAGGCATTCGAGCGCCGCCCAGGAGATGGACGACAGCGCCTCCACATTGCACTGGGAACGCAACGTAATGCTGAGGGAGTCGAGACGAAATGCCGTGATGAGGGTGTCCATAGAGGGGGGAGGACCTCTGCAAGGAGAGAGAGATGTAATCAGATACGTAGCAAGAGATCGAGCAAAGCAGACAGAGAGAAAGAGAGAAAAGGACGTAGCGATAGAGAGGAATGCCCACCGGGTAGCGGACGGACCACTGGTCGACCAGACCGTCCAGTCTCTCACTTGGAGAATGGCAATCGCAGAGTCGAGCGGCATACGTTGTATGCATCGACTGCAAAGGGCAGATGGCTAGGACAGGAAAAGAGGAGATGTAAAAGGAGATCTTTTCTAATGAAAAGAAATATGCCGGGCAATATTCATGCATATATATATACATACATACGTAAGTTGAAAATTAAAAGACAATGAATCGAAAAAGAGAGAAAGGAATACGAAATAACAACTGCAAAGGCTAAAATTTTTACATGCGAACTGGAACGAACCGTACTGATCCCTCAAGATTCTTCCATCGTCGGCAGACTTGGCGGGCTTTGCCTAGCGAAACGGGGTCCATCCTGCTGAAGATTGAAGCCAGCATCTCGTTGGGCAGGTCATCCGGCCCGCACTTCTTTTTGTCGCTGCTCAAGTTGATACAAATCATTCGTCATTATGATTGTCATACTATGAATACAACCTACAAATCCAACGAAAACTTGCAGAGAAAACCTGTTTTAAATTGCAACCGAGTTATTGATGATCACATGATGCTACCAATCTCCATCGTATACATTATCATCCTCAATTTTTTTCTCTTGCTCTATTTTTTTCTCTTTTGCGTCTCCATCTTTCTCTCTCTCTCTCCTTTTCTCTCCTTCTCATCTCTCTCTCTCTTTCTATCTTTTCAATGACAAAAAAGAAGCGCGCCGTACTCATTGGGTGGAGGCTTCGAGTCACCGTTGCTGCCCTTGAACTTCTTCATCATGCGCAGTAGCCACTTCGAAACTCTTCAATCAAGAAGAGAGTTATTTAATGACAAATAAGCAAGGCAATCACCGACACAACTACTCAAACGGTCAAAAAGAAGCAACCAAAACGGTTCTGGAAGTCTCCGAATGAGGAGCGAAGTGCGATGTGCTTCAGAATGAGCTTAATTAGTGTGAAGTCGAAATTCGAGCCTGAATAGGAGCTTTTCATAATTAGGATCGAAATCGTGATAATGAGCGCAAATCTTTGCATTATTATGTAAACAAATCTTGGGCAAATTATTAGGCAAAGTTTCGACTAAAACTAATCAAATCTCATCTGAAATGTCACAGTTCTTGTTTTTTTCCATTCGCAGTTCTGGAAGTCTCCGAATGAGGAGCGAAGTGCGATGTGCTTCAGAATGAGCTTAATTAGTGTGAAGTCGAAATTCGAGCCTGAATAGGAGCTTTTCATAATTAGGATCGAAATCGTGATAATGAGCGCAAATCTTTGCATTATTATGTAAACAAATCTTGGGCAAATTATTAGGCAAAGTTTCGACTAAAACTAATCAAATCTCATCTGAAATGTCACAGTTCTTGTTTTTTTCCATTCGCAGTTTTTCAATTTGGGTCAATAGCAAAAATAATCGTCTTTTCTCATCTTCTTCCTCATCCGATTACTTCGCGTCGAGTAGGTCATCGATGATGATATTTTTCGTCGGCCTCATCTTTATTGGCGTCGCTTTGTCATTTGCCTTCATCTTGGCGCAGTTGTTAAATCTCTGACTTTGTCCCTATGCCAGCCGACTGATATCAATTTGTTTCAAAAGTTAAAAAGCTGATTTTTCCTCGAATTTTGAAGTTTTGTTTGTCTTATTTGCCTCATTTGAATAGTCGTTTCATTCCTTCTTCATTCATAAAAACACCAACAATTTAAGTTTTTTCGTTCTTTGCTTTAGCTTTCTATTGCATGCTCCTAAAACCAAGCATTTTCTTCTTCAGACAAATTCGTTCTCTAAAATATGCTCTTATATTTTAATCAGGCGACTTTTCTGAATTCTTTTATCGAATTCAATGCAAGACGGCATGTGATGTGTCGGGAAGAAGTTATTGTGGAGTTGTAGCCGTTCCCAGAGTTCTTCTTTCTTTCTCTCAGTCCCCTCCTCTCTCCTCTCGCCTCCTCACTTATTTCCTCTCCACTTCTAGCTCCCTTCACTATCACTAGACGTTCTTCTCGATATAGCTCGACTCTACGACGGCGGGCGAAGTCAACTTTTTGCGGCTCTCCAGGCTCATGAATTCCTCCAGATTCTGCAATAAAGCCAAAGATCAGAGAACAATGGTCAATGCTATGGTTTACTTTTTGCCTCCATAAAGTAGACACAAAACTTCTCTCTCGTGCCTGGTAGTTGTTGTCTTCCGATGAAGCCTCCGTGAGCTTTCCACTCCTAGATGGCATGTCCTGTAATCGGAAAATTTGAAATTGAACCAGGTCATATCTGGAATTCAGACCCCGAAAAAACACAATAAAATTAGGAAAGAAAGATACAACAAACTTCAGAGCTATGAGTGTTGCTCACGCGACGAAGCACGGGAACGGCGTTCTCTGGCTGCTGTAGCGTTTTCGGTCGCTTCGAAGGCTGCTAAAAAAGATTCCGTTTTAATAGTTGGTCAAGTTAATTCATTTAAATCCGCGTACATATATATGTATATATATATGTTATTATTGTTAAAATTGTTGTTGACGAAAATGCTGAAAAACAAGTTTCAGAGACGTACGCTTGTCAGTGCACTTCGAGCTCTCGCACTGACCTTGCGCTTCTTGAAGCTATCCTTTAAAAGAATTCGATTAAATATAAATATTAATTATTTAAACTGTAATGTTCGCATAGTACTATTTTAAATTTTTTTTTTTAAATACGCCGACTTTCAATTTGTTTATTGCAATAATTTGAGCCAGAATGCACTTCTCTGTCAGAAGCTGGTTCCATCGGATCTGAAAAAGCAGAAAAAAAGCAATCTTTTTACGAATAAAAACAATTCAATAAATCAATTGAACGTTTTCGGAAAAAATATTGAACAAACCCGTGAGCCTGACTGAGATCAGCTGGCCAGCACTCTGAATGAAATAAAAAAAATAATGTTTTATCTCATCAGATATTCTTTAAAATATTTTTATTTATTGCATATGTTCATTTCACTTTGCATTACTTTACTAAACTCTACTGCTTGTTACGTGACAAATAATAATCCACAAAATATTATATTAGTGATCTTTTCGTAAAATTAAAATAGGTTATATATATATATATATATATATATATTAACGACATTATCAAGGTTCGTTGTAACCTTCCGCCGAAACGTGCCAAGTTAAAATCTAAATCTAAAATAATAGCAATAAAAAAGAAGCTGATTTGCCTTCTTTTTCTTCTTCACACACGACGAGAAGAGGAAGATGGCCGCCAGCGGCGGAAGAAGCTGTGGAAAAAAGCATTTTAAACTAATATATGTTTCCTATGCAGAGTTAGACAACATCATATGTTAAGAGTCTTTAAAAAAAGAATATATGACGCGATTTGCGAGAGAATCAAAATGAATCAAAGCGACCGCGGACATAGCCAAAATCGAACGGCTTGGATTTTGTTCAAAAGTTCCTTATAAGCACTTTCTGATACGAGGAATCGATTGGGAATGGTCTGGGAGTCCGAAAATGTCTTATTCGTCTGCTATGAAGGCTTGAATTATGGGGCTCGCTGCGCTGGGAGGCGAGTTGGATGCACGTCTGAGGCCATTGCGACGAACTTTGTTGAGATATAGAAATGAAAATTAGCACTATAAGAACCAAGATATTACTCTAAAAAATGGGAAAAGAAAATCGTGAAAATTTTCAACTTTCAATCCCTTATTGTCTTTAAAGATTGAATTAGCGCAGACAACGTGTTTCTCATTTTACCAGAACCAAACCTAAACAGTTGTATAGAGCGTGAAAAGAGCTTTCGAATGCACTATTGGGTTTTTGAAACTTTAGATGCGCTGAAGTTTCCTAATCGATTATTCCGGCGCGGCAGCACAAATCAGCGGGTCCGCGCAATAGAAGAACTACTTCAGAATCATTTTCGTATGCCGAAGCATACACCACAAGAAAGAGCGTTAAATTTGCTACAAGCTGAACCCCTTTCAATGAACTTTCAAATTTACGATATTTTGTAATAAGCTTTAAAAGTATGGTCGGTATTGCTATTTACATTGCGCCCAATAATCCTTTTTCTTAGTTTATTCGAATTAGAATATTCCAATTATTTTTTAAGCGCGTATCCTTGAAGAATTATTAGAAGCAGATGCTGTATTCTTTTGATCTATCATCAAAACATAGTAGATTCGTTATTTTGTTTAAAGTGGTTCACCTAATAGCAAATTTAACGCTCTTTCTTGTGGTGTATATTTCGGCATACGAAAATGATTCTGAAGTAGTTCTTCTATTGCGCGGACCCGCTAATTTGTGCTGCCGCGCCGGAATAATCGATTAGGAAACTTCAGCGCATCCTAAGTTTCAAAAACCCCATAATTGCATTCGAAAGCTCTTTTCACGCTCTATAAAACTGTGTAGGTTTGGTTCTGGTAAAATGAGAAAGACGTTGTCTGCGCTCCTTCAAACTTTAAAGACAATAAGGGATTGAAAGTTGAAAATTTTCACGATTTTCTTTTTCCATTGTTTAGAGTAATATCTTGGTTCTTATAGTGCTAATTTTCATTTCTATATCTCAACAAAGTTCGTCGCAATGGCCTCAGACGTGCATCCAACTCGCCTCCCAGCGCAGCGAGCCCCATAATTGAAGCCTTCATAGCAGACGAATAAGACATTTTCGGACTCCCAGACCATTCCCAATCGATTCCTCGTATCGGAAAGTACCTATAAGGAACTTTTGAACAAAATCCAAGCCGGTCGATTTTGGCTATGTCCGCGGCCTTTTTGATTCTTTCGCAAATCGCGTCATATATTGTTTATTGCTCACCGAGGGAGAAACATATTTAAAATTAAGAATCATTGATGGAATATTAAATGTGACTTCAGTGGCATTATCACTATATGCTAGTGAGAACACAACGAGAGAAAGAAAAAAAAACATTATTACGATAAAACACAAGATGCGATAAAACAGCATGAAATAAAAATATACGTAGAAATATCTAATATCACAAACCAATTCCAGAGCCATCAAAAGTCGACTAAGCCTCGCGATTGCTACGGCGATAAATGAAAGAAGAGAACAATGGAGAAAGGATACTGACAATGAGAATTTTATTATCAGTCGCGAACTCATATTTACCACGTTATGCACTTAAGTTTATTTGTGAATTATATTTTTACTTAATTCATTTGTACTTACTGAAATGCAATTTATTCTGACAACGCGAATTTCGGTGAATACCATAATTCGATCAAGCCATAATTGAACCAATGACCAACAAGAAACGGCTGAAAATTCATAAAACAGCAAATGACAATATGATGAAGTTGACAGAAAATGAGTGTTATGAGTATAGTTTATGACAAATTTTTTTTTATAATACATGTGCCATATGGTAATAAATAATTGTCTAGTAAAAATATACATTTTGCAAATAAAAAAGTTGAGAAATATAGATTCATGAAACGGATGTGAACGCTTGAGAGACAGAGACCTTTATCCTGAAAACAAAATTGATTTCGAAACATTGATATTTTTGTGCAACAAGCTTTTGCCAATTAACTCTCCAGATTAGAGAACCTCCCGTGGAGCTTAAAAACTAAGAGTGACAAATACTAAATATAAATATGTAGCTATGTTTTTAACAGTCTAATAATAAACCATGCGGTGACATAGTTACTTATATTTGTTCTTCTCAACCAACGAAGTCTTTAGGAAAGGACTAACACACAATCGTCGTCTCTTCGTATAAGTCGCAGAATGGCCCTAAATATTTCAAGCATTATTTCAGCATTATTTCAAATCTGTCAATTATAAGTTTTCAGCAATTTATTGCAAACTCTTGAAAATAATTAAATAAGGAAGCACCCACTTCTTGTATGGCCCTATGTAGAAGAGGGTTATCATAGGGTTGATCGTTGGTACTATATCGCATGTCTAAACACAACATTAGAGCCCATTAACAAAGTAGATATTTGCTTTATCATCGAACAAATGATAAAAAGATTAAACGTAATCAAGCACACACACACCGAGAAAACGGCAAACTCGAGAATCGGATAGTGAATGCCGAAGCAGCCTAAGAGAAAGCAGAAGACACCGACGAGGTAGAGAATGGGCGAGAAGGCGTGCACGGTCAGCGCCTCAAAGAATGGAATTCTGTTGTTTTTTTTCGCCTCTCTACTACGGTAGTTTTGGGCTGCATTAACAATAAATAATAAATAAAATAAACTTTGCTTACGCGAATGAGCTGCTTGTGCATGACGGTCGTGCTCTCGCTCATGTGCGTATGTGCCATGTCGAGCTTCGAAAGAAGTCGCCTCAACTCGAGATATCAACTGATTTACATATATATATTCTTTATTCTCATACAACATGCTACTTAATGAGATACAATTTCAATGGCATTTTATGATCAATTGTTGACTAGTGACGTGTTGGACATATGTATTAATTGCGAATTCTTCGACACTTTTCTTCCATCAAATGGCTATAAAACAGCTTCAACGTTTATTTTTTTTTTTTTTCTTTCTTGCTGGTGCTTTTAAAGATCAGCCATAATTTACTTATATTTCAATTTTTCTAAAGTTTATAGTAGACGCATGTTAAGTTACTCCGGCACCATAACAAGATAAAAAGAGTTCGTAGACACCTTAAACGGCGTGCCTACCGTCGAACAGCGAAGATGACGGCCGTGCTGACGGCCGGCGTAATAATGACGTACAGCACAGTGAACGCAGTCAACGGCGTGAACATGGACAGGTGGCCTTGAAGAAGGACTATGACCAAAAAACAATTATTACCAAATAAATATGTAATGCATGTTCGAATTTCCGAGTTCCATTCACTCTCTCATGCTCGCCTGCACTATTTCGCAGTTCACTCAAATCCGCTACGTGCAAATTTGAAATAACGAGCAATTTGAAATCAAACACTATTTTTCGGTGACCGAATGCATAAGATCCTTCTCATTTTGCACCTCCAGAAAAAAGAAGAAGAAGAACGCACCTGAAACAGCGCCGCTATCGAGGTCATACTCAGGAAAAGTGCGATTCATAATCTGTCGAATTGTCGCCTCATCATCGGCAGAGAACATGAAGGTTACCTATGAAAATTTTTAAGCTTTTTTTAAATGGCATAAAATTGGCGGGAAAGATAAATTGAAGTGAGAGAGGCCATCTGAGCAAAAGTTGGCGCGTAGACGAGCACGCATGCGAGCACGACGCGACGCGCACTCGGCTGCTCGTGCGACAGAATGTAATACCTGGCAATGAGCCAAACAAAAACTCACGTTTGAGTTTTTTTTTCCTTTTTTCCTGTGACAAAAGGGCGAGAGAGCTGCATCTTTGATTTATATGTAGAACCGTCGTCGACTTATAATTTCCTGGAAAGATGAAATAGACTACGGAGAGTTCAAGACTGTTTTTAGGCAAATAGGGCTGCTATTCAAATAATTCACCCATTCACCCAAATAGTAAAATACTTACTTAGCGTGGGTGAATGTGTGGTAAATGCTGGGTGGATAGGTGAATATCACTATATTGCCTTGTTTTAGCTCCTTCGTAGGAGCACGATTCATTTGCATTTTCCTGACAATGAGCATTATTGTTCCATCTCTCGGCATCACATGCACTGCACTCTTGTTTCAGGTAAGAAGGGCGTGAATTCAAGTGCGAGTTTTGCCTTCTTCAAATGAACTAGACCAAGTGGAACTCTCTTCTCACTTATTTCTCTACTCTCTGCTTCTGCACCTGTACGAGAAGGAGAGAAGCAGGAGCTGGACGGCGTTGAGCATCGCGTGCAGCATGACGGCGTAGCTCAAGAAGCACGCCATCGATGAGACGAGTCGGCACGCGCCGTGCGAGATGTAGAAGAGGCCAGGGACGGATGGGATGTGTCTGAGGTTATTATTTATTTATTTAATTATTTAATTTTACTAGTTGATTTTGTTGTTTATTTATTTTTTTTTACATTTCATTCATGGTTAGTTGTTCATTTATTTAGTTATAAAAGTAAGTTTTTTTTAATATTTTTTTTTTTTGTGACAAATAACTTAATTAATTTGTTTACAATCAACGAAAGCGACCATGTGATTCAAGCAGCGCCGTGAATCTATTTTTCATCATCATGTTTTAGCGCTTGAAGTCATGGAAGCGTGTAAACTGCTTATTTATTCAGAATTATCACGATTGCGAACGATAATGCCAAGAATGTAATCTCTCAAGCATGCAAACGGAGCAGCAGCTCTATCGCGTATTGTCAACAATTAATTTAGAAAAAATACAAAAAATTAATAAATAAAATTTATACCTAGTATATAAATATTGGCATATTTCTTGAATTGCGTTCATACCGCTGCATAACCATAAGCGAAAAAAAGTTGGAGACGAGATCGTTGAGCGCCATGGCAGTTAGAACGACGGAGAAAGATCTCAAACAACTTGTATTTGAATCTGTTAGTGTTTATATTACATACTATATACATAGGTATGTACATATATCCATTTTTAAAAATAACAAAATAAAAACACCTCAAGGTTGTGACAAACGAAAAAATACACTTTAAAATAGCTATATAAGAAGTAAAAATAGAAAGAAGAAGTGTAGTTTATTTAAAAAAAAAAAATTTTAATGAAAAATTAGCTTCCAACTTGAACGTCGGAGGCGTCTTGAAGTAGATGACCAGCAGCAGGAAAGTGTTCACAACAACGCCAATCGTGTTCAGCGTCGCGTCATAGGCAATGACGACCGCTTCGAACATTGTGGCCACGAAGTCCTCAAATGCACTTATTAACACACAAAGTCAGATTTGAATTCGCGCTTATTTGCCTGAATATAGGTACATACATGCATATGTACATATGTGCATTTGTGCAAAAGGACGTGAGTAAAAAAAATTAGTTTAAAAAACATCCTTTTTGAAACGAAGGTGGCAAGGTCTAAATGGGCGCGAATAATATTTGTCACACTTTCTAAATTGACATGCAACGGGAAGAGAGGGCTGCGCTGGCAAGGCTGCGTCGGCCAGATCGTTTAAGAATGCCGCGGTAGATGAACGCCTTTATTCTCTCTCATTTACTTCCACTGTCTATCCTGATCTCTCTCTATCTCTCGTTCTCTCTCCCATCTCTTACGCTCTCCTCACATTCAGCTGCAGTCGCCCTGCTCCCTTTACTAGTTAGAATTACTAACAATACAATGCTTATAAGAATTTAACATTTATTAACATAACACATACCAGGAACTGGATTGCCCACTCATGTATTTTTGTTGGCATCTAATGCATTTTTTTTTGGCACATACATAATAGTTCTCAGGTGAACGCTTTTTATGACTGTCTATTAATTATAAGCCACTTCTTGGGGACACTCTGGATTTTATGGGTATGTACATATTAATGGCTATGGCATTGCCTTGATTACTGCCGTGAACCTTTTGGACACCAAAGCTACATAGTATGCATGGCACGATTTGGGAGAAAACACTATGAATCAAAGAAACTGAAAATCAAACACATCTACGTGTTGCACTAACGTTTTTATAGAACACACTTTCTGATATGAAGATGAAGACAGTAAATATTTCGATACCATCACAATTGTGGAACATACTCGTAAATCACTATCTAGTAGAATCGCAACAAAATGTGGACCAATGCATAGAGCTTGAAAAGAGCTTTTAAGAAAGTGTGCGTATTTGATATCTTGTCCAACATCAGATTGTTTTCGTATTTCAATATTAGATATTCCCGCGCAATGAGGCGAAACTCGCGCCAACCTCAATTACCACCATTTCGAGTGCGAAAATGAAACCTTTGCATTAAGCAGATATAAGCATTTCATAGGTGCCCGGAGCATAATGACAATTCAATTCTATATATCAGCCATTGCCTAAAAATCACGTTTGTGGTAAATCGAGGTATTGAATTGTAGACGGTTCCACAGTCTGATTGGTTGCGTTGCGTGAAAATAGCACGTGGTTAGAGCGCAGCAGTTATAAGTCTCACCTATTCGTTTCCGTGATCGCCCTCCTTTAACTACCTAATTGCTTCTCCGAGGCAACGGTTCTTTTTTTTCATAAACTGCGCATTTTGTATTATACATGACTAATTATTTGCTACGCATTCAACAGAGAACGCGACAAGGTTGCGAACTAAACTATATACATATATAGTATATGAATGCGCATAGATCTCTTTTCTGATTTGCGCATTTGTATGCATTGTGAATATTGCTTAAAATTTGGAGATAATGTCATATTCAACAAATTTGAATGGATTCGTTTCTTGAAAAGGTGACATCAGCAGCTTTTTCTTCTGATAATTCGTCTACAGCTGAAAGTTCCTAATAATGATGACAAATTTGAAGGGGGAGGAGGGGTTGCTTTGGTGTTTTAATCGAATAAAGACCAAATAAAGAGGTATTGTAAATCGTTATCCCATGAAGTCTGAAATTCATGCATGACAGATTCCGTTTCTGGAGTCAGCTGTAAGCGAGAAAATGATATGAGAAAATCTTGGTTTGAATATCACCGTGTCCACGCTGGATTCTTGTTTTTTTTTTAAATGCAAATTGTTTTCTACAGTCCCACCTGTTTTCAGACATCGCCATCAAAATGCAAGCCTTAAAATATGTACATTTTCTTCACTTTGCATTAATTTGCTCTTTTCGTGCCTCAATATCAATGTTAAAGAACTTTGATAAAAAATGTCACGAAGAAAATGTCTACCATTGAAGTAAAATTTGTAAAATAAAACGATAATAGGCCACAAGACTTTGGAAGTTCTTAATAATTCAAGTTTATCACTAAGATTACAATTATGGAATATTAGCAAATGCAAAACAAATGCAATTAAATGTCATTATTTCCAGACTTGAGACGACTGAAATAGGGCAAAATCT
Organism: Allodiplogaster sudhausi; assembly: GCA_945643635.1. Lineage (NCBI taxonomy): Eukaryota > Metazoa > Nematoda > Chromadorea > Rhabditida > Diplogasteridae > Allodiplogaster > Allodiplogaster sudhausi. The sequence goes on from CALZFC010000029.1 coordinate 3,977,488, forward strand.
AAATTAAAAAAAAAAGAAACACGACAGATGAAATGTCTTTTTTTTAGCACATTGAAACAATAACTTATTAAATGATGAATTCAGTGACATAGATTGACTAATAAACACGAGAGATATACAAAATACAATGAGAATTTATTACGAAAAATATGAAAAAAAAGAAAAACGGAGACAACAAATAGGAGTAAAAGGACGAAACTAATAAATCTTCAATGCTGATTCACAAATAAAACAGTATCTTCATTCTGTAAATTATTGTACTATTTCTGAAAAAATTTTAGGTCATTATTTGGTTAATTCATTTCGGAGCCAATGACTATTATAACTTTTTGATTGCTCCGTTTCTTTCCTTGTCTCGAATTGACAGAAGGTACTTAATTTTGTGCTCACCAGTATACCGTATTTTCTGTGTAAGAACCCCAGGTTACTATTTGTCAATACCCTTGCGAGGGAGGGGCAGCGAGGGGTTCTACAAGAGGGAGGGGTACTATTTTTAAAAGTTTGATAACAATCTTTTCTTCTAAAAACAGAAGAAACATAGCTCGAATTCATTGGAAGCATCACTGGAATATCCAAATAACTAACTACATATTGTGGATGAATTTTTCATCAGTTCATTGGGGAGAGCATCCCATGCCTCCAGCATCCATTCGAGGTACGTTTCGAGCTGAGATATTATACTGTTAGGGAGCACTATTAAAGGGGGGTGGGTTCTACTAGAGAGTGGGATTCTATTTTTCAATGGCACAGGGGAGGGGGGTTCTAATAAATGGGAGGGGGGTTGGACCAATAGAGAAAATACGGTATCTTCCTTTTCACATTACTCTATTTTCCTCTTCTTTCTTTACAGCTAGAAGCACAGCAGTCTTGAAATAACAACAAGAATGTCAAAATAAACGCAGGCGGCGTTGAGCCCGATAACAGGCCCCTTCGGAAGATATTTCTCGCATTTCTAGGTCCATTTCATTATTGTGAGAATTGTTATGCTTGTCTGCAAAAAACAATAGCCACGCGAGTAATGCCCACAAGATTTTCTATCCATGCAACTTTGCTTTGCTTCTGTTTATGGAGTCTATTGCAGATTGCGAAATATTATTATGAAATGTTATGCTTAAAAACAAGATTTTGAAGTCGAAATGTCATATATAGCGGAACGGTGATTTATTACATGAAACTCGTCTCTCGTATTTGATTGCATAAAAAAATAATATGTACAGGGGTGATGTATACCGCAATTTAAAACACATTATTCTCGATTTTCGGACAATCATTATTTGCTCAAGCGCCGCTGAAGCGTTCTCTAGCACTTCTGTACATCTCGTCTGTTCTCGGTCAGAAAGACAGAAAAAGCGTGTAAATTACCTTATTCGTAACATTTGGAATAATTGTTAAACTGAAACGAAGTGACGTGAATCATTCAAATTTTCTGTATAAATCCCTGCTAACAAAACGACATCGGAAACGTGCTTTAAAGCAATAATGAAAAAGCCCTGTTTGCAATTATGCTCGCATGGTCTCGACTTTCTTGTTTTGCGTATTTCGTGCTCGTACTCTTGAGAAGATCATATTGAGGTCCACTATGCGTATTCTTCGTGTACCACAGTTATTTACTACGGATCTAGATTATCACTGCATCGCTCCGTGTTAGGAGTATAATTCTAACTTCACTGTAAATGCAAATTACGACGAGTGGACCCGAATGATTCATATCTTTCCACTTTGCACTCTTATGGTCAGCCTGTTTATGCTGATTACACATTCCATCTCCCGTAAAGGCGAGTAATTGTCAGGCACAACATCCACTTTCAAAAAGATCTCCACTTTGCTCAAAAGCTCAAAAACAAAAAAAAAGTTCCTTCACCCTTGAACCATTTCATGTTACATACTCAGGAGGATTACAGTAGATTTTAAGATTCCTGCACAGCTTCTTCCTTAAGAAGACGTCACAGCGAGTCGTGATGAGGGAGAACTGTAGCCGAGAAAAAAAGAGTGAAGGTTTGACCTTGTCTTCCTGGGTAGCGGACGACGCCTCTCTCATTCTCGCATACTTAGCGGACGACGCTTCTCTCATTCTCGCATACTATGAAGCCTTCGCAGATCTTTTTCTTAAAATATTTGTGAAATACAGATATGTAGCCAGTTGATTAAAAAAAAGCGACAGATGAAACTTCTGAAAGGCCGTTTCATCTGTCGCTCATTCAAGAAAACACTTCTTTGAGCGAGCTTTGGTAGCTTGACACATCCAAGGTTAGTCCCCTCGCAATTTCTAGAATATGCATAAGAACAGATGTTATGGAATCATGACAACTCTACGGGACAAACACCACTTCCGCACATACATATGTATGTATTTATGCATCTGGACATTCGAGAACGTATAAAAGAGGATGTCAACGAAAAAGATGTCTTTTTCACTATAACTAAAAATTATGTCCCGGAATTTAGAATACATCCACTATATGCCATTCCTGATGACATGAACGATTAAAGGTTTTTCACAGTTGGGAGTAATATATTTGATTTCTGTGGTCTTGAATAAAGCTTTTTTCCTATCTATTAGTTGTCCAAGTGGGAAGAAGTTGGCAAAATGCCATGTTCAACCGAGCAGACCATCGCCCGTGTTGAATGCTACTCTCAGGCGTGGGAATTTGCCAAGAACGCTTGAGAAGTGAGATGGTAGAGGGGTCACGCATGATGAAAGAACAATCGTGCCGGGTGCTTTTTAATAATTGGGCCACGTGGGGAGCATAGCGGGCCCGGGTTGGACTCTATTGGACTGCACCGATCCCAGCGCTGTGTAATATCAAATGCAGTTGGAAAAGTTTTGAATATACTGACGAAAAAAAACAATTTTTTAAGTAGACAACATATATTAGATATAAAAAAGCTAGGATTTTCTTGTTTTCGACCTGTTATGTACATTTGCGCGAAATGTACATGGACCTTATTTGCATATATGACGGTGCGTTTTCGACCCGTTATGCAAATTTGCGCACAAATGTACGCGTACTTTTTGACCATTTTGGCATATTCTTGTGGAATATTCCAAAGAAGTGTGCACAGCGGGTCGAAAACGCAAAAATGACCTTTTTTACTTTGCACCGTCATATATGAATCCAACAAATCGGTCAAAATGTATAAATGTATATTTTTGCACAAATTAGTGCAGCGGGTTGAAAACGCGGAATGCCGTGTGTTCTTTTTTTAAGTTTACATCGCCACATAGTATGTACGTAAAGTAATGCTTAACTTTTAAATTAATTTTATGCACCCATAAATCGGTTGAGAGCTCAATTCCCCGCTGTATCTCCGACGGCACAAATAGAGAAAATAATATGTTATTATTTTCTCTATTTGTGCCGTCGGAGATACAGCGGGGAATCCCTCAGTGGATTAGGGGAGGTACTATTCGAGGAGTGGTTTCCATTAGAAGTGCGATTCTATTTGAGGAAAGACGGCGAACAAATCACGACCTGTCACATATTTTCTCTCTAATCGTAAGCCTCCAGATACAGACTGTGTGACCCGTATCTCTCTACTAATGAAAATCGTAAATCATTTGCCTGCGGATTTCAGACGGTATCCAGAAGAAAACATTGCTATGCTCTACTAAACAATTACAGAACTTTTCACGAAAGCTTTGAGCGAAAGTCTCTTTTTTTCGCGTTGTGAAAACAATTGTCTTTTTTATTATAACTTCTTTGTTATGATCGCTCTCTTGCGCTCAGTGGGCATTGCAATCACAACATCATTCAGATCGCAGCGGCAGTTCCAAGAACTATTCTTCCTTTTCTTGTTTCCACAACCACAAGCATAGTAAAAGATAGAGTCGACCGCGCTAATGGAAGCGGCGCCCGTTGGAAAGCCACAAGTTCATTATATTCTTCCCCATCTCTTGCGTCTTCACTCTTGCAGAATTTTGATGTTTTCGGGGAAAACGAAATCTGCAAAGAATATTTCCCACACGTCTCAGTCAGTGTGCCAAAGTGTCTGTTGGTCGTGATCTTTGTTACAAGGCACCTTCTGTAAATAAGTCGCTGCTTTGACAGACAGCCACAATTTATGTTATTTTTACAGTGATACTGTAGAATATCCATCAGACAAAAGCGCATGTATGTATGTATATAAGCCTACTTATTATACTCTTTCCTTTATCTTCATAGCCTGCATTATTCCTGTTATTCGCGGTGCCCCTTGTCTAACGAGAAGCGTGATGACAGATGACATACAGGTACTTTTATTGCTCAATTTTTTAGATGACTTTTTTTTAAATAAAAAATAGTTAATTGCACAATCGCATATTGTTAGAAGAACAATACGACAAATCTACCTGTCGTTTCTCTCTGCTTTCTATACTGTTGAAAGTACTGAAGGCAGAGTGAGGGCATACGAGCATTGCGAAATAGTGCGTGAAGGAGAGAGAATCTGGGTGCAGAGGAAAGTTCTTCAGTTATGTACGCACACAGATATACATATGTACCATTAAGGATATTTCATCTGTATTTCTTTTTAGTACTTCATGATTATTGCAACTCTCTCGCCAATGAAGATAGAGAATGGAGCATTCAGATGATAGGGCAAACGATCCGTATTTTTTTTCCAGAGACTCCTTTCTTAAAGGGGTGCAATCATCGAAGAAAAAAGTAAAGTTAATACAGGTTCGAATTGCATCCTGGGAGTATGCCACTTTAATTCTCGCGTTATACATGTTTCGCATGTCTCGCAAAGCCGGAGTATAAAAACATGTAAAAAAGCGCACATGAGAGTGCAAAGGGCTGCGCGGCAAATTCTGAAATCTCCTTTAAACTTTCGGTGATCGCTCTCTTCTAAGTCTAATTAAAATTATAATTATTATTAATTAACGGTTAATAATTATCAAATTAATACAAGACAATGCTGGATCTCTTCGTGGCTGCCGAGGCTGCCCTGACGCTTGCGGGCGTCGAGGCCAATTCGCTTCTGCTGGCTGCCATCTGGAAGAGAACGCCGTCCTCCGTGCACGGCTCGTACACTCTGCTGCTCTGCCAGATGGCCGCCAACGACTTCGTCACGGCCATCGCGTCATTCTTGGTCATGCAAAGGCATGATTGATGTCTTATTTTTTCAATTTCACGCCAAAATTTCGCGTCAGAAGACATCCCATGGACTAAAGTAGCAGTTCACCTCCTATGTGTATTTATCAAATAATTGTTAAAATATGATAATTTTTTGCCTAAAAATCCGGCCCAAAGTTCATCATGAGAATAAACTCGAAAGGAAAGAAGAGCCAGAACCTTGTCTTTCATCTGAACGTCTGCACCGATTACTCAATAATTGCTATTCCAGAGTCGTTCCTGTGCCGAATCATGTGATTTTCATCTCAAGTGTAAGCCGATCATAAGTAATAAAAGAGAGATAAATTTATGTAAATAATTAAAAGGAAATCTACATCGGTAATTTTATGTAATTACACTTGTAATCCCAGCAAAGGTGCGATTCAAGTGGCGAGTTTTGGCTCGTTTAAAGGGTCCCTGCTCGTTCGTCTCCGGTTCATTCTGCTTCTCGCTCTACTGCGTAGTCATGCTCACCTTTGCACACTCGCTCGTGCTGCTTGCCGTCGGCTTTTGTTATCGTTGCTATGTCATCAGGTATAAATATATAAAAAAAAAGTAAACAAATAAATAAAAAAAATTAATTAGTTAATTAATTAAGATAAATAAAGTTATATTTTGAATCAGGCATGACGCGCCTCGTAAGAGTTCAACCGTCGCCCTCTGCCTCACGCTCTTTTTACCGACACTCGCGTTCATGGTGCGAAAAAAAATAATCTGAACAATGCAAGCTTTGATCTAATCTTTCATCTAAAAAATCATACGCAAAGTTCGATAGTATCAGATTTTTAAGAGCACGCAACCTAACTGAAGCGCGCGATTGCATTTCATAAAAAAAATTCTATCACAACAAGAATTATTCATGACCAGCTCCTCCAGACTGAGGGTTCGTGGAGGAAAAAGCGGATACTATTAGCTCGCAATGGGCTTAAAATTGTTGTACAAATCCGTTACCACACACACTAGATTTGCGGCGGTTCGAGCTTCGTCACCCCGGAACAATCGGCTCATCTGCTGAATGCTACATGGACAGCCTACGCGGATCCGGACGACACCCTCACTGGCAAGCCTTTCTCTTTCCCTTTATAAGGGAAGTTGGAAGGGAATTCAGAATCCGTAGAAAAGATTCGCATTTTTTTTTGGGGCAGAATTCGAGGTGCTTCCCTCATCAGGAAAGCCCTTGCTTCATATTTGTTTATTTATTCAAACATAAGTAACATGAGAATTAAAATGAAACCTATAGGTATCTATGCTTCTAGTGAATATCGTGCAATCTCTCTGTTTCTAAGAAACTGATGGCCGAGGTGTCCAGAGGTGTAAATGGGCCGGCCCGGTCGGCCCGGCCCGCGGGCCCGTTTACACCTTTGGAGGTGTCATATATAATACTTGACTTTCAGGCGTCGGTCCGATCTGGCCCGTGATCGGCGGCAGTCTGATACTCGTGAACGAAGTCTACTTCTGGGTCCTCCCGCTGCCCGTCTACGCCGTCATCCTCTACGCGCGACATGTCGCGCGTCGCCGCCTCGCGCTCTTCGCGCGACACATGAGCAAGCGGACGCGCGAGTCACACGCACAGTTCTTGAAGGTTTGTGACCCATCCACCCTCCTCATTTTTGTTTGGCATCTCTCTGCTGTCTAAACATTCAAAATATTTATTACATGATTTACTTTATTATATACTTACAATGCGCATATATGAACAAATTTTTATGGTTAGCTACCAAATCATAGTAAAACCAAATGAGAAACACTATACGGAGCAGAAAATAGTACTCTCTCTCTCTCCTCTTTTCTCTCTTTCTTTCTTTCGCTCTCTCTCTCTCTCTATCGACTGTTTTTTATCTTGATCTCTCGTCTCTCTTTCTCCACCTCCTTCTCTTTCCTTGCAGGCGCTCACCTTCCATGCGTTCGTGCCGATGCTCAGTCTAATTGGCGTCGCCATCTTCGTCTACATGCTGATGACGGGCGACGTCCGTCCGCCCTTTGACAGCCTAATCTTTTTTGTAGGTTTTCTCTCTCTCTCTAAATCTCTCTCTCTCACTCTCTCTCTCTCTCTAAATCTTTCCCCCTCTCACTCACTCTCTCTCTCTCTCTCTCTCTCTCTCTCGCTCCTCTGTTCTTCCTCTCCATCACATTTCGCTTCTCAATCTCCATCACAAAGATACTTAAGATATTCAGGACTTTCTTTACTCTCATTTTCTGGAATTACTGCTACGTCTCTAACAATAAGTTCGAGGAAAGTCAGAACCACCAGAAATCGTGAGAATTAAAATTTACTTTTTAGGCTACTAATTTAAAGATTAAAAATATATTCAGAGCTATGACATAATCCCGCTGTTGAACGCCGTGATGCTTCTCTACTTCGTAACGCCATACAGAAGGTTCTGGTTGGCCGTGAGAATGTTTCCTCTTTGCAAACATCAAATCGACTACTCATAATCCGCTTAGGAAAGACTGCATACTGTGCACGTCTTGAAAAGACCACACTCTTAGATAATTTCTAAAAAAAAAAAACTAGCGCTCATATACCGCTCTAATGGTAAACAAAGGATGAGTGAGTTTTTGGCTCCTTGTAGGAGAAAAGCAAATGGTACGCAATCTCAACGAGATCTGTCTAGATTCGTGCAAAGTCTCTTCTCGCTGACGGCTTGCGTGAGCGAGCTCCCGCAAAAAACCTCTCCAGAAATCTCCTCTGTCTCCGCTTTCACCACCTATTCTCATTGTCAGCGGCGACATCCAATTAATTTGCCATTAATTAATGAGGCAATTCTCATGGTCCTTCTTCAGCAAAAGGACATATAATAATTAAATAGGTTGGAATTAAACACCATGGACAACCTCTTTACAATTGCCAGAGCCATACAGTAGCCCTGAAGACTATTCGAGAATATGTGCAAGAGAAGAGACGCAGAAAGCAAAGTAAGGAAGATTATAAGCTCTATGAAATGCCTCTTTAAGCAGGTTGTGATTAGAACCCGATTCAGAAGAACATTTAAACGAACAATGAGTCTTGATGGCCTTTCTAGTATTCGTGACAAGCTTTAAACAATGTCCTTTTTTCTTCTATCTGTGCTTCTCCTAATTAAGGTAATTTATGGATTCACATTTAATGAATTAATCTCACTTCATCCGTAGTTATTTAATCTTTCGACAAATTTGCATAACATTGAGGTCATATGACAAAATGTGAAAAAAAGAGATTTCTCTGCAAATCCTATTTGTAAGCTGCTGCCGCGGCATTAATCTTGCCGTTTGTCCAAGACATGTCAAGGACAATCGGTCATGACCGTTTAAAAATAAAACGGACACATGTCCTGGACACATCCACTTCCGCCTATCTTAATACACAGGAGTCTAGGACATGTCTAAGACATGTCCTGGACGCGTCCTGGACAAAGAAGAAAAAAATCTCAATGGTCATGGACACTTTTGTGGGCTTGTCCCATACGTGGTCACGACCACAGCGAGAGAGTGCATAAGCGTGGAGAGTACAGAGTGACACGCTTGCGGTTACTACCGATGTCCCGGACAAATTATGGCATGCGACACAGTTTACGACCGATGACACCTTCTTCTTTAGTTTTTTTTTCTCGAATGAATGCAAGACAACCTGCACTTATTTTGTGTTGTTTTGTTTTTAACTGATTCGTTATCCATTTGCCATACTTATGTTGAAGAGCCTAACTGAAGAGACGGGAGAACATGCGTCTCGCGAATGCTGTGACGGAATTACTGACTGGCGCCAACTCGCACATTCGCGGCTTAGCAGCATCCTTTGCTCGGCGCCATCGTATTCAAGCAGTGCTTGCGAATGTTGCATGGACTGCCCCCCGTTCCTCTGCTTTGTTTTTCTCTCCCACTGTTTTTGTTATGGCAATGTTATGGAGCCACATCAATAAATGTTGTAACATCTAAGATGTTGATGTGCAGGAGAAGATACAGGAAAACTGGCTTGCAGGAAGGACCTTGGGCGTGTCTCAGAGTTGGGGTATGGAAAGGAAACCGATCTTGGTTATTCGATACATAGTTTCAACCAGATTTACAGCCTTTTTTCCTGCCGGTGAGGTGACTCTCTTCCAATTGATTGGTGCATAAGTGTCTGGTGCAATTAGACGTAAAAAGTTGACTTTTTTTTCAAAAGTGTACTTAGAGTGAACCATTTTGGCTTCTCTTTTTTTATTTGATTATTTTTGTGAAATAAATGTAGAATAATAGTAAAAATGGCTGAAAATGTCAAAAAAGTATTTTAAAGCGCATATGTGCAGGTGTCCATGACATTTCCATGACGTGTCCTTGACATGGTTATGACCATGAACGGTCATGACCGATTGTCCTTGACATGTCTTGGACAAACGGCAAGATTAATGCAGCGGCTGATGTTGCATTAGTTGTATCTTCTAAGGGACATAATAATTCATGCAAGAGTAATTCTTCGAATACTGAATGTTATGTTCTCAAGAATTCGCTTAACTAAGATTCATGCAAAACGCCTGCAAATAAAAAATCCCATTGTTTGTTTGTTACGCAAATTCATTTGCATTCATCTGAAGAAATAAATCTCTTCTCACGACTGCAAACGATGATTACGATACAGAAGAGAACCATCGTACATTTAACTTGTATGCGATAATCTGTCAAATTCCATACCATATGTTTTTTTTCAGTTACAAAGTTTTTCTTTGATTTACGCTGATGAGGACACCATCATCCCACAGTCCGCAAATTACTAGATCTTCCATCCCAATATAAACCATTTCTACCCGCGAAAGAAAAGTTAAGAGTTCTGTTCGGTTATACGTGCTCTTTTCTGGTGTTCTTGCATTTCCTGTGTCCAACTCCTTTCAGGTTCCAGCGGTTTTCGAAGAGGAGTGAGGATAAGGAAGAAGGATAAGGAAAGGAGTACGGCCAGTGAGAGTGCATTGAAAGAGTAATTCTTCAAAACAGTCTTGAAGGATTCGTGTGAGATGCAGTAAGAGGATACTGGCGAGAGCGTCTCGCCGTACGATATCTGGCGCTTGTGTGAAAGGCCAGTTTGGTGAGAGCGGGAAAACCTTGTAATCTATCCTTTTCTAGCGAGGAGAAAATAACTGTCAGTCTAACGCAATCTCATGGTAAGAAATCTAAAAAAAAAGGTCAATAACATCTAAAATATGAAGATATGTATATGTACATATGTAGAAGTCGTACCACAAGCACAACAATGGTGAAATAATTCCTCTTGAAACTGGCAACTGTGATCAATATAATTATAAGAGTACGCTGCGAAAAGTTGCATTCTATAATCCTTTGAATAAAGCCTAAAATGAAAGTCAAGAATTCATAAAGGTTCATTGGTGTAGAGCTCGTACTTAGAGCGGCACTACATTTTCGCTTCGAGAACTCTGTTTGGCAAAGCTGTTATTGCATGCAAAGAATACGCTCGCACCCGATTATTTGCAATGTGTGGTGTCGGGCTTCAAATTGTCAGCTAGGCAGCCTTAATGCCCGGTTATCGGAGAAGTTTCAAGAGAGAGAGAGAGAGAGATGAACTTGCAGCCCGCCCTCCCGCCCGGCTGTCGAATCACGGAACTCGTGTTCTTTGTCAAGGAACCTGGCAGCTGTGATCAGCTGAAGATGTTCTCTCTACATGTTATCTAGATGTCATCTCGGACTTAATAAGCTTACCTCAACCATTATAGGGTGCTTTATATACAAGGAACAAACACGCTACCCGATAGCGCCACGTTAATTCCTAGTATTCGCAATGGATCCAGTCGTTCAATTCACGAACTCTTCGAATAATTCCACGGATTCATTGGCAGGTGGCGAGCATAGCACCGTTATATAATAGAGTTCATTCATATTTCGCCCGTACGTAACTCTGAAATCTACAGATATCGACAGTATTCTCACGCGATTTTATAACTTCTCTTTCGCCCTAAACCTCTGCACAAGCAGCTTGGCCATTCTGCTCATTCTACAGTATTCAGGCCGCTCTACAGGCATCTACAAATACTACTTGCTCAATATAATAGTAGGAGCGACTTTACTATTGCATATGAAAATGAGTATGTATATATATATATATATATATATATATATATATATATGTATGTATGTATATACACATATGTATATTCTTAGAAATTAAAACTCTAGAAAAAGGACTTTACCAAGATCTGGAGCTGCATCTGCGACGTAATCATCTCCGTCTTCGCGCCCGTCGAGATCTTTCCAATCATGGGCGGCTATTCCGTCTCATTTCTGCCAATAACGGATCTCATCGGCCATATTGCACTTGTATGTGCACAGTTATATATATATATATATATATATATATATATATATATATATGTATATATATATATATATATATATATGTATATATATATATATATATATATATATATATCGTTTTCTTTTCAAGCACACACACACATGTGTTAACATCAATTTAGGCGGTAAATTCAAAATCAAATATTTTCTCCAGACATTGTGGGCCTTCTGCAACGGCATGCTGATGAACAGCCTGATCGCCGGCTTCCTCTATCGTCTCGTCGCGGTGTGCGAGACGTTCCAGCCGGACTCCTTCCTCGTCCGGCGCTACCGTCTGATCCTCGCCGCCGTCTACTCGCTCTCATTCCCGTCCACCACCTGTCTTGCCCTCTCGCTACCCACCGAAGAACAACGGCGCACCTTTCTAATTGAGGTTTCATAAAAGGAAAACATAAAAATTACACTAAAATCATAACCTTAAAGTTGAAGAATATGCTTAAACTGTAAATTATTTACTTGAAGTCGAAAGAATCTGTGTTTAAGTAGAAAGAATCTACAGTACTCGAGAATATGCTTATACATAACTATAAATCATGATCTTAACGTAGAATGAATCTACAGTACTCGAGAAAATGCGCGGGAGTACTCGTGCACTTTGTACCGAGTTATTTTTCAACGCGTTCATTTCTAAGGCGGCAACCTAGAGCCAACCAAATCAGCGCCGTAATTTTAGTGCGGCGTAGGCTCTAAGCAATTATCCTATCCCTAATTCGTGCGTGCGCTGCACTGACAAGAGACACACTATAATTTGATGGCGCACTCTGAGACACACTATAATTAATTTTCTCTCTCTCTCACACTCTCACTCTCTCTCACTCTCACTCTCTCTCTCACTCTCACTCTCTCTCACTCTCACGCTCTCTCACTCTCACTCTCTCTCTCACTCCCACTCTCTCTCACTCTCTCTCTCTCTCTCTCTCTCTCTCTCTCTCTCTCTCTCTCGCTCAGAACTATTCTCGCCCAGCCGACGTCCTCCATGCCAAGTCGTTCTTGTTGTATTCGCCGAGTCTGAACGTCATGATTATGCCCTTCCTCGCGTGGGGCATCGGGCACGTCGCGCTCATGGGCGCACTCATCTCCTACTGCAACTTGCGCATCTTTCGGTGCCAACAACAATTATTCCCAATTATTTAAAGACGAACGGTCACAAAGAAGATAATTCACGTTTAAATTGCCGCCAACTTCTTAAGTCTATTTTTTTTTTCGAAACGGGACTACTCGTCCAGCGAACGAACGAGAAATGAGAACTTATTGTTAGATAGGGGCGGTGATTTGAATGTGCACTAGTTTTTTTTATGTGTTTATACTTTATTAAAAAGACTCTTTAACTCAACAGTTGCGACAATCAATTGTAGATTACTAAAAGTCTATGGCACAACGATGAGTCCATCGACAGTTAGCGCTCATCGAAGTCTAACAATTCAACTGCTCGTACAGGTCACAGAGGCTATGTAAAAAAGAGCTTTTTGACTTAAAAAAAACAGGCTCCAGAAAATTCTTATCTCTAATGTGTGATTTATGTTTCAGACATCCATTCCTTACGTGTTCGTCCTTTTGCCACACTTCTTCTCATTTACGTCAATTACCATGTCGCTAAGTGCTAATTTAAACCAATGTCAGCTGTTTCTCAGATAAAAAAAAGCTGCCCATATACGACGGCCGTAAAATAGGCCTGCTAGTCGAAGGGCCGTGAAATTGTCATTCGCTGTTCGTCTTCCAGATCTCACGGCCAGCGTGTTGATGTGCCTGAATAGCCACGCGACTCTGACCGCAATCCTCGCCATCTCGGTCCACCGCCAGTACAGAGCGGCTCTTTTCATGCCGTTTATGCGAGTGGCGGATTACTGGTGCATTGGCCGCAGTAACCGAAACGTAGTAACACCTCTGGTCAGTATGACCTTTTTTTCTCTTTGGTCGTTGTGACCCTTTCAAAAAAGAAATGTTTTTTTAACCTTCAAAAGCATGCCCAATTTGCAGGAGATGACAAAGACTGTGGTATTTTAGTGCGCAGGACCAAAGTGCGACTTCGACCTTATTTGCTCTATTAGTACGATCACTCGTTCCATTTAATATGTAGTGTGCTCAATTTTTTAAGGATGTATATTGGAGAAGTCTAAATGCATTAGATGCTGTAGTTCTATATGCATATCACAGGGGTCGTACTAATAGAGTGAATACGGTATCGGGGCATATCAATCGTCATTTATATTTAGGGCACCATCACGGATCAGTTCTCATCGGCCACCTCCACCACCACAACCACCTATCGTCTACCGAATCCGCTGCGATAGATGAAAAATATTGCTAATATATTGCTAATATTGTTTCCTTCTCATTTGTTTCTAGGTTCTTATCGCAGATATGTACATATACGCGTACTTTTTTGACAAATTTGGCATATTCGTGTGGAATATTCTAAAAAAGTGTGCACAACGAGTCGAAAATGCAAAAACGACCGTTTTTTTAGTTGGCACCGTCATATATGTATGAGCACCATCATAGAACCTCATAATAAAGCCTGCGAAAAAGAAAATAACGAGTACCTACATATAAGATAGTGTGAATTTAAAAAATTTGGTTTTTTTTCTGCAATTTTTGAGCAAGCTGTTATTTTTGGCACCGATTTAGAATATTCCACTCTTTATATTTCTCTCTTTTTTTATTGACGATCGTCAAAATTGTCAAAGCGCTGAGCTGGCAGTTTTTACGATCGTCAATAATGGCAAACAGTGGAATATTCCAAATCCACAGTGGAATATTCTAAATCCGTGCCAAAAATAACAGCTTACTCTAAAATTGCAGAAAAAAAACCAATTTTTTTAGTTCACACTGTCTTATATGTACCTATGTACATATATGAGCACATCACCGATAAAGGCAGGCTAGAGCACCGCTCAATGAGCCGAAGCGAGAGGCGATTTTTGTGCGGCAGCTACAGGACGCTCGTCGTCGTCGTGCGCAATTCGGGCTGGAAAGGAAACGGGCGACTATCGATTCACTTCCAATTGAATTCATATGTGCAGACAGTTATTCTCTTATTTAGACGAGAACCGCCTCCTTTCTCCTTCTCAGCATGGCTTCCGGAGTAAAATGTCTTGCGCTTTTGCTCTACTTTCCTCTCTCTCCGCCTGGCAAGCGGCTGTTGATTCCTCCTCTTATGTTTCTGCCCTATATATTGATTACTCTAAGGCTTTTGACAGCATTCCCATTGATCTTCTCCTCCTCAAGCTCTCCAGTTATGGTATCTCCGGTTCTCTTCTTCGTTGGCTTTCCTCGTTTCTTAATGGTAGATTACAACGCGTTATAGTTGATGGCGAATTATCGGAAGAGTATCCAGTCCTTTCTGGGGTACCACAAGGTAGTGTATGCGGTCCTCTAATGTTCTTAATCTACATAAATGATCTGCCTGATTGTCTACCAATTGGGTCATTCTGTTCTTTATATGCTGATGATGCCAAACTCTATACAATTGCAGACACCGCTCTTCTTCAGCGCGCCCTCAAATGCCTCGATCAGTGGTCGACAACATGGGGACTCCGCATCAACCTGAAGAAGACGATGTTCATGCCCGTTGGCACTGCCCATCCCCCCTTCCAACCAATCCTCCACTCCTCTCCAGTACCCCTTACGAATTCTTATCGTGACCTCGGTGTTCAGATATCTAGTGATCTATCATTCGATAGTCATATTGACATAATTTGTAGGAAGGCAACAAGAGCCTCCTTTCATATTTTGAGGAATTTTCGGTCACGCAATCTAAACTTTCTAATTCGTCTTTTTGTCATATATCTTCGCCCACTTGTAGAGTTCTGTATGGAGATCTGGTCCCCTCACCAAGTGTGTCTTATCAGACAGATTGAGAACGTTCAAAGGCGTTTCACTAGATTAGCATTTGCCAGATGTGGGCTCTCTCTGTCGTACCCCGAACGCTTAGAACATGTTCACTTAGAGTGCCGGGAGATCAATGATCTCTTTGTAGCCCTTAAGATTGTAAAAGGGACATATGGCATCAAGGCCAACGATATATTTCATTTTCCATCCTCGAACTTCACCCGCGGCCATCGCTTTAAATTGTGCAAGTTCAAATTTAGAAGCAGCATATATATGAATTTCTTCTCAAATAGGATAGTTGATGTGTGGAATACTCTCCCCGATGTTTTGTTTACACTTTCCCTGCCGGGTGCTCGTATCTTAATTAAGAACGTTGTGCTCTCTCGTCGTAGCTAATGCTGGCTATATTTCCTCTTATTTTATAATTCTTGCTTTGTTTTGTTGGTTCTTTTTCTCTCTTTTCTAAGATGCCTTAAGCACCTATTGGCCACCTCGTAGCGGCCTCTTACCCATCTGATTGCGACATATTTTTCTAATTTCCTCCGATTTTCTTTCTCAACTCCACTTAAATGCAAGCCAGATAAACAATATATATATATATATATATATATATATCTTTGCAATATCAACACATTCCTCAGAACGTACAAAAATACTAGTAAAACTGTCATGAGACGCTTACTCCCAATTATTTGCAATGCGCGGTATCACGTTTCAATTTCTCAGCTAGTTGTACGCTAGCTTAAATGACAGGTTACTGGAGAAGTTTCAAGAGACATGCAGTGACAGCCCGCCCATATGTACGACGGCTGTCCAATGGCGGAACTAGATTATAGTGTCACGTCACGGCAACTGTAACTGTGGTGGTCAGCTCTAGACACGTCTTCATTCTCAAAAACAAGTTCGGTCAGCGGTCCATTAACTGAAAAAATTTGTTTTGAAGTGTGCTGGAACTTTTTAGACATTTTAATTTGCTATAACATGGAACCTCGGAGATCGCTCCTAGAAAGATACCGGACCGATTTTACTAAGAGCGTACAGCACTCGCGAAAAGATCCCGGACGGTTGAAATGGAAAAGAAAATTTGAAAAAAAAATGAAAAAAAAAATTTAAAAGCGAAGGCGCAGACAAATCTGCTCTAGATATAGTTTGTCCGGAATCTCTCATTTTACGCTTATCTTTCCTTTTCTAACGCAGTCATAGTTATCCCTGGGTGATAGTGCTAAGTAAGTGATACTCGAACCCATGTCGCGTTATGGTTCGGAGGGATTTTTTTTTACTTCTTCCTTCTTTTTCTTACCTTCTTACTTTCCTTCCCATTTTATTTCTATCTTTCTTACTTTCTTCTTGTTAAGGTCACTTTAACTTATGCCCGAACACGCAACCTCCCTTTAACTGGGATCGCCACACTAAATTTTTCACTACTTTATTCTCCATGGATCAAGACGCTCAATTCACAAGTTCCTCGAATAACTCCAGTGTTTCAGGTAAAAAGGTCTCATTAAACATCGAGTTCATTCTCAATTTCGCGTTTAAGTACCTCAGAAAACCTAGACATCAACCGCATCCTCACACGATATTATAACTTCGCTCTCGCCTTGAACCTCTGCACAAGCAGCTTGGCCATCCTGCTCATTCTACTGTGTTCAGGCCGCTCTACAGGAACCTACAAATACTATTTGCTCAAGATAATAGTAGGCGGTATTTTATAATTTACATATGTATATTAAGAACTTCAGCATATAATCTTGGACTGATGAATATGTATGTAGGTGTCTTCTTTCTTGGTGAAATAAAGACTATATTACAATGTAATTTTTTTTCTGTTAGATCTGGAGCAGCGTCTGCGACGCAATAGTCTCCATCTTTGAGCCCGTCGAAATCTTTCCAATAATCGGCGGATATTCCCTCTCATTTCAGCAACTAACAGCGCTCGGCAGCCATATTGCAATTGTATGAACATTAAAAAAAAGATTATATATATATATATATATTGTTATTATTTCGAAACGGTTGTCAATAAAACACACATGCACATAAATCGTGTAATTAGTTTTGGCGGTAAATTCAAAATGTACGTATGTTCACAGAATTCGTGGATGATCTGCAACGGCATTCTGATTAACAGCCTGATCGCCGGCTTCCTCTACCGTCTCGTCGCGGTGTGCGGGACGTTCGACCCGGACGCCTTCCTCGTCCGGCGCTACAATTCGATTATCCCCGCCGTCTATTCCCTCTCAATTCCATCCAGCATCTGCTTCGCCCTCTCACGACCCACCGAAGAGCAGCAGCGCGCCTTTCTGATCGAGGTTACATAAGACGAACACAAATTCACCGAAGCTAATGTGTATTACGGAGCTACAACTACGTATATATACATATACATGGAACTTAAAAGCTATGATACATTTCAGTCTGCGACTCTCGTCAAACATTCTGGTTTTTTAAATGTAGTTTTTTGAGGTCGCTGGAGAGCTTCTTTAAGCTAAAAATCAAGCCAAAACCTTCAGTTCCTCAAACTTTTCCTAAACATTTGTGGAAGTTCTAGAACACTTTGCACCCCGTATAATAGTCACCCCGATCATCTCTAAGAAAGCAAAGAGTGAACCCAACCAAATCAACGCCATAATTTAGTGTGCTCAAGGCTCGTAGTGATCCTCTTCTTCCTAATTCGCAATTGTGCTAGACTGACAAGAGACGCACTATAATTTGTGGCACTCTCTCTCTCTCTCTCACGATCAGAATTACGCGAATGCTGCCGATATCCTCCGGGCCAAGTCCTTCTTGCTCTATTCGCCGAGTCTCAACGTCATGATTGCGCCCTTTCTTGTATGGGTCGTGTCACACGTTGCTCTCATGGCCGCACTCATCTCCTACTGCAATTTTCGCATCTTTCGGTCAACAATTATCTGTTATATATTTTATGGAAAGCGTAAATGTTAGCACATTTAAATTGCGGCCGTCTTCTTGTTCTCTTTTTTGCCTGAATTTTTTTTTTAGAGAAATGTGAAAGAGAACTATTTATTTATGTAAATGAGATGGTTAGAAGGAGGCACAGAATTGAACGTGAATTAGTCTTTTCTGGTAACTTTGTTCCCTTAAAAATTCTTCCGTAATTTATGTCAACATTTCCCTAACTTTGTAATCTCCCTAAGTCGCATGCTCTCTGGCAAAAAGTAGCGATTTCAAGATTGAGTTCTTTGACTACTTTAAAATCAGTAATTGCGAAAATGAGTTACAGACTGTTAAGAGTCTACGGAACAGCGATGAGTCCAGCGACAGTTAGGGCCCATCGAAGTCTAACACTCCAACTGCTATTACAGGTCACAGAAACTATATGTAACAATTTTTTCGGTGACTTTAATGTGCGTATGATTCAGACATCCATTCCTTACGTGTTCGTCCTTTTTCCACACATCTTCTCTATTACGTCTGTTATATTTTCGCCAACTGCTAATGTCAACGAATGTCAGCTCTGTTTCTGAGGCTTCAAACAATACGGCCGATTCCGCATATATGTATCTTGGACGGCGGCCGTAAAGTCGGAGGGCCGTGATACACGCCGGCATTGACGTCTCTTCCAGACGTCAATGCCGGCGTGTTGATGTGTCTGAATAGCCACGCGTATCTGACATCAATCCTCGCAATCTCGGTCCACCGTCCGTACAGTGTGGCACTTCTCATGCCGTTCAGACGACTGGCGAATAGCTGCACGGGCCATAGCAGCGGGCAACGTAACGTAGATTCTGCTATGGTGCGTTTGAGCTTTGCTCCTTTGTTACACTTTTTAAGAGAAATGTTTTTGTTTTACTTCAAAAGAATGTCCAATTTTGGAAATGTTTTTGTTTTACTTCAAAAGAATGTCCAATTTTGCAGGACATGACAAAGGCCGTCTAATTCAAGCACCGAAGTGCGACTTGGACCTTACACGCTCTATTATTATGATGACTCGTTAACATTCATAATGTGTTCAATTATTGGAGAAGTACAAAGGTATTAGATGCAGTTGTCCTAGATATAATTTGGGGTCCATACTAGCAGAGTGAATACGGCATCGGGGCATACCAATGAGCAATCAGGATGACCACTTATGTATGTCTAGGGGACCATCACGGATTAGTTCTCATCGGACACCCCCCCAATACCATCGCCAATCTTCGACAAAAATCCGCTACCTTACTTAGAAGAAATATTAAATCCCGAATAAACATATGTTGTCTATTGCATAAGATAGATTAGGAAATTGTATGCACCATCAAAGAAAGAACATCAGAATAAAAGCATAAAAAAAGCATAACTAGAAGCTATGAATTTTATGAACACACATTAAAAGCAGGGCAGAGTAAGCGAGATGTGAATACAAAAGTGCGAGTTCTAGCACCGCTCAATGAGCCGAAGCGAGAGACGATTATTGTATCGTCGTTCGCAATTCGGGCTGGAAAGTAAAGGGGCGTCAATCGACTCATTTCCAATTGTATTAATTGAATTATCTATGTACCTCGAATGATTCCTCAGAAAGGACAAAAATATGATTCGAAAAGGCCGTCTTCGATGGCCGTCTTACAATCAGGAGTGGCCAGGGGCCGAAATTATCAGGCCCCCCGGCCCCCGATGTAGACCCTGTTCAGTCGCCCCGTGAAAGTCCCGGCCCGGTCCCCTGTGGTCTACCCCGGCACTGTCCGAGACCCCCGTGGTCGCTAAGAAAACAGGCAACGGGCCACAAAGCAGAAAAAAAATCATAAAGATAATTGCGTCGGATGAATAAAATCCATACAAAATTGGGATAATTTCGAATGCACAACGCATCTGTATCTTGGTCTCTCGCAATTATAATTATATGCTTCATTGCATGTAGTAACAAGGAAATAGTATGCAACCACAAAAGAACCTTATTATACAAGCTACAAAAAACATAACGGGAACCAATGTTAGTATGTTTTAGAGCTCATCGCAGATAAAAGCAGGGCAGAGTAAGCGAGAAGTGAATACAAGAGTACGAGTTCTAGCGCTCGATGAGCCTAAGCGATAGACGATTATTGTACGGCAGCTGCAGGATACTCGTCAAAGTTGTGCGCAATTCGGGCTGCAAAGGAAAGGCGGAGGGGCTTATTCTATCGACTGAATTTCAATGCAATTGCAATCTATCGATTGAATTCCTAATTTTGTGTTAATTGCTTGTTCCATCTCGACTAATTCCTCAGGCAGGACAGCAAAAAAAAAAGTGACTCGTTTGGCTGTCTCTGGTCGTCTTAATAAAAAACTCATGTAATGCTATTAAAAATTAGCAATAACATAAAATGCATCAAGATTGCGCGTAATCAGAATGAATCAAAATCGCCAACTTCTTCCGGATCCAGCTCGAGTCGGAATGCGCGAAGTACGCCAGTGAGCACCGTCTTAAACTCCATCTCGGCGAATCTTGCGCCGACGCAATTTCTTGGCCCAATGCCAAAAGGCATGTAACCGTACGAGCTCGAGGCCACTTTCTCGCCGAGGAAACTGCATATTACATAGAATTATACATTTGTGACCTTGTTGTAAAATATTTCAAATAGCTAAACTACTTTTACATTCTAATTAAGAAAAAATAGAAGCAAAATGAATGAAAGCTGTTAAAAAAAACTCCATCAATCAATTCTGAAATTTGTTTATAAAAACAATATTCCTCACCGCTCCGGAAGGAAAGTATGAGGCTCTGGCCACATTTCGGGATCGGAATGAACGGCAGGGACATGAACCATGACGTTTACTCCTTTATTCAATAGTTGATTTTCATTGATATCTTTGTTTTATTAGTAAATTAATCGGCGAAAATTGATCTTCGATATGATATCTTAAAATTTATAGACGACTTCTTGATGTTCCAATGCATTCATTTGATGCCAAAATATCAAGTCGTTGCAGTACGCATGCATGCACTTCTGTATGCGCCATACCTTTGGGAACACGCCACTCTCCAAGCTTGGTCTCTTGGACGCAGCGTCGTGACGTCAACGACGACACCGGCGGGTACATTCGAAGCGTCTCCGAGAAGACGGCATGCTGGGCAGTGGATATAGTATTATCAACTCTCTTCTTTTCACCAATGGTTAGCTTTCTAAAGGTCATTAATTTTGGCTTGGTTTATATGTACATAAGTTCAAATTTCATACGCATACACCTTTTCGCAAGATGAATTGCCGCCTCTTATAATAGAGTGCCTGACAAGCTTTACACCTTAACCCATATGCTCTCTTGCACAGTTGTCAGCTATATAGTTTTATAATTATTACCTGTTATTAAATGCTATGTGTAAGAATGTATTCAGTCAGTGTCTTATACACCACATTGTGTGATAGCGCACTACTACTCCAAATCAAAAGTCTATGAATTATGCAAACACTTCAACTAGACAAATATGTATGCGACTTACCATGAAAGGCAGCTTCATCACTTTGTCATAGGTGATGTCATCATCGCCGATCTCTTCCCTAATCTCCTCGTGCAGTCGGTCCTAGAATGAAAATAAAATTTTCAGCATTTCACAGAAATAAACTAAATTCCACCGTAACATATTTGAATTTTTCTGACCATGGCAGTCGCTTTTCTCTAAAGCACATTTTCTGTTGCCCATGTGTCAAGCAAAAAGGCGCGATTTCAAACATGCGTTTTGGCGCCTTTAATTAACCGCTAATTCTCCGCTCACCTGATATTCGGGATGCTTTGCAAGCAGATAGCTCGCATACGCCAATGCAGTCGATGTCGTCTCATAGCCGGCGATGAACATGGCGTAGCAATTTGACACGATGACGTCATGATGAAGTGGATCATCCTAATTACTACAAATTAATGCTAATAAATTGTCTTTGAAATAATACAAAACTACGAAACATTTCTTTGGCATTAAATCAAAGAGCGAAAAAAGTCAAAATACCCCATTCTCGATTCGCTTATCATTTTCCTGCAGGATGAGATCAATGAGATCCGGATGCGGTCGAATCTACAATGATTCAATGAGCAATTTATGATGCTACCTACATTTGGTGCTTTTGCAGTAATTTTTAGCGGAGCCAATAAAAAAAAGCTTGGTATATATTTTTACCTAAGAAAAATTTGCAACTAGCAAAAGAATTTTATTTCCTTAAAATATCAGTGTTCTCACATCGAAATAATATTAATTTCATGTACTAAAAATAAATAGACAAATATAAATAAGTATACAAAAAAAGTAATGAGAATGGTGATAAAGGTAATAAGTATGAAAATGTTTACACTCGTACATTGCCCTTTGCTCGCTCTTCCACTCGTCGTCGCACGGCTACAGACAAGTCATCCACGAGCGCACGCTCACTCCGACCGAACACCGTGAAACGACGGAGAGCGGCGACCACCGGGATGAACACTGTGGGATATCAAAATGGGTTACAGGGCTCACGTGGGTCATTTGGTATCCGATATTAGGGTGTCATTTATTGATAGTCGCGAATTAGACTTTAATGTACTAACCGCATTGGCAAGACATGCATATAAATAAAATAAAAAGGAAAAAATATTCATTGGCTTACGCGACAGCTTCCAGACGGTCGAGAGGCTGAAGCTGAAGTTGGCGATGAAGTGTCGTGCCCGCGCGTAGTACGGATTGCCGCGGTCGCGCAGGCATGAGAAATCCTCCATACCAAGTGCGCACCGGGAGATCATGTCCATCGTGATTGCTTGGTACTCCCTGAATGGAAAAAGAGTGAATTAGGCAATTATATAAATAAAGCAATTCAATTTTTAAAGTAATCCGAGCTCACCCGTAGATATCCATGCATCCATTTGGACTTCCACGGCATTTCTCACGCATCACTTCAAGCAGTACGTCCAGTTGGTCGTGGAACTGCTTGTGCATCTCAAAGAAGCCATCATTATATGCGAAGAGTGCTCCCGAATCTGCAAAGATTTTCAAAACTAACTACTCCTGCCTATAATCATCAAGGATGCTTCAAATTCATTACCGCCTAGCAAATTACGATCGCTTTACACTAAGTTCACAGTAGAATTGCATATGTGATCACAATTCCCGCTAAACGATCATAAAGAATACTACCTCAGAAACATTGTTTTCATGTAAATATACAATAAACATATTGAATTAGGGATGGGATTAGGGATCGAGCCACGCCCTAAAACCCGGCCCGGCCCTAAGCCAGGCCCCGCCCGCTGCCAACAGTTGAAGACTATGAAGTCTCGTCAAAGATCAGAGTACTACCATCTTCATTTTGCCCGACGAAAAGATGGCCGAGATGACGGAGCGGATCGGCTTCCAGCCGGTGCCTTTCGTCCCATGCTGATCCACTTGCAGAAGGCCGTCAACGATCGGGTACACCCGGTTGATGGCGATCCACTTGGAAGGAAGATAATAACAATCAGGGAAAAGGGCGCGAATTCAAAATAAGGTTTTTTTAATTCTTTAACTTTCAGTAAGAAAGAGATATCGGAAATATTTTTTAATTATGCAATAGCTAAAAATTCGCTCTCTCCTGAAATTTAATTTAGAACAAGAAGAAAAAATTGAATACCCTTCGATCAATAAAGTTCCTGAACTGTGCGATGAATATGTCTCTGATGTACATCGGCTCCGATGTCACAATGTCAAGCGAGGTGCCATTGTAGAAGCTTAAATATTTGAATTTGAACTTCACGCCCAGAGATTTAAAAATCGATTAAGGACGTGGTGAACTAACCCATAAGTCTTGCCGTACTTCTCTTGAAGTAGCAGCGGAATCTTTGGTGTATTTTCTACACCGTTCTGAAATGATCAAATAATGATTATGAATTTTAGGTTTAGAATTGATATTATTTATTTTGCAGTGTAGATTAAGCACGTATATATATATATATATATATATATACATATATAATTTGTTAACATTGATCATAGTAATCTTCATAACCTCCTTGATGAATGTAATGTAGGTGTCAAGGTTGCCGGTAAGAAGATTGGCCGGCGGGCCGGGAAGTCCGAGTTCGCCTCGCAGAGCAAAGATGCGCTTACGTCGCCTTAAAACATGAGTCATAATAAGATTTTTTAAAGATAATTTTTTTATCACTAACAAAGCACAACATAGATAGACATACAGGTAGAGAATCTCGCAGGATCGGAACGTTTGCACACCTTGAACTTTGCCCCAAAGTTGTACAATATAAACATATTCATGTCTGTAGAAATAAGATATTAAGTTTGTAAGAAATAGGCTAATGTTGATATATAATATTAATACTAAACTGATCAATAAATAAATAAATATATTTATTTATTTATAAATATATAAATAAACAAGCTGACACCTCCACTCGAAGAAGAAGAGAACGAGCACAGCCGCAAGCAGAGGCCAGAACATCTCTTGCTGGAACGGAAGCCTTGGCGCACCTTGTGAAATTTGGCCGCAAAGCTGTCGTTATAAGGTGAAATCAAGAAACTTCGCGCGATAGCAGAGGAGTGTGTTCAAGGTCAAATCAGTACGGCCATTGGCGAGTTTTTCAAACGGCGACGCAAACTACGTACAGAGATACAAAAGATGAGGAGCAGGAAATGGAAAAAAGGCGTTCCGCAAACCGAAATGAGGAGATCATTGATAGTTGTGTGATATGTTTGATAAGAATGTTTGTCAGAGTTTTACACGGCTTATTTGTTTAACTGGTTTAAGTGTTACCGTTTAAAACAAGCAAAAAACGCCTTCTTGGGTGGCATACGCATGGAGGTTGTCAGATGATATTGCTTGTTCTCGAATCGAAAATCTCAGATTGAGCGCCCTTTGTAGCTTGTTGCCTTGCAGATCTCAACCGATTTGCTCTCCAAACGAGACTTTTGGGCAGTAAGTGAAAAGGAAAAGTCGGTGTGAGTTTGCGTATGTAAGCAAGATGAGAATCATTTCAAGTGATTTATGAGGGACAAAGGCAGTTCTCGAGCAGATACCCAATCAATTCAAGCAAGAAAGTGAATGAGAATAGATGAATACGCTATTGCTCGGCACTGATACAGAGAATAGGGAGCAAAAAAGACGAGAAATTATGCATAATCTACCCTTTTCAGTTCACTTTTCACACATTTTCAGTGCTTCTTATTTTAGAATCTTTCTCTAAAATATGTCAACGATCAATCAAAGTAGTAAAAATGTTGTAATTTATTACACTAATTACATGAACAAACGATGAAAGCGGGATGTAAAGTCGATCCCTCATATTAACGTCAAATGCAGCGTTCATAAAGATGGACAGCATGTGTATCGGATTAGAAATATATGTATCAAAAAACGGAAATTCATTCAATATATTTCAGATATGAGGTATTGAGAATTTGCTGGCATGCTTTGAAGTGATTAACGATTCAGATAGTAATATAAAATAAAAAATGTTTTAAATGATGATACAGCCTTAAAATATTCCATAACGAGCAATCTAAAGCTTCAGAATCAGTTACTAGGATTGATATTCGTAATGATCATTTTTTTTACGGAATGTTTTCTCACGAATTTATTTGTAGAAAAAAAAGTGATAGCATTAAAACGGAATATCCGTTCCGGACTACAAGATTCCGAGCTCTTGCAGTAGGACGGCTCCAAAGAGGAAAACAATGACGATGGAGTGCACGCCGAGTGCGATGCAGATTATGGCCGCCAGAGGTGCTGTAAGCCTATTCTGTCGTTAAAAAAATGCAAAATATTAAATATAAAATTTAGGAGCTATTTATAGCTATATTTTACATTTATAACACTGTTTTGTAGTAATATGTATGTAACGCATACTTTCTTCTCTCTCGGGCCGGATTGTAGGTAGTGGTGGCGGCCGGTGGTGGCTCACCGACGGTCACGCCGCCACCCACCGGCTGAACCTTGGGAGGCGTCCGATTGTCCTGTGACTTCTCTTGCGGCGGCTCGCATACCAACTGCACATGCGGCGATGAGTATCGAGCTGAGAAAGCCTCTCGTCAACTCATCGGATCCTTTTCGACTTCGGGAGCAACAAATTAAATGTCATTGATTGTTTCCTCCAATAAAATCGCTTTCGACGAATAAACATGTACATATAATAAATATATAAACGCTTAAGGAGTGTTTTACTTTAAAACAAGAATCTAATGTGTCGTCAAAAAAGTAAATAATGTTTTGTAAATTTTATTTTATACCAATATTATTTTTTTTATTAATAAAAGCGAATTATGATGCATTTTGTGAAAAAGAAAAAAAAACCTTTGTAAAATAAATTAGTTATTATTTTTAAAAAAAAGCATTTATATATATAACAAACGCGGTGGCGCCTGCGGCCATGCGAGCACGACGAAAATCGCGGCCGCCGACTTTGGCTCGATGGCTTCAGTCGGCGAGAACAACTCGTCGTTCTCACTGTAAGCTTTTAAGAATTTGAAAACTATTTTTGAACGTGTAATATTAAAATGTTAAGCGGTACAGGATGCACAGTCTTATTTTAATATACTTTTTCCATTATATAATTTAAGTATGTATATTTTTACGAACACCGAGTATACACCAACCTCATTATCCGGAGAGTGTCGCGAGGTTGCCGCTGTTTTGGTGGACTCACCCGTAATATATGTAGAGAAACTTCGACTGCGACTCACGCCAAGAAATATCCCGGGTTTCGCAAAGTTTGATCTTTGCAAAAACTTGCAAACGGCTTTATACAATTTACTAAAGGTATAAGGAACACACGAAACTGAAAATACATAGTAATATGAACCCAAAAAAAATTAATTTTACATTCAAAATCTGTAGCAAATTGATATTCTAGCGATGATTCAATTGAATTCGAAAAAAAAAAAGAAATTATAAGTCGTAATTAGCTCTCTAATTTGCTCGAATTTTTTTTACATTTGATATACTGCACCATGTTTGAAGTGAAAAAATAATATAAAAAATAAATGAAACTTTCAGAGATGAGAGATGCTCAACGCTTGGTAGGCGGACAGGAAGAGAAGAGGATGGTGTTTGAAACGGCACTGAAGAGGGAGATAGAGAGAAGGAGAGTAGAAGAGAGAGAGAGAGTGGGAGAGGGATAGAAAGATCACGAGAGAGTGGGAAACGGAGTGAGTGGGAGAAGAGAAGGAGAGAGAGAGACAAAAAGAAAGAGAGCGAGAAAGAAGGAGGGTGAAATCTCTCTCTCTCTCTCTCTCTCTCTCTCTCTTTCTTTCTCCCACCATCAGAGTCTGCCACTCCTTCTCTATTTTATTCGTTCGCTTTCCCTCTCACATTCTTATTTTTCAAGGTTCTTCCTTCTCTGTCCCTCTCTCTCTCTCCTCTCTCTCTCTCTCTCACTTTCTCTTCCAACTCTTTCTCTCTCAAACCATCACTTGCCTGGTGGTCTCTCATGATGTCACCCTAATTTTTGACCTTACCATAACAGCCTTGCCTTCGACAGGTACATGTTTCCATGACAGTCTATAGTCTATGAGAATGGAGAGAAAACATTTTGCATAGCATCATGAGTAATTTGTATGTCAGTGACAATATCAAACATTTATCAATAGAACCTGCATGCAAAATTATTTTCCACATTCTACATGCTTTTCGAGAGAGAGAGAGAGAGAGAGAGAAGAGAGAGAGAGCGAGAGAGAGATGAGAGAGAGACAGGCATTCAGAAGGAGTGATCGAGAGTGATATGGAGTGATAAAGAGCAAGAGAGGTAGAGTGTGAGAGAGGGGAGAGAGAGACAGGCATGCAGAAGGAGAGATCGAGAATGAGCTGGAGAGATAAAGAGCAAGAGAGATAAAGAGAGAAAGAGAGAGAGAGAGAGTGGGCCTGAAAAAAGACCAAAGATTGTACTACAAGCACTTACCTACATACATACATGCATTAGTTAGTCAATCTTGACCTGTGTAGGTTATATTCATCCCAACTGAACGAGTACAGTATTTTCAGCCAATTCGCTCGCATACGTTCTACTGCGCCCTTTCACCCCCTCTTCCAGTCGGGACTATTACCCTCTGTGTCCTCTTGACTTTCACTACTCAATTGCTGTTGGTAACATGCCCACTCACGGGAAGACACTTCACTTGACACGTCACTGTGAAATGTTGTCACATCATTTAACTTGATAGTAGTAAATAAATAAATATGCACAACCGACGTCTCACCAACCAATTTCTTGCAAGCCAGTTTTCCTCTATCTTCTGACACTCTAAAATATGTGAAAGAATAATCAATTAGTGCGACTTCGGAAGATTTCGCAAAAAAGTTGGACAAATCAATGTAACTACATAAGATCACTTATATAGTAACACTGATTTGAATCGACGACCCCAAAAAAATTTAGATTTTTTTTTGCTGAAGCTGCAAAAGATGTCGTAGTTTATTACAGTAATTACACGAACAAACAAAGAAAGCGGGAAGCAAAGTCGATCCCTAATGAATGCAGCATTAACTAAGCATGCATGTGAATCGGAGTAGAAATATATAAAACGAAATTCATTCAATGAATTTCAGAGATGAGGTACACCGGCTTCTGTGCAAGGTTGCTGGCAAGGATTGTAAGTGATTCGTGGTTCAGATTGCAAGATACTCATAAAACATTACAAATGATATTACAAAGAACGAAAAAAAAGTCATTAAAATTGTCGAAACGAATCAGTTTGTAGCGAACAAAGTTTTCGAAAATATGAAAAAAAAATTTGACTATTGAAAAATTCGTTCTGTACATTTTTAACGGAATATTTTCATACGTATTTAATTATAAAAAATAAAATAAAATTTGTGTTATTAGTACGGAATTTCCTGGTTCGCATATGACTACAAGATTCCGAGCTCTTGCAGTTGAACAGCTCCGAAGAGGCAGACAATGACGAAGATGGGCACGCCGACTGCGATGCAGATTATGGCCGCCAGAGGCACTGCAAGCATTGTCTTCTTTCAAAATGTCAAATATTAAAAAAACTATTTGTATTTTATAATAAGAACACCGCTTATTTTCTTTGCAATGGTTACTATTTTTTACGATATTTAAATCTATTTTAATTTTCCTGACCATTATAGAGCCATCTCTCCAAATAACAAGCTCTCTCGCTCATTTGTACAAAAAAGGCCTTGGAATTATTGGACCAGAATTTCCGTTCTGGACTACACATATCCGAGCTCTTGCAATTGCACGGCTCCAAAGAGGAAAACAATGACGAAGATGGGCACGCCGACCGCGAGGCATATTATGGCTGCCAGAGGTACTGTAAGCATATTTTGCTTTCCACAAGTCGAATATTAAAATTATACTTTTAAAATAATAACAGGTTCTATTGTTTTTACGATATTCAACAATGAACGATTACATTATTTGAATTTTTCAAAAATGGGGGTGGATTCTCTCTAAATCACATGCTCTCTCTCGCCCTTGAGTCTCAGGGAAAAAGGCGCGCGAATTCAAAATCGAGTTTTAGGATCCTTTAATAACAAGTGTTTTTCTTGATGATTCACACTTTTCACTCTATTGGGGAAGGTGGTGGCTACTATCTTTACGATATTTAACGTAGATCACTGGGAAAAAATAAACGCTGGTTCGAACTGCAGCCTTCACAATGGCAGTAGGCATTCTCATCGCAGGTTGCACTGTTTACGAAGAATACATACATATATGAGAGTCCAGAGGGAAGCGCGGCGGTAATTTGAAATCTCCACATACATAATCGTTCTCAGTGATCGTCCTCCTTTAATTACCCGGTACCTTTTTTGTGGACTCACACTTTTTCCGCTCTCGTCCCGGATAGAAGGTGGTGACGACTGGAGGAAGCGGCTCACGAACAGGTACGCCGCCGCCGCCATCACTCACCGGCTGGACATAGGGACGAGTGAGGTAGTCGGCCGGTGGTGGCTTCTCTTGCATCTCGCATGCCAGCTGCCCATGCGGTGGCGAGTATCGATAGGCTTGAGCTGTGAAAGTAAGTAGCTCGTCAATATAATTAGGAGGCAGCTAATTAGGAGGCAAGATCCTTCGACCTCGCAACCAAATTGATACGCAAATTACTAAAACTAAAAAAAAAAACATCACTTTAGACAAATTAACCTAAATAATAAATAGTATTAGAGGTTTCAAGATGAGAACATATCCTTTTTTAAGAATCGAACTTTGCGTCAACATATGCGAATATTCTTTTTAAAGTTAATTTCATATACATATGTACATGTCGTGAGAGACGAATTACAATTCAGATTGTGAAAGGGAAAGAACTTTAAAAAAATAAAAATAAATTCAAAATTGGTTTAAAAAAATAAAAGATAAAACTTACGCGGCGGCGCCTGCTGCCATGAGACATTCGCGGCAGCCGAGCCGGGCCGACTTCCGCGATTCTCGTAGTGCTCGAAGGTCTCCGTCGGCGAGAGCAACTCTTTCTTCCTGGAAGCTAATTGATTTAAGAGAGCCTGTCTGAGATATTCGACCACGGCCAGTGCAGAGGGTGGATGGGAACAAAAATATTTTTTGATTTTAATTTCCTTTGCAGGGCTTATGTAGCATCATGAGAGCTTCCAAAAAAACATTTTTTCAAAAATTATTTTGAAGGTATAACTACAGTATGCCTCGATTATCGAAAATATTCGATTGACCATAAAGTTAGTAAAAGTTAACTAAAAAAAATTTTGAAAGTATCGTTATATTCGTTATCTGAAGGCGCACAAAAAAGCCATAGAAAGGATTTCATAAAAGTTTCATTAAAAGGTCGAAATGAGCACTTATATTATGGGAATGCGCCATTAGAGTGCCAGGCAGTAAAAACTGCGCGATGAGACCTTTTCCATTTGATAGAGCGTCATTTGTTACCCCTAGAAAACTGCCTCTCATGTGGATCCTCCTACGGGAACCTTACAATGTACGGGGGTGAATACCTCGTAGAGTAATAACCCGCAGAACAAAAAAAGGCTATAAAATGCGTTTTTCTTGCTCATTTCAGAAACCAAAGATGCCATTGTGTTCATAATTTAGAAATGCATAAAAATGTCATACATAATTTGTTCATACGATTACATTCTCAATCACTTTTTCGGCAAAAACTGTATTTCTGGCCTGCTGGAGAGAGGTTAGCGCATGTAGTCAGAAAACAAAGAAAGACTGCGCCTAAATACGTATGCCACGTGAAAGCCCAGTCTTTTCTACGTGTAATATACTATCTTCTTGCCGAATTCATCTACGGGAAAGTTTACATATGTATGCTTGAACCGCGCACTCACAGTGCGGCTTGCGCGGAAAATCCCCTTTAACCTAGCTATCTGGCTTCATTCGCGATATTGGTTAGAGTGGTTCATAGCATCTTATTCACCACGTCCTGACACCCAAAAAGACGCCGTAGCTATTTTAAATTCTTATATCTTCACTTTTATTTTCGTCAGAAACTCTTTTTGCTTCTATGTGCAAGAGACTGAAATGTATCTGTGCTCAGAAAAATATGGAAGACTACACCTAAATAAGCATTCTATATAAAAGCCAAGACTTTTTTGTGCAGAATATACTTCTTTAAGACAGCCTGTCAGTTTCGCTACGAATCGAAAAGCAACACAAACTCGAGAAAACACAATGGATATTCACCAATTCACCGCGTTCACCGCGAATATTCACCGTGCGAATTGGAATATTCGAATGATGCTCAATTCGAATTTTCCATTTCACGCGCCTTTAGATAACGAATATAACGATACTTTCAAAATTTTGTTAAGTTAACTTTTACTAACTTTATGGTCAATCGAATATTTTCGATAAATCGAGGCATACTGTAGTTATACCTTCAAAATAATTTTTGAAAAAATGTTTTTTTGGAAGCTCTCATGATGCTACATAAGCCCTGCAAAGGAAATTAAAATCAAAAAATATTTTTGTTCCCATCCACCTCATGGTTGAGTATCTCAGACAGGCTCTCTTAAAAACTCTGATTTGAATTCCCGCCCTTTTACCATATCGAAAGGTGGGAGAGTGCAAAATTCATAGAGACTTGACTTCAATGAACCGAAAATAAGAAAATATTATGATTTCGTGGAAGGGGTCATTTCAGGAAGTAAAACGTTACAAGTTTCGTTATTTGGACGAATAAATAACGAGAACATGGTAACTTTGTGAGATGCTTTTTCGAAATGCAGGCATAAGCAAACATATTACATTTCAGCTCCCTTAATTAATTTGCACCTTTTTTCAAAAGAGCAAACACATATTTAGGCGAAATACTATATACATACATATTTTAACACTTCAGTATTTAGAGACCCATTTTAATATTTTGGTTTCATTGTATAAGAAAATAACAGATCTATTTACGGTCACTGAAAATGGAAATGTCTATTTATGGACACCCGAGTAGACTAACCTCATTATCCGGGAGTGTCACGAGGTTGCAGCCTGCTTTGGTGAGTTGTTGATGTCGTGAATGGATGATGGGGACGCCTGAATGGAATGCGAGCGTCCAGACACTGAGATGGAGAGAAAGAAAGAGTGAGAGTGAGAGAGTGGCAGACAGAAGAGAGAGAGAGAGAGAGTGAAACTGAGCCAAATTGGAAAGCGAGAGAGAGAGATACTGAGAGGGGTGAGAGAGAGAGACAGGGGATGGAGGAGGGAGAGATATGCGAAAGAGATTGGGGTGGTAGAAAAGTTGAGAGAACGAGAGATGCGAGAGAGAGAGAGAGAGACAGAGATAGGACATGGGAGAGAGTGAGAGATGAGAGAGATAGAGAGATAGAGGATGGAAGAGAGAGCTGAGGGAGATTGATCGACTGCAAAGTCCCTGCAGGTGCAGAGACATCGCGTGCACAAGAAAAAGGGCCCGAAGAAAGGGGTCGCCTAGCAACACATCTTTTCATCGTCGTTTTATTCGTTCAACTTTTCAATCAACTTTATATAAATAAATTAATTAATTAAGTGCTAATTAATTGGTATAACGCATACAACGTTTGCGTAGAGGACATATATGTATATAGTAAATATATTCACAGGACGTCTGAATACTGCTTCAGTCATGCTGGTTTAGCCTGCGGCAGCCATAGCAATAAAAAAAAAACCAGAAAACTATCCCTTAACAAAGAACTGAAAGGATTTTTATACTTGCATAAATGAGGAACTGACAGATATGATTTTTTGAATAAATAGAAACACCTACCTGTCGTAATTCTCTCAAAGTTCTGGCGTATTTCTTTATTATAAAGTTTATATACAACACGAAATTCATGTTTGACGCGGGAAAATAATTCGAAAAAAAAACTGATAGAACTAGCGCGTCCTCTGAACTTTCACTGGGGTGCGCAAGTTGAGTTGAGAGCGAGAATGTTCAACGTTGGGTAGGTGGACAGGAAGAGAAGAGGATGGTTGTTAGACAGGAGCACTGGAGAATGAGAGAGAGAGATTGAAAGAGTGATGGATAGAGAGAGAGTGAAAAGAGAGAGAGAGACAAAGAGAGAAAGAGAGAGAGAGAGAGTGGAGGGTAGAGAGAGAAAAGAGAAAGAGAAGGAGGGAGAAACACGGTGAATGGCCTCTGAAGGAGATGCGCATGAGTGGCGGGAAGTGGAACAGGTTCTGTTTCCTTCTCTCACATTCATAGTTATACTGCACGACTTTTCACATCTACTACATCAAACGTCTCTTCCACTCTCTCTCTCTCTCTCTCTCTCTCTCTCTCTCTTTCTCTCTCTCTTTCTCTCTCTCTATCTCTCTATCGTTCTCTCTCACTGTCTCTCTGTATCTCTCGCTTTCACAATTTCATTCGTCTTCTACTCTCTCTCTCTCTCTCTCTCTCTCTCTCTCTCTCTATCGTGCATTCTTATCTCGGCGTTCTTCCTCTCTTTACTCTCTGTCTCTCTCTCTCTCTCTCTCTCTCTCTCTTTCTCTCTCCCTATCCCTTTCTTTCTCTCCCTCTCTCTCTCTCTCTTTCTCTCTCCCTATCCCTTTCTTTCTCTCCCTCTCTCTCTCTATTATCTCAAACCACCTTGCCTTGCTCTATCCCTAATGACCTTTCTACAACAGCCTTGCCATCAACAGGCAGATGTTTCCAGGACAGTCTCAAGTCTGTCTCTATATCATAATCCCTCTAATCCTCCGTCTTGCCTAATCCTCTCTCTCTCATTCACTCTCACTATCTCTCCCCCTTTATCTCTCTTTCCCTCTCTCACTCTCTCTCCATCTGTTCCGTCTTTCTCTCGCTCTCTCCAACAGTCTCGCTTCCTGCCTTCAGGCAGTCAACTGAATAATCTGAAGAATGCAGAGCAATATTACAAAATACAAGATCAACGAATAAAACAGAAAATATTCACAGCTTTTTAAGCAAAAGAATGTTTTCTGTTGAGTATCTTATTTAAATATTACATAATAGGGACAAGCGTCTCCCCTTGCATACAAGGAGAGTTTCAACAATTTTATATTACATTTCCAAGACAATCCGCCATGTCGGCATATAACATCTTGAAATAGCCAATAGAGAGTGTTTAGAATAGTATGTCTTCTTTCTCCTATCTCTACTCGCTCTCTCGCTCTCTCGCTCTCCCTCTCCCCCTCACCCCTCCCTATCATTACCCCTCCTCACTCTCTCTCTCTCCTCGCTCTCCACTCGCACAAAGTCCCTCACCCATCGGCCGGCTTTACCTATCGCCTTTAAAACTATCAAAAAAACATGAAACATACGGTTAAAAAATTGAAAGCATCTATATTATACATATAAACGATCAATTTTGACCCAACGTGCAAAAAAACCAAAATAGCGCCAGCCCTCCAACGAAGGGACTCATTTGTGCGAAAGAAGTTTGCTCGATGACTTTGAGTGAACACCAAAATTGGTGAGAGCAGTAGCTTAGAGTTAGAGAACTTCATGCTTTGCTCGCATTTCGTTTCGATATCTCTGCCGGTGTTGCCCCCGTCGCTTTAGATCATCTGAATGAAGCGGCATATTGACGAAACATTAACTTAAAATTTGCTTTCTTTTTTAAAGACTTTAATACGAGTTAAAACTGTAATTTGCCATGGTTTATTCATTTACTATAAATTCAACAAGTAACATTTTGCTTAATTACTTTAAATGATATTTCCTAATTGTTATACAGTCAGTTCCATACTTTGCCGGGTTTCCCTTTAACACCCGCGCCAGCAGAATGAAGCAGTCCTTGAGAAGAAACATTGGGCGAGAGACTGAGACGGAGAGAGCGAAGCAGAAGAGAGACTCGGAGAAGGCAACCAAACACCGGACGAAGTCTTGAGCGAAGTGAGCAGCAATCAACTTTCCAGAGGAATACACTGGAGGTCATTAAGAGGTAATCAGATTTTCATGACCCGAATATGTTCTCTAACTTTAAACAGAATTAGTTATAATATTATTCCATAAATTTTTTCACACACGATGTATATTACTCACAATCTGTAAAGCATCGCTTGATATTTTCACTTTTTAAATAATTTCTTCTTTATATTGCCTTACGCAGATCATATTTTGTCAACGACTATATTCTACCTACATATCTACGCATTTCACCACATCAGTCACCGCGATAAAAAAAATCAAAAGCTGAATAGAGTTTACGTGTGTCGGGAGTAATTATT
Organism: Allodiplogaster sudhausi; assembly: GCA_945643635.1. NCBI lineage: Eukaryota > Metazoa > Nematoda > Chromadorea > Rhabditida > Diplogasteridae > Allodiplogaster > Allodiplogaster sudhausi. The sequence goes on from CALZFC010000029.1 coordinate 4,013,241, forward strand.
ATTATGTCAGAGACAATTGTAAATATGTGTCATTAGAGTATATCTAAGAGGCATAATTATTGTCCCAATTCCGCATATTTTACAAAAGAGAGGGAGAGAGAGAAGAGATAGGGAGAGAGATGGAGAGAGAGAGAGAGAGAAAGGAGAAGTTGAGAGAGAGGGACCAGTAAAACAAAAGAAAAAGCAAGCATTGTACGTACTTACCTTACAATTAGTCATCCTCACTTATTGACTTTGCTCCTGTCATTTACACCGTCATTCATAGCCTGTATTAACGTCATAATGCTCACCCTCATTTGTTCCTCTAGATAAGTTGGCCCTCTTTCTATCGCGCTCTTCTAATCGTCATTCATTCTTTTTATCAACAACCTTTTCTCACTGTCTCTCTGACTCGATCTCTCTCTCTCGCCTTATCTTTCTGCATTTCTTCCTCAATCGCTGTCTCTCTTTTTCTCATTATCTCTCTCCTTCTTACTCTCTTTCTCTCTCTCTCTCCTTCTTTATCTCTCTCTCTCTCTCCCTCTCTCTCTCTCTTTCTCCCACACTCTCCTCATCTACAAAACGCCGTGTGACACTCTCAACAATTGAAGGAGCTGCTTGGTGGAGCGGCGAGATGAAAGGGGCACGCCGTCAACCATTCCGCTATCAGTGCATGCGAATGGGAGTTTGTCTCGCGAGTCGATGGAGGCGAGAGAGTAAGAGAGAGAGAGAGAGAGAGACAGAGAAAAAGAGAAAGATAAAGTGAGTGATAAAGTGAGAGAGAGAAAGAGCAAGAAATAGAGAGAGAGAGCGGGATGGTGAGAGAAGGAGAGAAATAGAGACAGCATGAAAATTTGTACGCCGAGAAAACAAGAAAAGCAATGAACCTATGAGAAAGAGAGATCACAAGAGAAACAGAGAAAAGAACTGAAGTAAGACGGCCCGATTTCTCCCTCGTTTACTGTTCTCTCTCTAAATTTCAATCTTTTCTCTCTCACTCTCTCTCTCTCTCTCTCTCTCTGTACCCCCAGCGGCGGCACTCCTTTGATGTGCTGAGATAGCGATGGGGGCTGTCTCCGGCCGGGCGAAAGAGTGAACTCGGCTGTCGCTCCTCTCTCTTGCTCTCCCTCCTCACTTTACACACTCTCTCATCGCAATCATCATTTCTCTCCTTCTCGTTCATGGCGCTTCCTTCTACATACAACACGCTTCACTCCGCTTATCTGGTCTCTCACTCTCTCTCGCTCTCTCTCACTCTCTCTCACTCTCTCTCACTCACTCTCTCTCTCTCACTCTTCTCTCTCTCCCTCTCTCACTTCTCTCTCTCTTCTCGCTTCTCTCTCTCTCTCTTTCTCTCTCTCTCTCTCTTCTCTCTCTTCTCTCCTTCTCTCCCTCCCTCCCTCCTGCACTGGCCAAGCCGGCGGGGGCAGCCGCTCGGTGCCTCTAGTCGCCGCCGCCTGACAAATGATGATTGCCCGACGTCGAGATTGTTGTCTTGCCGTCTCTCTCTCTCTTCCATCTCCATTCTCTCTCTACAATCTCTTTCTCGCTTTATCTCTCTCTCTCTTTCTCCCTATCTCTCTCTCTTCTTCTCACACTCTCTCATCCTCACTCTCTCATCTCCTTTGCTGTTTCTTCCAAAGCCGCCGTCACAAGCGAAAAATGCGCGATCTTCGACGCAATAACGTCGATCAGATGGTGGAACTGCCGAGACAAAAGAATGCCGAGTCCGTCGCAGATTCCTTGTGTGTGATTTCTCTCTTTCTCTCTTTCTCTCTTTCTCTCTCTCTCCCTCTCTCTCTCTCTAGCTCTCCAGCTTTATCTCCAACTCTCCCTCTAACTATCAGACTCTCTCTCTTTCTCTCTCTCTCTCTCTCTCTTTCTACTTTCTTTCTCCTACTACGCCGCCACTTCATAGAATGCGACCGCCTTAGGAGTGCCGCCATGTGTCTTTCAAGAGTCGGCGCTTCCTTTACTTTGCCTGATCTCCCAGGATGCGCCTATTTCTTCGCAATTAATAAAGCAAAGTGCACCGATCAAAAAGGAAGCCGCCGGTATCGTATATCTTTGAGATTTTTTAACGTTTCAAATTCGCCGATTTTATCATCATATACATATGTTTATTGTTGAACTTCTTACACTTTTTTTGTTATGCTTTGTTATGCTGCACAGTTTCCAGATATCCATGACTAATCTTATTTAATCTCCCTCTCTCCTAACTCCCTCCTCTCTGTTCCTATCTCTCTCTCACTTCTCATTCGCTCTCTCTATCTCTCTCTCTTACATCTCTCTCTCTCTTTCTCTCTCATTCTCTGATTCGCAGCTCGTGCTCTCTCAGATCAGTCGCCAAACCAAACTACTAAACTCATGTGCTCCCAAGCATCCCTTTGAAGTATTTATCCTTATCATATTTTCGCGTGTCACTCTCAGCAACAGTTTCCCGCTTAATTGAGGTCTCTCCTCTATTTATCTCTCTCTCTCTCTCTCTCTCTCTCTCTCTCTCTCTGCTTGCATCTCTAACAACCTCGCCACCTCTTACACACTTCCATTTCTCTACAATTTGCTATTTGTTTCCTACCCATGCTCATTATTTCGCACTGTATATTTCTCCCTCACTCCCTAATTTGATGACTTTCGCTCTACTTTATTTCTTCTCTAATTTCCTTAGTTTCCCAAACTGAATGAGACTTTTTCCATCTCTGTCTCTCTATATCTATCTCTCTCTCTCTTTCTCCCATTCCTTCTCTGTCCTCTTTGTCCTCACTCTCTCTCTCTCTCCCTTTGACGAAACCGCCCTCCTCTGCGCTCTCTTCCCTTGGCGCACTCTCTCGCCAGCTCTCTCTCCTGCCCAAAGGCGCTTTGATCTTGCCGCATCGCCGTTTTTTTCTAAATGTACGATAGAGCCAAGACACGCACGTGTTCTCTTTGTTTGGCCAAATGACCATTTCCAGGAATTCTTTCACGCCTCTTTCTCTTTCTCTATCTCTCTCTCTCTCTCCTCTTTCACTGTGTCTCTCTCTCTCTCTCTCTCTCTCTCTTTCTTTCTCCTTCACTCTCTCTAACCTTTTCCACACCTTCTCTTTTCTTTTCTCTCTGTTTGTTTCCATTCCTGTTCCCTTTCCGATCTCTCTTCCCTTATTATGATATTGCCTTTTCATCACAAATGTCCCTTTGATGCATGTCTGAAGAGAGGGCCAAGAGCAGATGAAGGCAAAGTCGGCTGTCTCGGGAGATCCGGGTAAGACAATAAGTGCCAGAAGGAAATCCATATTCCATCTCTCTCTCTGCCTCTCTCTCTCTCTCTCTCTCTCTCTTTTGCTATAAACCATAGTGCTCTTTCTTCCTATTTCTCTGACTCATTCTCTCGATATCTCAATATCTATCTCTTGCTCTATCTTTTTTTTTAAATCTCCCTCTCTCCATATCTCTCCCTCTCACTCCCACTCTCCCTCTCTCTCACTCTCTTTCCCTCCATCTCTCTCCCTCTATCTCCTTCATCACCCATCTCCTGACATGTCCTCACTGACAGTCAAACGTCCAGAATGTGCGCAGAGTCCAAGCAGATGGCCAGGCAGCCGGCATTTGTAGGGATGAGTGGGGAGGTTAAAGAGTACAGAGAGACAGAGAGACAGAGAGAGGGAGAGGAAAAGAGAGGGAACGAGGAGAGAGAGAGAAAAAGCTGGAAAGAGAGAGAGAGAGAGAGAGAGAGAGAGAAAGAGAGAGAACGAAAGAGAATAAAAGACGTAAGAAATTTCAGATAGAAAATTCTCCTTCAGAAATTTGAGATATAGAAAGAGAATGAGGAGTGTTGTGGTGATTCGAATAGAAGCAACGCATGTGGACGCGATGGCGTGAGAGAAGGAGAGAGTAAAGAGAGAGAGAGAGAGAGAGAGAGAGAGAGAGCGAGAGAGGAAGGAGAGAGTAGACAGGACATTTGAATGATTTAAAGACATTGAATAGGACTGTCGAGGGAAGAGGTCACGTCCTGGGGGCTTCCTCTGTGTTCTCTCTCTCTATCCCTATCTCTCTCACCCTCTTTTTTTGTCTCTTCCTCTTTCTCCCCAAATCTGTGTTTCTTAATCTCTCTCTCTTTCTCTCTCTCTCTTTCTCTCTCTCTTTCTCTCTCTCTCTCTTCCTCTCTCTCTCTCTCTCACCCTCAGACTCTCGCTTCCTGCATTCGACAATCAGCCAATATTCTTATCTGCGCATATGTCATAGCACTTTGCCATATTCTCGATGACTTCTAGTCACCATCTCTCCCCTTTTTCTCTCGTTCTCTTTCCTTCTCTACTTTCTCTCCATCTCTCTCTACATCTCTCTTTCTCTTCTTCTCTCTCCCAATTTATCCCTCACTCCTTACCTACATATTTATATATCCCTCCAAATAACTTCATCTCTGTCACGTAGGAAATGTGCCGATCTCCTTCATCATAAACCATCTCTCGTATTGTTCTCTTTAATTTCTCTAACTCTCTATCTCTATCTCTCTCTTTTTCTCTCTCCATCGCTCTCTCTCTCTCTCTCTTTCACTTTCTTTGCATCTTCTCACCTCTTGAAGCCAGTACATAGTATCCTAGTTTATCAAATTCCGGGCTAAGATGCTCTGGTCAATTCCAAAAGCTGTTCGTCATCTACACGCCATGCTGTGAAAGCCTTGAAATTACTCTATTCTTATTTCTAAAAGTCAGTGGCCACATCAAGGCTGGTGGTTTATTTTAATACGAAAATAGCACAAAACATTGGCAATTCTCTCGAATATTGCAACATTTTCAAAGCAATATGTCAACACTTTGGTTAGATGTATTGAAAAGACAAGCTTGGCGACAAGAGAAAAATGAGTAGTGGGGAAGAGAGAGAGAGAGGGAGAGAGAGAAGGAGAGAGAGAGAGAGAGAGAGAGAGAGAGAGAAAGAGAGAGAGAGAGAGAGAGAGAGAGAGAGCAAAAAAGAAAGGCCTGCAGCCCCCGTACACGTCGTGTGGTGGCATTGATCTTTCCTCCTTCTCGTTCCCTCTCTGCCGCCTTCCCTTGACTCATTTCCCCTTTCCATTTTTTATCTGTGCACTTTTAGAAATGCTCCTAAAGCGTGAAGTTTTATATATTCCATTTATACGACTTAGTTGCTGTCATTTACATTACAATTTTCCGTTATAAAGTTAATTTTTTTATTTAGAACCTTTTCAAATTCGCTCGAGAAGTTTGTCTTTTCCACCACTAAGCACACGTTCACACGATATGGCTTACACGACTCGTCCCTCTGATAAGGTCACAATGCAATTGAAGTAGCGGGAAGAGAGAGAGAGAGAGAGAACGAGAGAGAGAGAGAGAGAGAAGAAGGGAGAGAGACAGATAACGAAATGCTCAGAAGCAGGCTGCGAGAGAAAGAGAGAGAGGGAGAAAGAGAGAGAGAGACAGACAGAGAGAAAAGAAGGGAGAGAGACAGATAACGTAATGCCCAGAAGCAGGCGGCGAGAGAAAGAGATAGAGAGAAAAAGAGAGAGAGAGACAGACAGAGAGAGAGAAGAAGGGAGAGAGACACATAACGAAATGCCCAGAAGCAGGCTGCGAGAGAAAGAGAGAGAGGGAGAAAGAGAGAGAGAGAGAGAGAGAGAGAGAAAGAGGGAGAGAAAGGATAGAAGAAACGAGAGAGAGCGACGCAGAGTTCTTTATCGGTGAGCCATGCATGTTGCGAACAAAATCGACACAATAAATGATGTAAAGAAATGATGTTTTTCGGCCATTTTATTTCCATGCAGAATCGTTTCATTTCCTCTTTGTATATATCAATCTGATTTATCATCTTTTATTTTGTATTCTCAATTGCTGTCTTCTTTCTCTACTATGTTCATAACTTTCTACTTTATTCTCACCTGGCTTCCAAATCTGTTTCTCTGTACGTACAAATGGGTTCGATCTCACTCTCTCTCCCGTTCTCTCTCTCTCAATTTCTCTCTTTCTCTCTTTCTCTCTATCTATCTCTCTTTCTCTCTTTCTCTCTTTCTCTCTCTCTTTCTCTCTTTCTCTGTTTCTCTCTTTCTGTCTCTCTCTCCCTCTCTCCTTCTCTCCCCTTCTGCCACCGTGTCTCACAACGCTGCTTCTCGTTCCGTCTTCATTAAGCTTGTGCATTCATCCTCCGATACCATTGTTTGACTCGGCGGCTGTACATGAAGCGGCAGCTTTATGATGATTTTGTCTTTTCCCTCGCTCCCTCTCTCTCCCTCTCTCCCTCTCTCGCTCTCTTTCTCTCTTTCTTATTCTCTCCCTCTCTCTCGCTCTCTCTCTCTCTCTCTCTTTCTTGATTTTGTCGCTTTGTCCACCCACTTCTGCTCGTGCACCGGTCGGCTTTTCGGCGTCCTTTTAAGCCGTTCACAGCTTGCTTTCCTCTTTAATGATGATGTTCGAATGATGATCTCTCTCTACCTCCCTCTCTCTCTCTCCTCTCTCTCTCTCTCTCTCTTTCTCTCTCCTTCTCCGTCTCTCCCCCTCTCTCTCTCTCACCGATTCCTCCCGTCGTATCCCCACCGACTTCCCCCGTCTGAGACTCTGGCGGCGTCCCTTTCCTCCTGGCTCAATCCCGGTAGCAGATTCAAAGGGCGGCCGCATACACACATTCATTCACTTCCCCCTTATCTCTCTCTCTCTCTCTCTCTCTCTCTCTCTCTCTTCTCTCTCCGTCTCCCTCTCTCTCTATCTAGTCCGCTCGTCTACAAAGACATGTTCGCGCATCACCTTTTGCACTATTTCTATCTCTCTCTCTGTCTCTCTCTCCTTTCGGTGCTCCCTTTGTCCATTCAAAAGTTACAGTGACATCTTCTGTCCGTCTAGCTCCGCCCTCACGGCGTTGAGCAGCTTCACGATTTGGCCAATCATTCCAATCACCAAGTCCTTTCGACTGCGCGGCTTTCTGGAAGCTCGTTTTGATCTCGGAGTCGGGGTTTCTCTCTCTCTCTCGCTCTCTCTCACTTCTTCTCTCTCTCTCTTAACTTCTCTCTTTGGTTAGCGGTCTCACATTCTCTCTCTCTCTCTCTCTCTGTCTCTCTCTCTCTGTCTCTCTCACTCTCCCGCCCCTCTCTCTCCCTCTCCGAAACAGAAATCTCGTGTCCTCTGCTCCTTCCAAACTTATCCCTGCCAGCTTCATCATCTTACTCTGGCTCCCGACTTCTCGGCCTCACCCGTTTTATGGCGGCACTTTTCAGCGAAGAGTGCTCTAACGATGTCCCGTGCGGCCATTATCTCGAAAAGAGAAGAGAACGAGTGTCTTTGAAACTCCGATCCTTGCCCTCTCTCTCTCTCTCTCTCTCTCTCTCTCTCTCTGTCTCCTTCGTTCTTCTCTCCCCCTGTTACCTCTCTCTCTCTCTTCCTATCTTTCTCACTCTCTCCCTCTTCCTCTCTCACTCTCTCTCTCTTCCTCTTTTTCTCACTCTCTCTCTCACTCACTCACTCTCTCTTCCTCTCTTTCTCACTCTCTCTCCTCCTCCCTCTCTCAGACTCTCACTCTCTCTCTCTCTTCCTCTCTCTCACTCTTTCTCTCTTCCTCTCTTTCTCACTCTCTCTTTCTCTCCATCTCTCTCCCAAGTGCCAAGGAAGCACTCGTTTAATGGCTTCGAGCCATCCATCCAACCGAAGCGAGGAGTCCTCCATCTTCGCTCTCCTTCCTCCCGCATATTCTTCCTTCTTCTTCTCTCTCCACATACATACACATACAAATCACGGAGATCCAGGCCGAAATGGAGCTGACTTGAGATGGAGTCGACCTTGCAGGACGCGCCCATTTCTTTTCTCTCCCTATCTATCGCCTCCCTCTTTCTCTCTCTCACTCTCCCTCTCTCTCAAACACTCTCTCTCTCTCTCTCCCTTCTTTGGCACTCTCTCATGCATCCCGATCTCTAGCCAGTCCCCTTTCTGTCTTGATCTAATCCTCTTACCATCACGTCTCTCCAATCATCCACAACTTTACATATCTTTCTTTTGCAGCCAAATGGTCAAGTCTTGCTCACGAATTGCCCGCTTTCAAGCTGCCGCTATTTCCTTTATGCCAGCTCTTCCTTTCCGGCATCTTGGACTGTCACTAAGTTAAATGCCCTTTTTCCTGTCTTTCTATATATCTTTCTGTCTCTTTCTTTGTCTCTTTCTATATCTCTATCTCTTGCTATCTCTCTCTTTCCCTGTCTCTCTTTTTCTCTTTCTCTACCTCTCTCTTTCTCTTTCTCTTTCCCCCTCTTTCTCTGTCTCTTTCTCCGTCTCTCTCTCTCTCTCCATCCCCTTCTATTCTTGCACAAACTTTGTCGCTCGTCACCGATCATCTCCAGATGTTTCGGCATTTCCTTTTGTTCCGTGCCGCCAGAGCGCGAAAACGGCCGCTCTGCAGCCATCATTCGAAATGTGTGCGCCCTTCCTGCCATGGTGAGAGAGCACATGACGGGAAGAGAGACGGAAGAGGCAGAGAAGGGCGAGAGAGAATGGAGATTGTGGGCAGCGCGTTTGGGGTGAGAGAGAGTGAGAGAAAGAGAGAGAGAGATAGAAAGAAAGAAAGAGAGAGAGAGAGAGAGAGCGCACGGCCAGCCAGCCGGCGGCGGCCCTTCACTTCATAATGACAGGCGGCATTCGCCTTTGATGTTCTTCTTTTCCTCCTCCCCCCTCCACTCTGTCACAGCCCGCAGGGACGACACAGGAAGAGCCGGCCACTGATGGGAGGGGGAAAGTTTGTTGAGCTGGAAACGGTGAGAGAAATAGAGAGAGAGAGAGAGAGAGAGAGAGACGGAGAGACGGAAAGTGGAAAAGAGAGAGAGAGAGGGTGGAAAAAGAGAGAGATAGTGAATGAGAGAGAGTGGAAAAGAAAGAGAGGGAGAGAGAGTCGAATGAAAAAAATACCTAGTGAACATTGGAGATGTCACAGAAGCAAGTAGGATGATGTGAGTGAAATGGCCAAAAAAGTGAGAAGTGACTCTCTCTCTAGCTCTCTCTCTTTCTCTTTCGCTTTCTTTCTCTCCCCCCCCCCTCTCCCCCCCCCCCCTCTCTCTCTCTCTCTCCCTCGCTCGCTCGCTCTCTCTGGCTCTCCTCTCTACATACGGCTTTTGCTTTCCCATACGCTGACCTCGAAACGCCTCTTTGAGTGCCTGTCGTTATTTTTTGACTAGGTGATGAGAGAAGAATTTGAATCTGGTATGTACCTAGTAAACATTTGTCGGCATTTCTTCGCAGACCCCTCTTTCCCACTCACACTCCTTTAATTATATATGTATATCTGCGATATCTGCGACTGTTTTACATCGTGCGAATTTGTCCTCGAGCCTCGCGCGATCTCGTCCTTCTTGTCGAAATTAGAGTACTGTGTGCTTTCTTGATTATTAGCGTGTCCATAAAATGTGCCAATCCCATTCACACTTCCATTCTCTCGTCTTCTTTCAATCTTTCATCTAGAAGATGAGCCTTTTCACATATCGTAAATAGCCCTGTTCTGCGCGAGGCCAATTCACTGTAATCTCGATAATCAACTCGTACTTGACGTCTCCACGTGCTTCATCCACCGTTTTCACCTTCATTTCTTTTCTTATTTTTTTTTACCATGTCGAGGTCGTCGTTTCTCTTCCGAGTGCTTTGAATATTATTTTGCGCCATAAGTACATACATACATACATACATACATACATACATTCCTTTCTCTATCGTTCATTCTTACCGTCTTAATCTCTTCTTCTACTTCTCTCTTTCTCTCTCTCATTCTCTCTCTCTCTCTCTCTCTCTCTCCTTCCAGGGCACAGGCCGCCATGTCGCATGAGTCGACATCATTTTCCACACAGCGTTTTGATCGGAGTGTCGACGAGGTCCTTGCGGATCGCGATGCACTCGACGCTTTCACGAAGTGGGCACGACTGGTGGGTCTTATCTTTCTCTGCCGTCTCTCTCTTTCTCTCTTTCTCTCTCTCTCTCTCTCTCTCTCTCTCTCTCTCTCTCTTTCGCCATCGCACTCTTTAATATCTATATCATCTCTGCGAATAAGTAAAGTTCTAATATCAATCACACTGCTACATTATAATATAATTAAAATGTATCTTTCGCTTCAGGAGCATCCATCGGCTGCCGACGCGATCCAGCTGCACTTTGCGATCAAGCAGTACCGCCGCTGCCTCGAGCGCAAGCCCGCCGACGCACTCGCGCTCGCTGTCACCGCGCACAAGACATATATCAGGTTAGAGAGAGAGAGAAAGAGAGAGAAAGGGGTAGAGAGAGGTAGAGAAAGAGAGAGAGGGGGGGGAGGGGGTGAGAGAGGTTGAGAGAATAAAAGAAATGGAGAGAGAGAGAGAGAAATGGCGAAAAAAGTTATGTTTTTTTGCAACTGTATAGATTCCACAGTATATATATAAACTAGCCAAACTACACTAACCTAATGATTGCCTCCTTCAGCGTCAAGCGCGGCACTTGCGAGTGGCTGCCACTGGGCGCGCGAGGAGCAGTCACGACGAGCGCACGCCATCAAGCAGCTCGCGCGGCCAGAACTGGACGCCTTCTTCGAGCCTGTCCGCCAGCCCCTCCACGACAAGCTACGCGACATGCACACGGCCTTCGTCGCGTCCGACATGTTCCGCAAGGTATTGTCGATATATGTATTTATTTGCTTTAAAAATATTTAATCGAGTCTTATTTTTATAGCATATTATTTCTTTTAATTCGAATATTCCACACTTTTTTGGAATATTGCAAAAAAGTTTTCGAATATTCTACAACTTTTTTTTTGAATATTCGAAAAGTTTTTTTTTTCGAATATTCGAAAACCTCTTTTTTGTGGAATATTCGAATACTTCTCGCATTCTTCGTATATTCGAATGCTTCATTTTTTCGAATATTCAAAATACATAGCTGCTCTCCAGCTAACGAACGAACTGGACGAGCAGAAGCCTTCGACATCGCTATCGACTACTTCCGGTACGTCCGACCGATCGTCGGCGTACGGTGGTGCCAAGTCGGCCGCCGCTGACGCTTGGCAGACGCCGGCAGCGCCCTTCCCGGCTGCTGTCATTTCCGGTGCCGCGGCAGCCGCCGATCCCGCCTACAACCCCTTTCGCACATACAACATCTCGTCGTCGTCCACAACCACGGGCGGCGCAGGAGTTACGGTCGGACTCGAGTCCCTCGTTGCCGCCGCAGCCACCACGGTGAGACTGATTGTGAGATGGACAACAATTGGTGTCAAATGTATATCTTCCTCCTTTTTTGTTGTAATTATGTTCATGATTGACAACAAAAACATTTGCGTCAATTTCCAATGTTACTTTCTCCAGCGTCATCACAACAACGAGATGCGCGAGCAGTTCGCTTCCAAGCTCGGCGACAAGCTCGCCGTGCTCAGTCAGAAGATGGCAGCACGGGGAGTCGAGTTCGCGAGGTTCGTCTTACCTGCCATTTGCTTACGTTCTCTCTCTCGTTTCTTCGCTGTCAATTCAAAATCATGAAATAGGTCTCAAGCAAGAAAGTATTTCTTCAGGGAACTTTCGCTTGCCGGCAAGGAGAACCAGGACGAGTTGGACGAGTCGGCCGACAGAGATATCGACGCGTACGCTAGCCGACTCGACGAGGCGACAGCGACCAGGAAGCGATCTAGTCGGTTTTGAAGCGGCGTTTTAGTGCTACCGTAAGCATGACGATGTCTCGCTCACCAACTGTAAAGAAGTATCACATATTATCCACAGTATCTACAGTACAGTACAGTACCGCCCAACAGCCAGGAATGCAGGAACTTTCGGAACTTTCGCCTTCTCCGACCGAAAATTCCTGCACCCCTTGTTGTTGGGTGATTACTATATCCCCATGATACCCCTAAAAACGAACTGATCACCCGCAGGATCTGCATCCCCTCCATCGCTGCCCGCAACGTCGCCTCCCTCAATGCCGCCGCCGCACCTCTACGGCGGCCTCAACGGCTTCGCTCCGCCGCCGACGATCCGGCGTCTCCGACGGCGACTCGCCGAGTCGGATGCGCTCGCTGAGCCGAGCTGTTCTGCGTCTTCTGCTTCCGCATCCGCTGCCGCCGGCCTCTTGCTCCCGCAACAGTCGCCGACCATCGGGCCGATCTCAAAGACGAAGATACGGTAGGCACATACATAGTTGCGCGTTAGGACCATTTTGGCAGACGAGTTCAAATTCTGATAGAATTGAATAAGGTTTTTTTTTCAGATTTAACGCCTCAATAATACTCATGTTTCTGTACATAAATAGTAGTATGTTAGCACAAAAATTTTAATATATATATATATTTAAGCAATACATATTTTTCTTGCTGAATTCCAGCCGTTCGTCGGCGCACGACTCCGGCTCGTCTGGCTTCTTCTCGGGCGAGTCATGCTTCACCGGGCCGTGCTCGTCGGCGTCGTCGGCCGCCTTCGCGCCACCCTCTTCCGGAGGAGGAGGCATGCTCTTCAACACGCTTGCGCGGCCGTCGCCGCATCATCAGATGACACAATGTGAGTTACTCTCTCTCTCTCGCTCTTTCTTTCTTTCTCTTTCTTTCTTTCTTTCTCTCTCTCTCTCTCTCTCTCTCTCTCTCTTTCACTATCTCACTCTTTCCCTCGTCATACCTGTCGATCACCTGCTGCTACTCCACCCCTCTATACATAACTCTCTCCTTCCTCTCTTCAGCCTTCTCCGATCGCTCCTCCGCCTTCTCGTCCCTCTCCGGTGGCGGCGCCGCCTCGCGCCCCTTCCCGGGCAGCCTGTGGCCGGGCTGGCAAGAACAGCAGCAGCACCACCACCACCATCATCACGGCAGCTTCCTCGCGACTCCTACTCTCCCCTCACATCTCGCCTTTGCTACACTACCGTAAGCTATTTAGTTCCTCTTCCTCTAAAATTTTCCATGATAATATTTTCCAATAAAAAAATCTTTTAAATGTTAAGAGAGCATGTCCGTTAGCTTCGAGCGCAGCCTGCCCCGGGAAAATTGTTTTCGAATTCATTAATGGAAAAAATTTTGCTTATACAACTCGACCCGCTCTATTTAATGAGACTAATTTCATCATCATCCGATTTTTTTCCCTTCGGGATATACTACCGTAACCATGAAAATTCATTGAGCCATAAATCCGTCCAAAGTCTGTTTTGAGAAACGATGTACATATCATTCAATAGGATTTCGAAAGCTCTTCAAATTTCATCTAGGAACATGTTTAACGAAAATTTTATTTTGGCCGAGAAAATTGGCATTAAATTATTTGAATGGTCGACACACCAATTTATGGTCATTTCTACACTCTGGGACCTAGATAGAAAGAAAGAGCGTGAAATTTGCTATCAAATAATCACCATTTAAGAAAAATCCGAGCGTACCAATTTTTGCTATAACGCGAGCAATGCGCGCGAGTCGGTCAAAATGGCACATTTTCGGCCGCCGAGGCACCGTGCAAGCGCATTCATCGATCCATAACTACGCTCAATGTTAATATTACAAAATCGTTAGCATATCATCTAAGAGCTCTCACAGAGATCTTCAAATGCTACATACATAATTTTATTGAAATATTTATATTTCTATGGAAAATTTCGTTCTTTACTATTAGAACGCTTAAAAAACTAGTTTACAAACATTTCAGCATTTCTAAACATGCATTATTAGAAAGAGGGTGAAATTTGCTTCAAGATGAACCCATTTCAATAAAGTTTTAAGTCTATAATTGTTTGTTATAAGTCATAAGAATAGATCATCAGCTTAACACAATTCTTCAACTTAAAAAATTATTGGATTATTCTAATTCGAATAACCTAAACAATGAAATTCTTGGGCTAAAGGATAGCGGCGCTACTTTACCTATTCTTATGACTTATAACAAAACATTATAGACTTAAAACTTTATTGAAATGGGTTCATCTTGAAGCAAATTTCACCCTCTTTCTAATGATGCATGTTTAGAAGTGCTGAAATGTTTGTAAAGTAGTTTTTTAAGCGTTCTAATAGTACAGAACGAAATTTTCCATAGAAATATAAATATTTCAATAAAAGTATGTATGTAGCATTTGAAGATCTCTGTGAGAGCTCTTAGATGATATGCTAACGATTTTGTAATATTAACATTGAGCGTAGTTATGGATCGATGAATGTGCTTGCACGGTGTTACAGTTTACACTTTAGCATATTCAAGCGTTTTGGAATGGTGATTATTTGATAGCAAATTTCACGCTCTTTCTTTCTATCTAGGTCCCAGAGTGTAGAAATGACCATAAATTGGTGTGTCGACCATTCAAATAATTTAATGCCAATTTTCTCGACCAAAATAAAATTTTCGTAAAACATGTTCCTAGATGAAATTTGAAGAGCTTTCGAAATCCTATTGAATGATATGTACATCGTTTCTCAAAACAGATTTTGAACGGATTTATGGATCAATGAATTTTCAGGGTTACGGTAGTAAAAAATCGGATGATGATGAAATTAGTCTCATTAAATAGAGCGGGTCGAGTTGTATAAGCAAAATGTTTTCCGTTAATGAATTCGAAAACAGTTTTCCCGGGGCAGGCTGCCTTAAGCGCATGCTCGACTCTTACAGAGAAGCTCTCTTAAATAAATATATATTTATTCATGAGCTCCTTTCAGCCGACCCATCAAAGGCTCATCGGCGTCTCCGCCCGCCAACGCGACCGCTACGCCTGCCGCAACGCGTGAAGCGGCACAACCTGAGAAGAAGCTAGTGCTCAAGCTTATTCAGGTATGTCGACGGCATCAAAAGATGTGAAAATTACATAACAGAAAAGCCAATTATGGTTATATATTATCAAAAGCTCAAAATTGTTACTTGAGATATAATAGTAATTAATAAATCAATCATTTCTAGTCGGGCAGTCGTCCGATGATCTTCCGCCTCGACGAAGAGAGCGCACGCTCGATGACGCTGCGCAAGTTCCGCACAATCTTCGGCATATCGTCGCGCCAGAAGAAGAAGTCAGTGAGCTTTCAGTGAACTTTCAGCGAACTTTCCGCTACCATATACTACTTTTTCTTTATAAAATTGTTCTTTTTTCTTATGTTCATCAATTTTATTTGGTTTTAAGAATAATAATAATAGTTGTTGTTATTATATTATTATAATTATTCACCATACTTCTACCGTAGTTACAAACTCCATCCCATTGCAGGTTCTTCTTCAAGTCTGAGTGCGACGACGAGACGGAGACGGCCGACTATCAGTGGGAGCACGTTGCGGATGACGACCAGGCTGTGCCCATTTTCCGCGGCGCAATTACGGCGGAATGCCGCGACCAACTCGACTCGCCCTAAGCACCGCCCACCCCCAATCTCCTACCGTAGTCCCTCTGTTACCGTGAACACCGTATGCCAATAGCGCAGACTACGGTATACAACAGAACCCCTCCTCCCTTCATAGCACTCTTATCTAAACAGGATAAGGGGCAGTAACAGCGGGATATTCTTGAACTTCACAACCGCGTTGCCATTGTAAATGCGAGTGTCTACACAATGTACTTTTCTCCTTTGCCTGGCTTCGGTTTTTTCATCGCGTCTTTATTTCATCGCATTTCTTGTCTACTGTCATTTAACAGAATAGACATTTTTTCATACCATTCGTTCTTTTGCTGCATCGAAAGAACCGCCAAAACACGTATAGAAAACGACGTCTCTCAATCTCGGGTTGCTCTCTCTCTCTCTTTCTCTCTCCCTTGTTTCTATGTCTCTCCTTTCTCCATACTTCTCGCTGACTCTCAACACATGGTTCTGCTCTCTCGCACTCTCTTTCTCGCCCATTGCCTCTCATAACCTGCTCACATCAACTATCACACCATGCAAGGTCGCGCAGTCATTTAATGGCCGGACATGTCATACTATCATAAAACACTGATGCACTTATTAAATCATAGTTTAGATAAAGCTTAATACATGACGATGTACATACAGTCGAAGCAGAACGGAAAGATTGAAGAACTGACAAAGAGGAAATAAAGTGATTATAAGTCCGATCTGTAAGAAGAAATGCACTTTCTTGGGAAATTTACACGAAAGGTTGCGAAAACCAAAGTTGAGTATACCGAGGAGTACCAACAAAAGCAGTATGTAACGATGAGCCTGACCTGCAAACAACTTGTTCTTGTGTTTTTGTCACCATCAGTCAGGCACTACATTTTATGTAAGATCATTTCGATCGGAAAATCTCTAGATATTGGCAGGCCAGATGGAGTTGTCTAATATTCGTTTAACTTGTCCAATACATAATATTGATATAGTGTAGCGTTTAGCCTCCATTAAAATAGATTCTATTCGCTCCAAGACAGAATATACATTTGATCTACACTCGTTCAAATATAATAATTCAAACGGAATTCTGTAAGTCTACCATAATCTTCCGCGCTAGTTCCTCTCTGAATTCCGGAGGTGAGAGAGTATTTGCTAACAATAAGGCAATTAGCAGAGTACCAATGTTGTGCGGATGGCGATGTCCATTAGCCGCAGCGAGTCCACGCAATGGCAACAACTCTGCTCAACAATGAAAGGGCTGCGGCACTATGCCACGGAAGACCGAAAACAGCCCCTGCGACGACAAGAGGCAACTCGATGAAGAGCGGCCAAGTCTCCTGGAACGCGACACAAGACGACTAATATAAATAGCCCTTCCGTGTTGCCAGTTTGCACAGCTCGACTGAAGACTACTTTGACAAAAATGATTTCCGCCAGGTTAGCACCAATTCTGTTGATTCCATCTCGTCGGCACGGATTGTTAAGGGCGTTTCTATCTCTGATAAGGTGTCCACACAATAGCAAAAACAAAAATAGGTATCCTTGTAAGGCCCAAAATCATTCCAAATAGAGCCTAATACAAACGTGATAGAGTGCCCTTAAACCGTAGACAATTTAACAGTAATCCCCCATTTGTTTTGTCACAGGCTTCCACTCTTCCTCGTTCTCCTGCTGCTACTACTGTGTTCGCTCGCCAGCAACGCGCAGTACTGGGGCTACCCTGGCTGGGGCGGCTATGGCTACGTGAGTCGTCCACGTAGCAACTACTACTACTACTTCGACTACCCTCCTCGTCCCACTCCCGTTCAAACCTCGAGCACCACCTCTCTCAACTACCACTACCACTACTACCCTTTGCAGGGCGCCTATCCCTACTATGGCTACTACGGAAGACGTTGACTAGTCGTCGGGCCTCCTGGTACGTCGCCAACTGCTCTCCTGTTCTTCTGTATTGGATAGGAGATTGTAGAGTATGCTCTAACCGATTTCCCGAGTACAATACTGTAGCTCCTTTTAACGCCTTGCAAAACGCCGCTGATGTTACTCTACATATTCATATCCAGCATTATTTACATTGTCATATCTTCGAACGCACTATCTAACTACTCTACTTAATCATTACAGTGTAATTCATTACTGCCATTTTTACCTCGAATTATGTAAAACACTTTCCACTCGAAGCTCATTTTATGTAACTCGGCTCAAGACATCCAACACACAAAGACAAGACACAGCGATACAAAATGACATGTTCTGATGTGAATATTGTCGGAACCAGAGAGGAATTACACTGAGTATCATCTTTCACGAGGAGTTGCCCATATTAAACCAATATAAAACCAATTACCGTATACGAACGACTCATACAGTATACTCCATATCATTGAATTTCCATAAAATAACTATAGTTTTTTTTTGCTGTAAAGCACCCCAAGCACAGGGAGGAGAGATGACGGAACAAACCGGCGAAAGAATGCGAGGAAGATGGATCACTTCACTCTACTGGACGAACCCAAGGTTGACCCAATCAACCAAGAGTGCTCTCTTTCGCTTTCTCCTCTTCTGTCTTCTTGTCATCAGCATTTACATCGTACTGTAGTCGGGGCCAGCTTACGTTGTTCGCTTGTTTCAACTTTAGCTCAACCTGAATGTATCCACGATGTAAGCTTCGCAAAAAAACTTTAATCTTAAATGATATTAAAATATTCCTACATGATATTTGGTAACTGGTTGCATACATTTTTTAAAATTACAGTTTTATTTAATACCAGATTTTGCATTGCGAAAAGAATTTCAAAACTTTTCTTATGTTAAAAAAGGAGATGGAGAGGGTTCGTGAGATGATGGAAAGCTCAGAAACAGCGGGAAGAGAAAGAGAGTGAGAGAGAGATAAAGAGAGAGAGAGAGCCAAAAACCCACTGACCTTCCTCTCTCCGACCACGACGACACTGTCTTCTGGCCGGATCTCTCCCCATAGATCATAAGTCAGCTGGGTCTCCTTGCTGCCAAAGCCGTGCACAATGCGTACGCGCAGCATTTGGCCATCCGAGGAAGCGGAGGCCTCTTCAGGAAGGGCACCCTACAAAAGGGATACTGTAGGCATACGGAATTCTGAGACGATTTGGGATACAGGAGTTCTGGTATACGGTATTTGATAGAGGGTATGGCATGTGGTTATTCTGGAATACGGTTTATGAGAGGGACATGGGATACGGTAGTTATGCAATTCAGCTCAAGTACCACGCCCTTTCCTAAATTCCTGTCGTTAAATATGGGTTTTTTCTCTTTCCATATTTCACGCAGTGTTGACGCCAAGGATTTGGTATTCATTAGGGGAGAAAAGAATAAAGCACCCTGCTGCTTCAAGCCATCATTTCTTTTTCTTCTGTTTTAACTTTTAAAAGATATTTTCCCCCCTTCCTCCAGGCCGACCATTTTCATTGCTTTAACCATTATAACACTCGAGCCGAGGTCAGAGCAATGAATGTAACTGACCTTGCAGTACAGATTGATAGTGATGCTGCCGTTGCTTGAGAAGAAGTCCTCGCGCAGCTTGTCGACTTTCTCGTTCTAGAACAATCATAATAATTACTAGCAAAAAAAATAAATAGTCTAACTACATTTTTTTTTGAAACATTTTTCAAACAATAGCGAGAATAATCACGTTATGATGCGTGAAATAAAGATAAATAAATAAGCAATCCTTTTCTCTAAAAATAGAAAGAACAACAAAAAAAAAATCATTCAAATTGGAGTCGGTATTTCTACTACAAGAAAGCAGCTTAATGTATGTGCCTTACCAATGACGATAAAAGATTAGATGTTTTCGAAAAAAAAAATTAAAAGAAAAAAATAAATAAAACTACCTTAGACCAGGCATGCTCGCCACTCTCGCAGCCTTTCTGGTCGAGGAAAGCGCCGAAATCTGACGTCTTCTTCTTGCAGCAAGACCAGTACTTCATGCCTGGAAAAGAGAGGATTAATCATGGAAGAAAGAAAAAGATACGATGCAGTTATTAACAATATAATCTTACAACTAGAGAGTCAATAAAAAGCTATCATAAACATCATAGCAAATTACTCATCGATTTATCCTAGTGCTCATCACTAACGATTACTATAGTCTACAGTAACTATTAAATCCAATGAATAGGATTTCAATTGTTACTGTAGACAACAGTAATCTCGCTTGAGACATTCCGGTGATTTCTCAGGAAGATCCATCGCATTATTCAACTGCGCATCAATTTGTTAAATCAAATGCTCCTAGAGTGTCATCGCAACTGTAGACTACGGGTGATGATATTCCGGTGATCTCTCTGGAATCACGAATTCGTTACCTT
Source organism: Allodiplogaster sudhausi (assembly GCA_945643635.1). Taxonomy (NCBI): domain Eukaryota; kingdom Metazoa; phylum Nematoda; class Chromadorea; order Rhabditida; family Diplogasteridae; genus Allodiplogaster; species Allodiplogaster sudhausi. The sequence continues at coordinate 4,032,791 of CALZFC010000029.1, forward strand.
CATGGAAGATGGCAACACCGGGGTGGTGGATGCATGCGGAGAGCGGGCTGTTCGGGCCCGGGTACGTCTTCTCGCAGCTGTTATTGCGGCACGGCGCACCCAGCATCAGCTCCGAACTCTTCTCCGATGTGTTGAGCTCACGGTGACTAAAGCAGAACAAGAGAGAGTTTATGATAACGGCGGAAAAAAGGGGCCCGTTAATTCACCGAAGACGTTAGACAGATCTGAAATATGTCTCACCCATGACAGGGTTGTAACCCCCCGGGCCGCAGGGCCGGAACACTTTGTAACCCCCGGGATGGCCATTTTTCACTTTTAACCCCCCGGGTTTATCAGTTTTTCACATTGTAACAGGTTCAGAGAGAGGCACTATTTCAGCACTGACGTTAGAGCATTTTATTCGAGACAACCATTAGTCAGGAGAGTCCAAATTTGTTTTACTATTAGGTTACTTAATTTTGCAATCGAAATATCCCTTATGGATAGTTCAATCGATGAATATGAACGAATGAAAAAGTAACCCAAGTTCAACCGATGTATGCAAACACCAAGGACGTATGCCTATAATTCAATTGATCATGAGGCTAATTATAATGCGGTCGCGCTCAACTTCTGGATGGCAATACGTTTTGGCAAAGCTTCGAGTACCGCATAAGTTGAGAATGAAAAGGTTTCAAGAAAAATAGTAAGATCATAATTCACGGACCGTTCGATGGCCGCGCGGGCACCTGGTGTACTCTCAACACGAAGCGAGATCTCACTGCGTATCTCTTCCGCGAGACGCTCGGCCGGCTTGTTCAGCCCGTTCCACACGATCACTTCTTCACCCTGCGAACACGGACACGATCAATAATTAATCATCATTGCATACTGGGCAAGTTTCTACTTTTAATAGACTACAGAATTTCGAGAAAAAAATCTCAATTGCACAGACAGCATAGAAAGGACATTCATCATCAGTTAAAAGAAAAAAAGGTCATAAAATCCAAATGAGGCGCTAATTTGCTCACAAACGATTTAAAGCCACGTGTAAACAAACTGCGCCTGTCCCATGAATAGAAGAATGAAAACACACGCCTTCTCCGGCCGGATCTCTTTCTCTGCAGCGATCCGCACGATGTCATCCGGCTTCTCGCCGTTGTGGCGGCCCTTCGTGCAGCCGGCATAGTTGAGCCATGTGCCAAAGTCGGTGCTGCGCTTCTTGCAGCAATTCCAGATCTTGTACGCGTCGTGGAAGTAGGGCGGGCCAGGATGGAACTGGCAGGATTCTGGAAAGAGAGAATAACTGGTTAGAGAATAACTGGTTATTTATAAGGAAAAAGAGCTAAACCTGAAAGATTAATGCATAATAGTTGCCTTCTTCGCAAAAAAAATAACGAAAAATAAAAACGTTGTTAAATCATTGATAATAAATCAGCAAGAAGACAGCAAGCAAAAGAAACTGTGGCCATTTTAAAGTTTCCTTTAGAACTCAAGGTTAAAGGACACGCAAAAATGCGATTAAAAAAGAACTAGTACACTAGTATGAAAGAAGAATCCAAAACGAACCATCATCGTTATCGGCCGGATCGAACTTTTTGCCACAGCCCTTGTTGTAGCACTGCACGAAGGAATCACCGCACGCATCTTCGGGCATTTCTCTTCTCTTTCCGCCAGCCACCGCGACGCACGCGCAACAAAAACAAACCCTGAGGAGACTAAAAAATTTCCCTACTTCTTCCACAATATTCTCGAACTTTGCCGCAAATTTCTCTAAAATTCTACAGTAATTATACGCACGCTCGAAAGGATTTTCGCTTAAAGACTCACAAGGTCGCAAAATTTTTATGAGTATTACTAAACCTCCCAACCACACCGAAAGTCCATGATTCAATTTAGCCTGCGGCGGGCCGGCTTGGAGAGTTCTCGACATTTTCTTCGGATTGTTTAGTGCTCGTTCTTTGGGCTGTCCGGTTTTGGCGATTGATTGTGTTTTCTCACAGTTGCGAAAGTGTGTTTCATTCTGAAACTACTCGATTAGTCATAGTCTGAGACTTGGGGCTCCCATGGGACCATATGTTTTCACTCTTATGGGATAATTTTCATTCTCTCTGGACTTTTATTTGATGTCTCATGCATACTCATGGCTTGTCTTGCGACATCGATACTTCCCCCAGCATGCCGTCTAACTTGATGAAATCGGACTGTGTCAACATTGTGTCCAGTCATCTGGCCCGCATTCCCTGCAAGCCGTCTTCCGCAGATTGTCAAACCAATTCCCCTCCCGCCCACACTTAACGGCTACTTCTTCCGGTTGCTCCAGTTCTTTTCTTCTTCTTCTTCTTCGTGTCTACGAAGCTAATCGAGACATTTGAAATTCCCATACTTTAACCAGCCCGATTTTTCTGATATAAAGAAGTGAACTAGCTCCAACATCCAACAATTCTTGCAATTCACATGCGCTGTTTTCTTTCTTTTTTTAAATATTGATTTCTTCTATTGTTCTTCCTCGAGTGACATAATTTATTATCATTTCTCTTTTCTTTATTGTTGTTTTTCGCGTGCTCCCTCGTCCTGTGATCCATATATAAGTTACATAAGTTGTCATGGCACCTGCCTGCACAGTAGAGCCAGCGTATTCTGTCCTATGTCGCTTGGTCTGTAAAGCTCCATTTTACTATACTTTGGTGTACCCAGGTTCCTTTAACTTGTGCAAGCGCTGCGTTTTTTTTGTTGTTGTTGTTGATTAAAGAGCTCTAAAGGCCACCCTACACTATGACCATTTTGCCCTTTACCGCACTACTTCCTTCTTTTTATCTCTCAGAGTTCAAAGTGTATCCTTCGCGGTCCATATGATATGGCAATGTTTGTGACTTTCTATCCGATTAATGCTCAAATAGCGCCTGTTTCTGACTGGCCCGTGGGTGAACGAGAAAAAATAATAAAAATAAGAGGGAAAAAAAGTTTTCCAGAGAATCCTATCTGATCTCCATTTTCAGCCTTCTCCACAATGCGTGCTGCCATCTCCTCGGAGATGTTGCTGCCCGACTTGGCCGGCACCGAGGGCATCCTCCAGTGCATCTTTGACGTCCACCCCTCCGCGTGGCTCGCGCTCTCTCTGCTCTTCATCATCATGCGATTTCTTCGACTGTTCTCCACACCCGAAAAGCCAAAGGTTCAGTCGTTTTAGGACCGTTAAATAGTTTTTTTTTCTTTTTTTGTTTTGTTTTATAATATACCTTTATACTGCGTTTTTAAGTAAGTAAATTTTTAAGTAAGTAAAGTGGTTAATTACATCACTAATTAATTGACAAGATTGCATCATCCGATTCAGGTGTACCTCAATCGTAAGCCAGACACGTGCAAGTCGAACATGCAACAGATCATCGATGCTACGCCCATTCTGGATGAAGTGTTAGTACGAGTTCATTGTTCAAGAGTGGTTCATAGGATGGCGAAATGCGAGAGAAGGAGAGAGAGAGAGAGAGAGAGAGAAAGAGAGAAATCATGTCCTTGTCATGGATTTTTTTTACATAACTAGCAAGCATTTTTTTATATATTAAAGATAGACTTGAGAGAGCTAGCGAGAGAGAGAGAGAGAAGGGAAAGAGAGAGAGAGTGAAAGAAAGAACAGAGAGAGAGAGAGTGAAAGAAGAGAGAGAGAGAGAGAGAGAGAAAGAAGAGAGAGAGAGGAGGGGAGAGAGAGAGAGAGATATGGGAAAAGTTATACACATTTCGTTGTGGGAAGAATGGCTGTGCTAGTGGGCCTTGCATCTCTCATGCACGTGCATGTCACATGAATCGACTAGCTAGTTCCCGCCACTTCTCCTTTCTCCACATCCAGACCACCCAACACTTGATTGCTGCATTCTTCACTGCATTATCTCTCTCTCTCTCTCTCTCTCTCTCTCTCTCTCTTGTTGTCTTTCTCTCTGCCTCTCTATCTCTCTATCTCTCACTCGCTCGCTGTCTCACTCTCTGTCATCTCTCCATCCCTCACTTCTCCTACATCATGTTTCCTCTATTAGCCACCTCTCTTTTTTAGAACCCTTTCTTCTAATTCACAACTCCCCTCGACCGTTATTGAAAAATATTTATGGATTAAAATAAATAATCTGGCAGATAAGCAGTAAAATTATTATCGATAAAAATAAACTAGAAAAAAATAAAATAAAATAATATATATTCCAGCTACCGCCCTCCATGGCTCTGGGGCCGCTCGGGGCATCTCCAGACCGCTGCGTATGGTCTCCTCGGCCATTCCTCCCTCAGGCGCACCGGCCGAAGAGAGTTTGTCAAGCTGGCCGATGGAACGACAGTCACTTTCGATGTGTTTGAGCCACTTGCCAAGGTTAAATTTTTCAGCGTTTAATTAATTAATTAAAATGGTTATGTAATTAAATCTAGTTTTATGTTTTTAAGTCTTTAAGCGGGGATTGCCTTATGAAATTTTCAGAGAAAAAAATTTGATGAGCAAAGCTGTTTTTGAGGCACAGATGTGTATAGAAAGCTTGCTATTTTTAGAAACGCAGACTCCATTCAGAGAACACTTAAAGTATGAAGTGTGGAGTGAGAAGAAGTGGATGATGGAGAATGGAATCGTTTACAAAAAGGAAGGAGACAAGGGTAGCGAGCTGGAGAAAAGGGGAAAACGTTGAAGGGACATATTACACTTGCACTTCAGCAAAGCTTGAATGATCAGAGATGAGAACAATGTTTGGGGAATACCTAAAAAAAAAATTGCCTGTCACAATGAAATAAGTACTTGTGAAACATGGGAAAAAAGGTGCTCTGTAGATTTGACATACCCACCCTGAATTTATAGCGTCCCAAAGAGCACTACCCCACCCAATTTTCCAGTAACATTTAGGTAGAAGCAGCGAAGAACCCACCCTGATACCCGTGTCCAATTCCTCCTTCCCCACCCTAATCTTCTGGTTTTTTATTCGACGGTGGATTTTATTCCATGTTATGAAACTTCATAGTCGGAAAAAAATTTTAATAAAAAAAAAATTAAACAAAAAAATGTGCAGAATTCATCTGGCCTCGACGTCACTCTTTGCCTCACTCCGGGAATCGCCAACTCGGCCGAATCCAATTACATTCGCACTTGTGTCCACAACGCGCAAGAAGCTGGTTACAGGTTCGTTAATGCATGATCAGAATTACGGTATCGAGCTTGCTTTTTTGTGTACTGTAGATTTACGGGATTTTTTTTTTAAATACAACCTTTTTTTCCTGTTTATGACAAATATTTGGTTAGTTTTGTAAGCATAAAGAAAACATTGTTAATTATTCGTCGCAGATGCGCTGTTCTGAATCATCTCGGTGCTTTGGTCGGCGTCCAGTTGACATCTCCACGAATCTTCAGCTACGGTAAGATTGAGCAGCGAATTTGGCGAGGGATTTAAGGAATAATGCAGAGAGAAACTAGTTCGGCGATTGTTATCGAAAAGTTCAACACTAAAGATCTCATTTTACCATATTTGGTCTATTTTTTTATTGTGATATAGAAAAGTTTATTCTCTTTTCAAGTTCATTCTTATTTTCATATTAATTATTGTCTTTAAAAACACGTTTCTTTTATAATAAGACTATTGCGACTGTTTTGTGAAGGAGGAACGGAAGAGCTGACTTCAATGATGAATTGGCTGGCTGCCAACTACTCGGCGACTCGCTTCTTCTGCATCGGCTTTTCAATGGGCGCCAACATCACGACGAGATTCCTGATCGAGAGCACCGAGGAGATGAGGTTATTTATTTAAAAAAAAATCATTCTAGAATTTTTGAAATTTATTTTTAAAAGAAAGATGTACAGTGCTGAAATAGTGCCTGTCTCTGAACTTGGGCCGGGGGGTTACAATGTGAAAAATTGATAAACCTGGGGGTTATAAAGAGAAAAATGGCCATTCCGGGGGGTTACAAAGTGTTCCGTGCCTACGGCCCGGGGGTTACAACCCTGTCATGGGTCAGACCTATTTCAGTTCTGAAGATATAGAATAATTAAGGAACCTGTTAAGATAACTGAGGTTTTTTTAATATGTTTTTTTTTTAATAATTGTTTAGTCTGAAAAGAAACATATATGAAACGGGTTTCATCAAATATAATTCTCTCGGCTGAACCGAATGTTTTACGTTATAGATTGAAGTTTAAAATTTTCATTTCTGCAATTTAAAAAAAAATTTAATCCTTGTTCATTTGCATACAGAAGCCGCATCCTGATGGGCCTCTCGGTCGGCCAGGGCTACAGCGCGACCACTTCAGCTCCGATGTATCACGACTGGGAGAATGGAAGGTCGGTAGGATACGGTAGGATAGCCAGAGATTTGAAATCGAGGAGACAGAATGGCATGAATTACTTTTTAAAAATCACTAAAGTAATTACTAGTTTTATATGCCCCGAAAAGAATTTGTATGCCAAGGGGCTTAACTATTTATTCTATTTTAATGTTTATTTTAGGGTTTGTGATAACTCAATTTTCAAAAGTGTTAACTTTTAGCGTCAAATATTTGTCCACCCGTCCGTCCTGATTCTGAATATTGCTATATTTCAGAAATAAGAAAAATTAAACCAAGATTGAAAGGATGAGAATGATGACGTTACAGGCGAGCCTACAACTACGTCATCACGGAGAATATGAAGCGACTTCTTCGCCGCAACTATGAGCAGGCCGTAGCACCGTACGTTGCAAAGGGCCTCGTGGATGAGCAGGTACGGTAGTTTTGGGTAAGCGTACGATATGTAAAGCTAAATGATCGTTTGCTATAGATTCAATAAAGCTATTTATAACGGGCAAACATACTATTGTCCGTTGCAAATAGCTTTATTGAATAATCTGTGTGATTATTGGACATTATTAATAAATTATTTTTTTTCATCGATTGATATTTTTGTTATAAGTACAAATGCAATAACAACTTACAGCGTCTCTGGTCGGCGACCTCGATCATTCTCTTTGATGAGCTCTACAATCGCCGCGTTGGTGGCTATGAGTCTGTGGACGCGCTCTACGCGGCAGCATCGTGTCTGCCGCTTCTGGAGCGCTTGAAGGTGGGATAAGTCATTTATTTTTTTTTTTTAATTATTTACAAAAAAATATTACTTCTAATATGTTTACAATAAAAGGAATGGCCATTACATTCCTTTATGATGTATTATTTTAAAAACATTTACTGCAAAAATAAATAGATCTACTTATGGCTAATTTTAAAATAATTTTTAAACTGTATTCTAAAGAGCTGCCTTGAAATGGCTGTGAAATTTTATTTTGATTATTCACTCTATTTTTTTCCAGGTTCCCATGATTTTCCTCAACACGCACGATGATCCAATCGTTCCGAAGATCCTTTGGGAACCGGTGAAGGTTGGTGGGATAATTTTTTTAAGGATTTAAATGTAGATTCTCGGTCAAAATAAATCTTTGGAAGTTTTATTCATTTGATCGAACTGTCTTAACTTTTATGATGACTAATCCATAACTTATGCGTCATCTTGCTGTGAAAAGAATAAGTGAAATTTTCTTATGAAAACGCAAAGTCGTAAAGCTGAGAAATGGTTTTCTACTCTTTTTTTTTATTCCTTAGAGTTGCACGGAATAGTTGAATTTTCCTGTCCATCATAATCGCGCCTGTCTAAAAATTACTGTGCCCTTTCTCGCCCTTATGTCTCAGGCAAAGAGGCGCGAATTCAAATGCGAGTTTTATCTTCCATTAAAGGAGCTGTCGCAGAATCGCGAGGAGATGGCCTTCATCTCGACGAAGCACGGCGGACACCTCGGCTTTCTCGAAGGCCCCTCCCTCTCGCCCCTTTCAGTCACCTGGCTCGACCGACTTATCGTACAACTGGCCGACTCTGCCTGCAAGGTCTACCATATCGGCAGCAGCACCAAATAGGAAGATACCGTACCCATATGGCCAAGACCTACGGTAACCACCAATGACTTAGACCCACAGTACCCGTGCAATATTACCACTTCCACAACCGATGATTGAATCTGGATAGATAGATCTGCCAAAATGGGTATCAGCTTACATGGCACAATAATTGTAGAGAAGTTCCATTTTGTGTAGGAAAGTGCCTGTGTATTTCGCACCTTTTCCTGCTTCAATTTGTTTATTTCTTTCGCGACTTCTTCGTCCACAATCTCCTTAAAAAGTATCTGAAAATGCTAGTTGTTTTCTTTCTATTTGCGATCTCCTATTTATACTGTACGTGCATCTGCTTTGCAATTTTTCCGGTTTAGTTGTTTCTTGTTTGAAGTCGGTGTTATGTTTTATTGGATTTTATTTATAGAATCTCAGCTAATGCATATAGGAGATATCCAAATCATAGTATCAGATCTGGTATGCATTAGAAGGCCATCTGCGCAATATGTTCCTTTCATACTGCTGAAGAGATAGAAGAGTTGTTTGGAGATACTAGATGGCTGGTAACGAGTTCTTGTTTTGTTTCTTCAATTCATTTCCGTTTTAAATATTTTTTTCTATCGTTTTAATGATCAATCCAAAATAAATTTAGGCGTGAGGCCTGCGTGCGCAACCCAAGGCAACTATAGTAGAGTCGATATAGCGAGTTGGACATGACCAAGATTTCTAAGGTCATACAAGATCAGGCAGACAGTGAGAATTCCTGTAGTATATTCAGGAAGTAAATTCTTCTCAAGGACCATGACAAGAAATTCTGAGCTGGAGGGGTGGGGGCGCGACGACTTTATCCTAGTTTGTCACTGCGTTTCTTGCCGTTGTACGTTTATGGCGCACTTCGTTTTTCATTGCCGACGGCTTCGCTCCCAGCCCCCGAATGTGTACTTGCGCAACCCAAGTCTCGTACAACTGGACGAAACTGAAGATGATGGTAGGTCAGTAGGTAGGAGTAAGAAGTAGGTAGAGAGAAAGATGGAGATGAAGGGAGAGAGAGAGAGAGAAGAGGGAACGAGAGAGAGAGAAAGTACATTCAAAACAACCTGTCCATTCCATTACAGTCTTGATGCTTCGAAGATTCTGTGATTTTCAGACATACTTCAAGCAGACAAGAGTATTGCCTGTACGTGTTTCTTTTTTCAGTCGGTTATCATGTCAGAAGAAATAAAATTGCACTAATGATAAGACATATTCATTATAAATTATTCGACATGTATGTACAGCATACTCCTAACGTAAGAGTGCTTGAAAAGCTAATATACTTTCCATTAGACGATAAAAAAGAAGCAAAGATATCACCTTGTCTTCTTAAAAAGAAACAATTCTTACATTTTACACTTCAAGCGAGAAGAATCTACCCTTGCAAAAACGATGACATCGGACGCTAATCTCCAAAATTAATCTTTTGAATACTTCTTTCTTCGTTTATCTATTACTTGCGTCTCAAAATGTCGACTAACAGACTGCTGTGCTTACAATATGCCATAAACATGTGTTGATTGCTTGTACATGATTGAATGATTTTTTTAATACCATCATAACAATTTTTTCTTTCAAACATTTATTCGGGAGCTGCACGCTCAACACAGATTCTTCGCGATCCATTCCGAATCTCTCTGCCACAGCTACTCGTCACCCTTCTCATCATCTGACATCTTCTTCTTCTTCAAAATCGCGACGAAGTACTCGAGAACAAGCTGTAAGTAAAAAAAAGAGTTGCTTGACTTTGTAATCATTTCGGTAGTGTATGAATAATACTACCTATTGTAAGAACAGAGGTGATAAGATACTTTTTATTTCTAGTGCACACTCGCTTGCCACTTTTGACTCGCATGTGTGAGATCCTTTTAGCCCTTAGCCAAAAGGGCCCCTATAGAGCAACCTGCCCCCCCCACAACCGGAGGAGAGTTCTCCTTGATAGTGCTGCTGACCTTGGAGTAGCATGCCATGGCCACTTCCTGGTCAAGCTTGCAGCTGGAGCTTCCGTGGAGGGGCGAATACTCGCCATACGTCGACTTCTCCGAGAAGGTGATGGTGAAGAGCTTGGAGAAGGCATCAAAGTCCTTAATCCCCTTCACGTCGTGCCCAAAGAGCGTGTAATGAAGAGCTGAAATGAGTTGGAAAATATTCAATCAAGGATAATTATATTATATTTAATTAATATTAAAATCTCATTAAATCAATTATCTCCTCTCCAAACAGCAGGATAAAAGTTTCAGAATTCACCGCTCCCCGGATCCAGTGGATCTGCCGTGATGCCAAGTTTCTGAAGCAAATAGGATTTTTAAATAGTTTTTTTTTGCCTGATTACTAATCTATAATCTTTGAATACTATTCCGCTCAGGATCGTTAATAGTTCACTAATGGTAATATGCCCTAAATGAAAATTAAACACAACTAAACTACGGAATTGCCACTTATTATTATGACCCGGGCAGCCGCAGTTCTGTCACGCTTGAGAGGCAAAATTTTATTTATTATTTGTATTTAAAAAAATAGACCAAACCCCAGAAATAAATAATAATAGAAATAATATATTTAACAATTACAAATGCCTTCAAAATTCCGCGGATAAAAATAATCAATAAAAAGAGTGTTAAGCGATTTTGACTTTTTATTCATTTCGTAAGTCCATTCATTATCTACAATGTTTTACAGACAGTTCCTTTAACAAAAAAAGGTGTTTATTTTCCGCGAATTCCTGGCGAGTGCTCAGATTTTTCTTGACCAGTGCTCAAATTCTCCATCACGAAAAGCGCGACCTGTCTTGAGGGCGCAGCAGAGGCAGCTCGTCCGGCATCCAACTCATTCCTCTCCGCGGCCACCATCGTGTCATTGCTGCAATAAGGCAAATCATACGAAATATAATCTTTCCCGCCAAATGGTTCAGGAAGCCTGAATAACCCCCTTATCTTCTTACATTTTTCAGGCAAACCTTTCAGTAAGAGGAGGAGTCGGGTTGCGCTTCTGCATTGTTTCCATAGCCAGCAACATGTCGCTCTGAATTGATCGAGAAATGACAGACGTGGGTGGAATTTTTTTTTCTTCATTTCCGCTGAATTGGACCCGTTATCGACAGTGAGTATATCGTTGGTTTTCGATTTGTACGTGCATTTTAAGAGAAAAAAATGACGGGTTGACTTTGAGTGCCACAGTTCTCTTCGCAGAAGATTTCAGGCAGATTTTACTGATAATCTTCTCTACAAAAGCGCGACACCTTGGAGTCAGCACATCTTGCGATGGATGGAACAGTGACTAAATGATGGTATTCTGAAACCATCACCCGTTGTCAAACTACCTCTGAACCAATTTGAAGTGAACACAATTTTTTTCGCAATTTTTTGACCTCTGCATGAGAGTAGTAGGCTTATGGTTAATGGTATCGTACGGTTACGTTGCCATTTGGACAACCACGAGCCCCTCTTCCAGATCTTCAGACAGCAGATCGCCGATGATCGCACGATCAACTCGATCGATTTCAATAACCTTCAGCTTCCAGAAGAGGATGCCACAGATGACAGCGACGATGACGGCCACACAAGCGAAATCGCCGATTCCGACGTAGCACAGCAGCGAGCTGAAAGAGAGTGGAAATAGGAGTATCCCTTGACATTGGTGAGTCATCTCCGAAGAAGAATACGGAGTAATGTATATACGAAATTAAGATTTAATCTCATCTACGAAGCAGCCTTGTTTGACGCACTGTCTTCTGCTCGTAATTTCCACTCAAACCGTCATTAGTAGAGACCTTGTGAAGCGTCGAAAATTGTGGCGACTGATTAGTATCTCTATGTATTTGTGTACATACATATGTACATATGCATCTTATAAACCGCTTCGTACATATGCGTCCTTAGAAATAGTCAAATAGTAGCTGCTGCTGCTGGAAGAGTAGAGTTTACTTGTTTTTTTTAGTAAATTCCGGAAACTTCGCCTAATTTTCACTTTTCTTGAACAACATTCGCCCTCAAGAGATAGTAAAATGCTAATAGGAACTGTGAGGAGCACTTAGAGAACGGTGACTAAATACAAGATTTGCTTTTTTTTTTACAAATATATTTTTCACAGGCATTAATGAGCTCTATCTAATCTAACTGTCGCTTAATTCATTTTGTCATGCGTAAATGATTGTCGATAGGCAAAGTGCAGTATATTAGACAAAGTTTATCAGTAGATCAATCTAGACACAGGGAAGCATGACCGAGAACAACGCCATGAGCGCGTCGGGGAGACGAAAGCCGTGGAAAGGGTGGCGAGCGACTTAGAGACGGTAGCCGGACTGCTCGACGGCGGGCGCGGCCTTGGCCTCCTGCTTGACTTCGGCGGGCGCGAACTCGGGGGCCGCGGTGGTGGTGGGGGCTGCGGTGGTCGATGGCGCCGAGTACGTGTCGGCGGCGACCGCGGGAGCAGCCTCGGCGGGAGCAACCGCAGCGGGCGCGATGCCGGGCATGGCGGCCGCACCAGTCGTCTCCTCGGTGGCGGGGGCCTCGAAGTGCTCCATGGAGGGCGCAGCAGCCTCAGCGGGCGCAGAAGCCTCAGCGGGCGCGGTCTCAAAGTGATCCATCGCTGGAGCAGCAGCAGTAACCTCAGCAGGCGCAGTCTCGGCGTGCTCCATGGCGGGCGCACCCTCCGCAGCTTCTTCAGATCCCATCGCTGGCGCCGTCGCGCCCATAACGGGAGCCGTCTCCTCCTTAGCAGGCGCCATGGCGGCCTCAGCTGGCGCCGCGCCAGCGGGCACGATCGCCTCGTCGCCGTACGCGTTGTCGCGTTTCACGACTGCAAGGGGAAAAATGAGTTTCTAAAACTAAAATTCAATTTAAAAAAATACTGAACTTGAATTGTTTTCGCAAAAAGGCTCTCATCAAAATTAGGAGAATAAAAAGACTAAAACCGAACCGGTGCGAGAGAAGGAGACGGCGACAAGAGCGAAGAGAACGACAACCTGCATGGCTAGTGAGGTGGGAGGAGGCTGAGAGGATGAGGATGTCTTCTGGTTTCGAGTGGTCGTCTTTTATAGTCGGTCAGCGTTAGTCTCATGCCTATTGCTTTCCTTCCAAGCTCAGACAATCATCTAAAACATCGCGTACTTGTTTGTGCGAGGCTTGGTATCTAGACGATTTTGACTGACTAGACAAACTCTGTGTATGCTCGCAAATGCACATAACTGTACTCGCATCTAGTAAAGATAATCGGTTCTCATTGGCAATGGCCAGCGTACACAGCGTGCGAATTGCAAGTTTGCTGCAGCAGCAAAGCAAGTTTGAATTCTATCAATGCATGACCATAGTTTCGAGACTCGATCTCTCGATCGCGCTCTCTCTCTCTTTCTCTCTCCCTCTCTCTCTTTCTCTCGTTCTCTCGCTCTCATTCTCCCCCTCACTCTCTCTTTCTCCCACTCTCTGCAATTGCACGACTCTCGCATTGTTTTGTTGGGAAATACCTCTCTCGGCCACGCCTAAAGGCAAAGCTAGCTCGTCTACTCTTGCTTTCACTTCACACTCCAACAATCTCGCTTTCGCCCGCCCACTCATTTTCTCTTTCCATGGCCAATCAAAACTCTCTTTCTCTACCAAACGCAATCTTTGACCTCTCTTACCCTCTCTTTTACTCTCTCACTCTCTCTCTCTCTCATTCTCTTTCCTCTCTTACTCTCCTTACTCACAATTTCTCCCTCTCTATCTCTAGCCATTTCGCACCCTTTCTATTTCTCAAGCTCCATCCGCACTCAGACCGTGCGTTATCAATCTAATACATATATATGTATGTATATATTTTTCGAACGTCATGGCGCTTATGAATTTATCGAAGAGACAACGATTTCCTCTCGTTTCTCTGTACGCCTACCTTTTCTCTCTTTCTCTCGTACGCCTCCTCTAATTTGTCTTGTCCCTGCAATTCTCGCGCAGGCTACTAGGCATTAGCTATAAAAGAAAGCGAGGCCAGGGAAAGAAGCCACCTCAGTTTCTCCTCTTCACCCTCCTCACATCATGAAGGCCACCGCTTGCGCACTCCTCGCTCTCGCCGTCTTCGCCAATGCTCGCAGCAGTATTATTTACTTTTAAAACCTTTTACAAAATAAGCAATCTTATAATCATCACCAAGCATAAAATGTATTGTGTAATCAATTCCAATTGTTTGCTAAATTAGTATTAAAAACAGTATACAAAACAAATAGCAAATTGTTTTCCATTAAAAAAAACCTGACTGCGAATTGGAAGAAAAAGTTAATAAATAAATAAATGGAAAATCGCCCCTTTTATCCTTGCAGTCGTGAAGCGCGACAACGCGTACGGCGACGAGGCAATTCTGCCGGCTGGCGCTGCGCCGGCCACCACAATCGAAGCCGCTCCCGAAGCACCGGCCGCCGTTGCCGCGCCCACTGAGGGATCTGGCGAGGTCGCTGCGCCCACTGCTGAGGCTCCTGCCCCTGCTGAGGCTGCCCCCGCTGAGGCTGCTGTGCCCGAAATGGAGCACGCCGAGGCTGCCCCTGCTGCCGAGGCTGCCCCCACCACCGAGGAGGCCGCCGCGCCCATCGCCGCCCCCTCTGAGGCCGCCCCCGCCGCGGCTGCTCCCGCTGAGGCTGCTCCCGCTGCAGCAGACACATACGGTGCGCCCTCGACCACTGCTGCCCCGGCCACCACCGCTGCCCCCGAGTACGCGCCCGCCGAGGTCAAGCAGGAGGCCAAGGCCGCGCCCGCCGTCGAGCAGTCCGGCTACCGTCTCTAAGGCACTCGCCACCCCTTCCAGGGCAATCTCATGAGGCCCCGACGCACTCACGGCGTTGTCCCATATCTTTTCACCTTTTTGTATTGCTTTAAAGATCTATAATAAAGTCATGTATTCATTTATGAGGTAACACCCATTCCGATCAATTGTGAATATACCCTTAAATTTTTATCTTTAATTTTTCCAAGGGTAAGACACATACAAAAGTATGTATGCACCGTATTTCCACATTTCGAATCATCGGGGTCACTATTCCTTATTTCCTTTTGGAGAAGGGATGGAAGGATGTTGTTGTATATTAGAGGGAGCGTTACTATTGCTCAGTACACACATCCAGTATTCAGAATATTCCGTTATTATGGGAACTAATGCTAAGTCTACATACACAATCCGTCATGTACAAGGTACTTTATTACACTTTATCTTTATGTACTATCGTTCAAATCAGCAAGGTGCTCTCAAGGATTTATCATTCCTCAAAGGATTTCTTCCTCGAAGTCGGGAGAAAATAATTGGGATGGGTTCAATTAGAGAGAGAGGGTACTAGATTCTTTGGAGAAATACTGTTAGAGGCTGGTAGAGGCGCAGTTCGATTAGGAGGCGTTTCAATCATGTGAATTACGGCATATTTCTAAAGAGAGAAATGCAGCCAATTATAAGTGCGAGGTAGATAAAGATGACCGGTCGTCAAAACATAAAAAAAAAGATGGGCGTGATTCTAATAAGTATGCAAATATTTATGCTCATAAGATCTAGGTACTACTAACGGAGACAAATATAACTTTTTTTTTGTGAAGCTGATATTAGTTTTTTTTCTCCTTCAGATATTCACAACATTCGGTGAAATACAGAATTGGAAAGATTCTCCGACAGTGATGTTGTTGGAGGATGATGTTGCTTTATAATGATATTATTATTCAGGGGAATAATTGCTTCAAAAAGGCATCAAGGCGGCTTCTGAGAGAGTAATAGTTAATTTCATTTCTCTCACGTTAAGCTCGTCTGCGCATCGCCAGTCGCAGCATGTGCATCTTCCTCTCCGTTTCCTAGATCAATAATATATTTATGAATTTTACTTGTAATGTAATAGATATTATATATAAATATATAATGGTATTATACATATATATAACATTCTTCAAATAGCTATCTATTAATTGAAAAAAGGTTTTAAAAAGATTCATCTAATACCTGATCAAAGGAGAAGCGAATCTGTTTAACGAGTTGGGTAGTGACTGGAAGTGCAAGCAGCTGCAAGTGTAGATTTTGTTTGAATATGTGTTGGCTGCCTAGTTTATTCATAGGCTGTTTCTGTCGTAATATTCTGATTCAAGAAGAATAAAAAAAAAGTCCTTGAAATGATTGGTTCTTTTTCTCGAAAGCTTTTGCTTTTTGATCAAAGAAAGCCAACAGAGAGAGAAGTGAGACAGAGTTAGAGATAGCCAGAGAAAGGGAGAGATAGAGAAAGTCAAAGAGACATAGAGACAGCGAAAGAAAGATAGGGAGAAAGATAGAGAGCGCCCGAGAGCGAGTGAGATAGAGAGCGCTCTAAAGATAGAAAGAGAGAGAGAGAGAGAAACCTAACCTGCTTCCCTCGGAAGCAGCGTGCTTCCTTCTCTCGGTCGCAGAGTCGGCAGCTAGCGCGGCAGTTCTCCTCCATGAAGTCACCCGAGTCGCCTCTCTCACACATACCCGCGCGCGCAAACTGCGCGCATGTCGTATGGCGGTCGGCGCATGCTACATATTAAAGAAGCCATAAACTAAAGTTTGAATTCGCGCCCTTTTCCCTGAGACGCAAAGGGGAGTGAGAGCATGTGATTTAAATCGATAAGAACTGTAAAAAAAATTCAAATATACATATGCATTACTTCGTGCTCCTTCAGCCTTATCACTCACAAATAGCATTTTACTAAACTTTCTTTTGGTAAAATAATAATAGAATGCACATATGTGTATACGGAAATATCTGTGGTATTTGAAAGATCGTTCGTCTTTTTGTAAAAAAAAAACCAACATGAAAATCTGCAAAAAAAATGAGAGATATATTTTTTTGAACTCACTTTCCGTCCGATTAAACGCCGGCCTGCATACTTCGCATGAGACTTCGCAGAACTGGCTCATGTACTCGACTTGTTCGCCACACTTTTCTGATGAAGAAAAATGGGTATTTTTTATCTTAAAAAAATCTATGGCAACTCTCAAATTCTCTCGTATTCTTTAAATCTTTCTGGTGATCTTTTCGATAATTTTCGGAATCGTCACAATTCGGGATTTAATGTTCTTCACACTATAAGACGGCCGTGGGATGGACCGTAAAATGTGTTGGCGCTAACCCCATATTTTGCGGCCCCCAACTAACCACTCGCCGCCCACTGCTCGCAGCAGGGATGTCGATTGAAGCAGTCGACAAAGGGCGCAACGAACGGCTTGGCCGGCGCCATTCGCGGCGGATTTGAGCTGGAGTCCGAGCTGGAGTCCGGTGGCGGCAGAGTCTTCTTAACGGCGTCCGTCGACCGGAACATTCTTCCCTATGAAACGTGTGAGGCCAGTCGACAAAAACTATCAATTTCTATGCCACAATTTGTATGCGGAATTGGTCAGAAATACAAGATGGCACGCACTTTCAGCCTTTTTTTATTTATTTATTTTTGGAATTAAATAATTTCCAAAATGGACATGAGATTCAAGGCAAGGATAATAAAACGAAGGCAAGAGAGCATTGTAAGGAAGTTTTCAGAAAAAAAGCAATAAGATGACTGGAAAGAAAGAAAAATGAAACATAGCTGACAGCCTGCATACAGCGGCCGTACCAGCAGCGACTCGCGAAGCACACGTCGAAGCTCTCGAAGCCACGGCAAAGGCCGCCCGGCTTCACCTAATAATCAGCACTTTGGATACGTTGCATCCGGATATGTTTTCGATATGTAGTCATCAGCAACTTTACTTTAAGCAATTCAATATTTTTTATATGTACGTACATATATCAATATACATATGTATGTATGTATATTGGCATATCCACCATTTCATCACTGATTGTGTAACAATATATGTATTCAATTTATGTAGTCCGCACACAGCCATCTTCAGCAGGCTAAAGGTCTCACGCGAATACAAATACGAATTTACCGCTCCGTCAAGAATAACGTACCTTTGCGACGCAGTGCGGATAGCCACGCGTGTCGCAGAAGAGGTAGGCCGAGCCACAGTTGGGATTCTGAGCCGAGCACGCGGGGCGAGGCGCGTAACGGTACATTACGTCCGTATAGCCGTTCGACAACCCTATAGGGGTTTATTTTCTTTCTTTCAAATAATAGTATCCCTTTTCTGAGTAAATTTTCCTTTAAATTACTTATTTAATGATAAATAATATGAATTATGCACCCTATTGCTTACACACAAAAATAAGATGGCAGACGAGAACTAGTGATATCTACGAATATGCTGGTTGCCTGTTTTTAGAATAAACATTAAAAAGAGAAGAGATTCATCGAAAGACCCCACCGTCTCTGTTGACAACATACGGGAACGGACGCATCGCTGCATTCGAAAAGTGCTGCCAGTTTGTGCACTGGCCGACATCAGGTGTATATGCCTGGAGATGTTTCTCATTTCTCTCTCTCCCTATCTCTTTCTCTCTCTATCTCTCTGGTCTCTGTATCTCCCTCTCTGGCCTCTCTCTCTATCTCTCTCTCTCTTTCTCGTTGGTCTCTCTTCTGTCTCTCCTACCTCAATTTCAAATGCTCCCTTTCTCATCTCAATCTCTCTCTTTTACTTTCAATGCTCTTTCTCTCTCTCTCTCTCTTTCACTCTCTCTCTCTCACCTGTTCCCTCAGCCATCTCGGCTGCCTGCTCTGCCTCCACATCTCCCAGAGGAAGTCGACGAATGCGTGGTGCGGGAAGAAGATGGGATCGTTGGCCGAGCTGCTCGGCGGCTTCATGTCGCCTCCGATGAAAAGATGAATGTTCGAGTGCGCGTATTCGACGGCGCCAAAGTTGTTCGGGTACGGGCAGGCTAGGAGGGAAAGGAATGGAGAGAGAGAGAGAGCGAGAGAAAGAGAGAAGAGAGAGAGAGAGAGAGCGAGAGAAAGAGAGTAGAGAAAGAGAGCGAGAGAAAGAGAGAAGAGAGAGAGAGCGCGAGAGAAAGAGAGAGAGAGAGAGCGGTACGGTTCGGGCAGGCTAGTGAAAGTTCGCGGGAACGTAACATGTACATGGAACAATGTTGTTACGGCAGCGCTACCAATATTGTACTGCCCTTGCCAACAATGTCCGGGAAACAGGGAGGAAAAGAGAAAGAGAGAGAGAATGAGTCAAAAGCGAATCATTATACTAATACCATCTGTTTTTGCAAGTAAATACGTGTTTATCATACATTAAATAAAAATATAAATAAAATAAATAAAATAACTAAGTAATGAAAAAGATGCGCACTCGCGAGTGGCGCCGTGTAAGCGAGCACATAAGTGACATCATTCTGAGAGACGATGTTGTTGATCTGGTCTTCGGAGAAGAAGCGACCCTCGCGAGCCATGCTTCTGGAATTTTGGTTTTTTTTTGTTAAATCTTTTTCCTAATAATAATAAGTCGTTCTCGTAAATCTCGAAGCGAATAATTTATTTTATTGATCGTGGGATTTGAGCAAATAAATAAATAGATACGTTGAACGATTCCGCTTTTATTTGACGCACATAGTGTTTAGTTAAATAATTAGATAATAGTATAGCAGTGAAAAGAGCAGAATTGCTTCTATTGGTAGCTATTTTATTAAGATAAATTATTAATTAAAAAGAAACAGCGCGCCAACCGCAGAATCGTGCCGCGCCCCTCGAGCGTCGGCCAGTATGCAAAGGGTCCCTGCACCACGTTGCCCCACGCGTCCGTCTCGCCGATGAACGAGTTGGAGAAGATCATCGAGTCGGCCGGCTGCGGCAGATAGCCGTCCATCACCGAGTCCCAGTACGGCAGCGAGACGGACGGGTCGACCATGCGGAGGGCGATCTCGAATCTGTGACGAAATACATAGATATGTAGCTGGGATGTATCGGAATACAAATTTTCTCTATGGAATTCGGCATTCGGATTCGGAAAAGAAAAAAGGTCGGAATTCGGAATTCGGAATTCCGATATACCCCGTGATATGTAGTATGTATGCACTCGCAGTACCGCTCAACATCCAAGAACATTCTCAAGAACATTCTTAAAGCTTCGGAAACTTGCAAGATGTTCAAGTGCATTTCTCGATAAACGCATGTCGAAATTTTCAGAAAGGTCCTGCACCCATGGTTGATTAGCGGCCCTGTATCCATTGTTTCGTGAGTAAATTGGCTAAAAAAAATTCTGACCAAACGTTTCAAAAAGGCGGGCATAAATAAACACGATATTTTGCTGCAATCTCTTTCAAACGCACGAGTCCTGCGATAACGCTAAAAGAGCGCCAATTCGAAATAAGTGTTCTGCTGCTTTGAGACCGTTTGAGGTATTCGCGATGCCATGGCAGAAAGCCTGGTCCCGAATGCGCGCCACTGCCAGAGCCGACCTGGAAGAGGCAACTTCAAATCGTAGCACATCAAACCACCAGAATGAATGCTTTTGGCTTGCTCACTTTAATCTTATTGCTGAAAACTTTTCGCTAGAAGACGATATATGCAATGATAGAAGATCACAAACTTCCTGATGCTGTCTGCCGAGGCGGTCGAACTCGCCACTTCGCTTCAGTGTATTGAGCGCGGCATGGTAGCGATTTCGCTCGTTTTCCGTCATCACGCGGTACTCCTGGCAAATAGCAATATACATACATCCCGTACATCCATACACCCAGCATACACCCATGGGTGTATATTGCTATATTTGGGTGTATATGGGTGTATGCTGGGTGTATGGGTGTATATTGCTATATGCCCCGTACTCCTTATTGATAGCAATCAAGTAGAGAGACTTATGAATTAGATCTAAACATTATGGTAATAGATCCAAGTATGTGTGTATGTATGTGCGATGACAGCAACCTTGCGATAGGCCATCGACAGAGGCTGTCCGTTCGACAGGATGCAGTAGCCATTCGCAACGTAGCCCTGCAATCGACGGAGTTACATAGCTCATTGATTCAGACAAAGACTCGTCTTTTTGAAGTGAAAAACTAATATCTTTCACTCACTGTTCAGCAAGAAAGCATACAATTTAAAATTGTACGAAAAGAATGCATTAAAAAATATGCTAAGATGAATTGGAGACGATATATACGTATGTGTCCTAACACTTCTTCCAAAGCCAATGATAATTCTTCCAATGATAGTTACTCCAATTTTATTGATAATTCTCATGCCCCATGGAATATGTTAAATCGCGAGAATAATAAGAAAATACAAGATTTACGCTCAGCTCCTTATATGGTGACGTGTACTAACTGCAGTCCTATATTCAATAATCTCATCTCTCATGTCAAGCACACGAAAGTACCCAGAACGGCCCTCTTCAGGACAAGTGGCAATACGCCTCCTCTTACATTTCATCCTTGTTTTCAACCGTTAATTCAGTCGCAATCATGCGTTCAAAACCAATATGAAAACTGAAAAAAGTTAGCATTGGAAGAATTGAATTGTCACGAAACCGATTTATCTCTTCTCTTCTTCAGCGTAGCCTGTTCACCTCCTCATTCCCCCCTTCTGATTTCTTGCTATCCTTTCACGCGGCGAGTAGTTAATTAACATATGTAGATACGTACAGCAAAGTGAGACGTGTTCAAATCAGAAGATCAAAAAAGCAAGAGAATAAGGCATGCTGAAAAGAGTAAAAAGAGAAAAAAAAGCAAGCGTACTCTAAAGAATGGACACAGACACGTGAGCGTCATGCAGTCGTAAGGGTGATAGGCGGTTTGGCCACGGGCGGCCGGCGCCAACGGCACCGCCTGCTGCCAGACAGCCTGGCGGGCGCCACGAAAGGCGACACCCTGAAAAATTCAAGTTTGAATTCCTGCTCTTTACGTTATTCAAACGAACATGCGCATACAATTCAGTAATTTCAACCAGAAAATTGAAAAAAAAATTGTTCCTTTTTGGCCATAATTTTATTTCATCTTAGGCATATCACATCTCAAGGGCGCCAAGAACTCAAAAGGCTTCGGTATAAGCGCTAGTTTGAAATGGAGCCAAAACTCACGCTTGAATGCGCACCTTTTTGCCTGACACAAGGGCGAGAAAGCATATGATTTAGAGAGAAGCGACTAGAATAGTCAGAAAAACTCAAAAAGATTACGGTTGAGTTTCGTGCCTCTTTAATACAGCCTATTTGAAAATTAATCGAAATTTTTAATAATAACAAATTAGATATGGTACCTGAAGCTTCTGCTGCCTCCTGAATCGCTCTCGCGTCACTCGATCCATGTTGCGCATCTGTGAAATATATTTTAATTTTAATTTTTTTCATTTCTGTAATTATTTTACATTTTTGTTAGAAAAAGAGGAAAAAAGATTTCATAGAATACGTGTTTCATGACGTACAACCTGCAATTACAAACAGCAGACAGCGAGAACTAAAGTAGATGCTAAGTGCCGCTTTCAAGGTGGCTTTTTGCGTGTTCCTGTTCAAGGTTCAAGCAGTGCGCATTCGAAGTTGCATAAAGTGTACAAAGTATACATTAAATGTAACACTTTCTTTTCTGTTACCGTTTTTGTCTAGACACTTGAGGCTTTTTCGTCTACCGTTCTCATCTTCATCGAGATTTCACCGACACTTTTATGCTTTTAAGAGAGTTTAGAGATCTGCAATTTCTCTCCATCTCCTCCCTAACTCTCAATTCATTCAAGTAATTTTCCATTCTAAATGATTTCACCTATTCCGTAATTCCTCAGATAGGTATCGCTTACATGTTACACTCGGCTATTTCCGGTCCTTCTATCACCTGACATTTCCGTATAATTTCCTTACTAATGCTCTCTGCTATAGCTAGTAGCAGCCAACTTGGCATTTAGCCTGAAAACTATTTAGTAGACACTGGCCAGTTATCATGGCCATTTCGCGCTGCCACTTCAAGGGAGCCGGTTTAAACAAGAAGAGTGACGCAAGTTGTTGGTTTCTTCGCCATTTCGCGCGGTGGCGTATTTCTCTGACAAACAACTAACAAAAATTTAAGGAGAATGAGAGAAGCAGAGAAATAGCGCGACAGAATGGAATGGGACGGAGCAGGTTTCGCCGAGTTGCAATATGATATATTCAGCATAGCACGCTAGAGAAAGGATACACCCAGAAATCGTTGGCTAATGTGTGCTAAGATGAAACAACCAAAACGTTCTGTTTACGTAATACATAATAGCATTGATTTCTTAGAAAAATAAAAAAAACATTAATTCCTAAAATGTTTTTTATTAGCACTCTTCTCTTATAAGCATGCTCTAACAGAAAGGCTGAAAAACGATGTGACAGTATGAGAACGAACCATGAGGCATGTCCCATGGCTGTCCTTATCAGGCGCATCCGAGCAATCGCGTACGAATGACTCATTTCTTCTGGTGCCATTCGCTGCAAAGAACGCTTTCAGTCCTTTGCCATTTATCAATGCTGGCACCATTATTTGTTGTATGTTGAAACTTATCAATTTTTTCCTTGTAGCGTAATGAGAAATATTAAAGAAATATAGAAAACGAAATTCAAGGCCCCTTGAAATATATGTCCAATGCTCACTTCTTGCAGACGTTGTTGGCCGTCTCGATGCCGTTGTCGCGGCGGTCTAGCAAGCAAGCAGATAATACATGATTATTCAATGATATGGAGAGCGAGTGAAATGAGAATGTAAGGGGTAAGAAGTGAGGATAGCAGTGGGAAAAAATTATGGAGTTTAGAATTGAAAATGTCGACTTTTTTTTTAATATGAACAAATATAAACCACGGCAGGTGACGGCCTCCTTGTTTGTCTGGCAGTTGTGCGGGCGGCAGAAACATCATGTTTGAAGGCAGCGGCCACGAGAAAGACTACGTAAACGACATTCACGAATTGCATGGCTTTGTCGATTAACAGGAGGCGAACACCTTTTCAAAGTGTTCCCTTAAAGGAGCGAAAAAAAGTAACACTTGAATTCGCACCTTTTGGCCTGACACAAGTATGAGATAGAGCATGTGTTTTAGAAAGTCGTGACTACAAATACACTCTTCAGGAAAATTTAAATAGATCACAGTTTGTTCCTTTAAATAAATAAAAAAAAAGCTTTATAAATAATCGGAGGCTAGTGGCATTTGAGAAAGTATATGTATGCGTATCATATCTACACGAGAAAACAAAAAGTTGAATGTTGAAGTCAAAAAAAACGTAGTCTTTCTTTCTTCAAGTCATTATAGTATGTCGAAATGCACGCCGACTTCTTGCCAAGCATTAGAAGGTTGTCTGCGCTGTGACCACAACAAATAAACGGTCTGTTGTTGTCTCAAACTGTTTAGCGCTACGACTACAACTCCTACAATTACAACCACCACAACTACTGCGAACATACGAAGTTTGTGTTCGAACTACTGACTAGATGCTGATAAAAGCAGAGGCGAGAGAGTAGAGCACAGCGAAATCTCCTGCTAAATGTTGTCTTCAGTATTTCGGAGGAAATCATCTCTCTACTGCTGAGAAACCGTGCTGTAACTATGCAGACTATAAGTGTTTCGCGAGAAGAAGAACATTAATCATAGGATGCCATTCTCTTGCGTCTCTGCACGTTATCGAATAAAATACACCTTTATCAACTCAAAGAAGGGTGTTCCACATTTAGAGGTAAATTAATACACATTAAGATTACCCGATATTTATTGTAAACTCAAGATATCTTATTGTTTTTCATGCG
This sequence comes from Allodiplogaster sudhausi, assembly GCA_945643635.1. Lineage (NCBI taxonomy): Eukaryota > Metazoa > Nematoda > Chromadorea > Rhabditida > Diplogasteridae > Allodiplogaster > Allodiplogaster sudhausi. The sequence continues at coordinate 4,057,235 of CALZFC010000029.1, forward strand.
AATAACGTATACGCGGTAATGCTTTATTACACTGCAGCCGGTGTGTTTCCGTGAGGTACCGCCGCATCCGAGATCCGTTGGGTTTCGGCCGCCTTGCAAGTTGCCGATTTCGGCGGCTGCACCCGTAGCGCACGAGGGCACGCACACTCGCCGCACCAGCGACGGAAGGCAACGCAGACGGCGATCATGCCGATGAAGCTGACCACGAACAGCAATAGGCTGAAAAGTGGAAATTAGGCAAAATTGAATGGGAAAAAAAGATACCAACAAAGAATCGAGTAGCAACAGTATGAAAAAAGAGTATATGTAAAGTATGTATAAAATGCATATTAACTTAACATGAATGAGGAAATTAATTTATGTACATAATATGTATCAACATACATTCTACATACCGTATTTTCTCTATTAGTGCCCCTCCCTCTATTAGAACCCCCCCTCTAATAGTGCCCCCCTCACGCGAGGGTATTGAAAAATAGTACCCCTCCCTCTAATAGAACCCCTCCCCCTATAATAGTGCCCCCCCAATTGTCTAATAGAGACGTTTCTGGAATCTATTCTTAGGTATAGGATGCTCTTACCAATGAACTGATAGCAAATTCATTCAAAAACTAAGGTAAAACTGATATTCCAGTGATGATTCCACTGAAGAAGAGCTATAATTCTTCGTTTTTGAGAATAAAGTGGTGTTATCAAAATTTTTGTCAATCACATTGAAAAATAGTACCCCTCCCTCTAATAGAACCCCCCCCCCCCCTCTAATAGTGCCCCCTCTCGCAAGGGGATTGAAAAATAGTGCCCCCGGGGGCACTAATAGAGAAAATACGGTATATATGTATGGTCATATTTTTCATAAAAAAAAAAAAAAATGTATACATACATAAGTATGTACATACATATATGTAAGTATTCCGAACACTAACAGGCCACTCCTGTCGACGTCGTCGAGCTCGACCACTGGCGTGAAACTGGCGCTCTCTTTGAGCTGCAAGCGACCGACGGCTCCCACCTCTTCGGCTTCTCAATCAAGTTTCCTTTTTATACATAAAAAATTGGGTTAAAGCAAAATAAGAAAAAAAAACCTTGAGCGTGCAGAACTGCAGTAGCAGTAACATCTCTCAATTCGTCATAAGCGCTGGCTTGCAGTAATAGGGTGTAATTTGAAATGAGCATGACATATAATACGTATATACATACATATGTAGTATTTAAGGAGTAATTTATGTCTCATCGGCGATTAATTTAGGCTTTCAATGGAGAAAAAGAGGAAAGACGTTTGCCTTTTCCATTTATGTGAACGAGTGATGATCGAGCGTGCACAGGCGAAGAATCACATCTTGTTTACCAGTTGGACGAAGCTCATGGACACGCCATTCAAGCCTGATAATAGATAGGGATATTGAAAAAAAATATATCAGCGAAACGCTTTCAATGAATATACTCGGTCAAAGAATACTCACAACATCTATTGTGCCGCACACACATAAAAACCCTGTTTGAGATATTATAAAAAAATTTTCATATAATAATATTGCTATTCGTGAGGTACATACATACATATGCATATAGAAGCTATCATGGGATTGGGCGATTGTAGAGGATATGTCGATATAATCGAGCTTTTGCGACAAACATATGTATATGTAAGTTTACTGATTGATATTGGGCTAGAACAGCAACTGGGGATGTTTCAAGCGAAATAGAAAGACCTCGTGTTGCATTAGATGAACGCAAGAATAGCGCTCTATGCGACAGGAGACAGCCTAGCCAAGGGCAGGGATGCGCACTTTGTAAAGGCTAGAGGGATGCCTGCTGGAAAGTAGAATGAGGCTGAGGCAGCGAGGGCGTTAGGAGGGAAGTTACGAGAGAGAGAGAGAGAGAGAGAGAGAGAGAGAGAGCGAGAGAAACCGTTTAAAAGAGAGAGAGAGAGAGTAAGAGGTGATAGAGAGAGAGAAAAAAGAACAGACAGCGGGAGAAGCTGAAAAACTGCTAGACTGATTAAGCGAGACGAGAAAGAAGTAGATAGCCTCTGGCATCATCTCTTCTTCGCCATTGGGGCACGTTCGATTCGTATGGACTTCGTTAGCAAAGTTGAGGAAGGCGATGACGACTGGAAGGAGAAAGAGAGTGAAAGAGAGATCGAGAGAAAGAGAGATAGAGAGAAAGAGAGAGAAAGATGAAGATAGAGGGATAGAGAAAGAGAGAGAGGGAGAGGGAGGAAATGGAAAGAGAGAGATAGAGAAAGAGATTGAGAGAGATAGGGAGAGAAAATATTAGAGAGAGTAAATGAGAAAGCAAGAAGAGAAGAAAAGGAGACTAGAGTGGTACATGAGGATAGGGGGAGGGGTGGTTGAAGGCTATTTAGGGGGGAAGGGGTGGCACATGAGCGATGGATGGCATCTGTGATGACGTTAAGCACCAGGAAGGGACCAGAGGGGATGAGAGAGAAAGAGAGAGAGAGAGAAAGAGGGAGAAAGAGAGAGAGAGGGAGAGAGAGAAAGAGAGAGAAGGAAAGAAAGAGAGAAAGGAGTTTATGAGAGAGCCAGACAGAATACCAGAGTGAGTAGAAAGAAGGCGACAGATGTGAGAAGAGGAGAAAAAGAGAGAGAGAGAGAGAGAGAGAGAGAGAGAGATAGAGAAAGAGAGAGAGAGAGAGAGAAAGAGGGAGAAAGAGAGAGAGAAGGAGAGAGAGAAAGAGAGAGAAGGAAAGAAAGAGAGAAAGGAGTTTATGAGAGAGCCAGACAGAATACCAGAGTGAGTAGAAAGAAGGCGACAGATGTGAGAAGAGGAGAAAAAGAGAGAGAGAGAGAGAGAGAGAGAGAGAGAGATAGAGAAAGAGAGAGAGAGAGAAAGAGGGAGAAAGAGAGAGAGAGGGAGAGAGAGAAAGAGAGAGAAGGAAAGAAAGAGAGAAAGGAGTTTATGAGAGAGCCAGACAGAATACCAGAGTGAGTAGAAAGAAGGCGACAGATGTGAGAAGAGGAGAAAAAGAGAGAGAGAGAGAGAGAGAGAGAGAGAGAGAAAGAGAGAGAGGGAGAGAGAGAAATGAAGGTGAGAAGGAGAGAGAAAGCCGCCTACAGCATAACAACAGCTTCAGCAGACAGCCATGCTTCATGCTCTTTTTTGTAGAACTCTCAATTCGCGATTCCACAAAAAGCCTAAAAGCCAAAATAGATTATGAACAATCCGTGAGAAGAATGGATTTAGGCAAGAAGCTCCCCAAGACTCTCTATCCCCTGTCATAGCCAGAAATATTATTAGGCCCGCGTTTGTTGCAGATCTTACAATTAGAATGTGTTAAAAATATGTTGTAGATGATAAGTACATTCCTTTTGACACGCTTGAACACCCATACTTTAAAAAACAGTATACATTATATGGGCTTCCTTGCAGGGTCATTAGTTCATTAAGAGAGCATGTCCGAAAGCTTCGAGCGCAGCCTGCCCCGGGAAAATTGTTTTCGAATTTATTAACGGAAAACATTTTGTTTATACAACTCGACCTGCTCTATTTAATGAGACTAATTTCATCATCATCCGATTTTTTCCCTTCGGGATACACTACCGTAACCCTGAAAATTCATTGAGCCATAAATCCGTTCAAAATCTTTTTTGAGAAACGATGTACATATCATTTAATAGCATTTCGAAAGCTCTTCAAATTTCATCAGGGAACATGTTTTACGAAAATTTTATTTTGACCGAGAAAATTGGCGTAAAATTATTTGAAGGGTCGACACAGCAATTTATGGTCATTTCTACACTCTGGGAGCTAGATAGAAAGAAAGAGGGTGAAATTTGCTATCAAATAATCACCATTCAAGAAAAATCCGAGCGTACCAATTTTTGCTATGACGCGAGTAATGCGCGCGAGTCGGTCAAAAAGGCGCGTTTACTGCGGCCGAGGCACCCTGCAAGCGCATTCAGCGATCCATAACTTTGCTCAATCTTAATATCAGAAAATCGTAGATATATCATCTAAGAGCTCTCACAGAGATCTTCAAATGCTACATACATACTTTTCTTGAAATATTTATATTTCTAGGGAAAATTTCGTTCTGAACTTTAAGAAGGTTTAAACAACTATTTTACAAAAATTTCCGCATTTCAAAGCATACATCATAAGAAAGAGCGTGAAATTTTCTACGAGATGAACCCCTTCCAATAAACTTTCAAGTCTATATTGTTCTGTTATAAGTTATAAGAATAGGGCATCAGCTTAGCACAATTCTTCAATGGAAAAAAATATTGGAATATTCCAATTCGAATAACCTAAACAATGAAAGGACAGTGACGCTACTTTACCTAATCTTATGACTTATAAGATTAGGTAAAGTAGCGTCACTGTCCTTGTCTTATGACTTATAACAAAACATTATAGGCTTCAAAGTTTACTGAAAGGGGTCTATCTTGTAGCAAATTTCACGCTCTTTCTTATGATGTATGTTTGGAAGTGCGGAAATGTTAGTAAAGTAGTTTTTAAAGCCTACTTATAGTACAGAACGAAATTTTCCATAGAAATATAAACTTTTCAATAAGAGTATGTATGTAGCATTTGAAGATCTCTGTGAGAGCTCTTAGATGATATGCTAACGATTTTGTGATATTAACATTGAGCGTAGTTATGGATCGATGAATGCGCTTGAACGATGCCTCGGCGGCCGAAAATGTGCCATTTTGACCGACTCGCGCGCATTACTCGCGTCATAGCAAAAATTGGTACGCTCGGATTTTTCTTGAATGGTGATTATTTAATAGAAAATTTCACGCTCTTTCTTTGTATCTAGGTCCCAGAGTGTAGAAATGACCATAAATTGCTGTGTCGACCCTTCAAATAATTTAACGCCAATTTTCTCGGCCAAAATAAAATTTTCGTAACACATGTTCCTAGATGAAATTTGAAGAGCTTTCGAAATGCTATTGAATGATATGTAGATAGTTTCTCAAAACAGACTTTGGACGGATTTATGGCTCAATGAATTTTCAGGGTTACGGTAGTATATCCCGAAGGGAAAAATCAGATGATGATGAAATTAGTCTCATTAAATAGAACGGGTCGAGTTGTATAAGCAAAATGTTTTCCGTTAATGAATTCGAAAACAATTTTCCCGGGGCAGGCTGCCTTAAGCGCATGATCGACACTTACAGAGAAGCTCTCTTAATTCAGTAATTCATTCCTTCAGAAATGTTTATCAGCAGGCTTATTCAATGAAATGAAACAAAAGTAATGTAACAAGTAGAATTGATATACAAATGAGCATTTGTGTCTTACCATACCATAGGTTTGCTTTTCTTCTACCGGTGACAAAAATGACAAAAAGCGACTCATCATCTTAGACCCCGCTTCTGCCGCCTCCATAATGAAGCCTGAAGGTGGCAAAAAATGTGGTAGCTTGGAAGCGAAAATGAAGACCGCATAAGGAAGAGCCGAAGAAGGCTCCCCCTCATGCGGTCTTTTTTCATACATACGAATTAGTGAGTGCCGGTGGGAAAAGGAAACGCGACACATCATGTGAGAAGACACCACCAGAATTTGAGGAGTATCATTCCTTGTGCAAGAGTTCTTCAAATGAAATGAATGACAAAATACGCATACAAGTACCAACATTTAGTTGTTACTAGATATCAGGAGTCTAACCTTTAGTATCGTCGATTCCAAAGAATAGTTTCTGTTTGTGGTTTCAACTTCGATTTCCCGCTGGCACATCAAATAGTATCTTCAAGAAGAACTATTCATTGGTTAACTCCCTCTCCTTTACACGCTAAGTCCACGTGTCACTTCGGTGCCATAAATAAAGAATAACTACGAATATTTTAACATTGCTTGAGAAAGCGAATGAGTACCGCAAGTGACATGTTTCGAAAACTTCAAAGTCTCTTTGAAGTTATAATCCTGTCTTTTTGCTGTTAATTCTTCTGTTGAGAGTATCTCCCCGGTTCTTCTCGTCAGGATTTCGTGGATGTAAATTTAGCTGGAAAATTTCTTCCTGCAGAACGTTATCCGGGACGCACAGTCATGAAGGTCACTGCCATGGCCATCGTTTACGCGCTGAAGAGCCAAGGCCTCATCCTCTACGGATGCCCGCTTCTCAGAATATGTGTGTACATTCAAGACCCTTTGGGAGAGAGATTAAGAAAGATGGAGCGTGTAAACAGCGTCAATCCTCGTTCTATTCATCCGTTATCAATTGAATAAAACTCGGCCAACGGTCGGCTTTCATAATTCACGCCCAGAGGAGAAAAAAAACCTTGTACATGATTCATTCATCTCATCTTCTGTTTCTTTTGCAGCTTCATAAGCCAGGAGACTCCTGCAAAGTTCGCTGGCCAACGGTTAGAGATACGCCTTCTTGCACACAATCTACTTTTTTTCTTTTCTTTAAATATTTGTTTAGCCTTGTCCATGACTATCAGCTGCACTAAGCCTCAAATAATGACTCTTGTAAACCTTTTGTAAATTTTGAGCAAGAGTCTGTCAGTTGAAGAAAGCAGCATGCAGTTCCGTAGATTAGATCAACTTCTACAAAAAAGGAAAAAAGTACTTTACGGAATTTGAAATAGATACTGTATTTTGTAACAATTTCAGCCTGCCACTGAATGCTGACAGGTATTCTGACTGTAGAGGTCTTTCGTGAAAGCAAGAAAGCCAACCGGCTCCCTCGAATGGCTTGCTGCAGCTTTGGCGCAAGGGTTATATTTTTACATTTAAATTAATTTTTATTTTTTTTATTATCTTTACCATTTTCTTTATATTTTCCAAATTATTTCGTTAGCAAAATAAGCCACACTCTGTTGGCATGATAAAAAAGATGATGAAGTCACCAGGGAATGGCCAGAAAGCCTAACTAAATATAAAAAAGAAAGTACTTTCAACTGCTTGCATGAATACGTAAAAAAAATTTTTTCAACGTTTTCAAATTCGCTTGTTTCAAACTCGTTCTGAGCATTCTCTGGTCAGAGCGCGGCGCACACGTCGGAGAGTGTCGTCGTCAACATTCGCAATGCGACAATCGAGAATGAGATCGAACGGGAGCGTGAAAAGCGCAAGAAGGAGACGAAGATTCTGCTGCTCGGTATGTAGTACTGAATTTTTGACTTATGCGCTTAACCGAGCTCTCATGGTTCGGCCAAACGTTTCTTCTTCCCACTTTTCACCTCTTTTAAAGGAGCACACCAAATCGAAAACAATTTTCTTTACCTTCTCTCTCAATCACACATGCTCTCTTACCTTCAGATATCAGGCAAAAACGCGCGAATTCAAACATGAGTTACTGACTCCTTTACATGTCACTTTACACACTTTTTGGATCATGTTTATTATACGACTTTGCACTCCGTTTTTCTGGAGTTTGTTAGGTAAATTTTACTTATATTAAAGATTCTATGATAAATGCTGTTCTAAATTCTGTTTTCAAACGGATTTTTTTCTCAGGAACTAGAGAAAAACATCGCAAATTTGCAGGAGGCCCCGAATCCGGCAAGAGCACTGTGTTCAAGCAGATGAAGTAGGTGGTGCAATATTAATGGTTTTTTTTGTTGTTATTTTATTCAAGTATCTTGTTACGGATTATGGTGGATTATTATGATTAATTTATTATATTATAATGGCTAATTCAGAATTTTGCACAAGTCCGGCTTCAACAAATTCGACCTCGTTAACTTTCGGTTTATTATCTACGCGAATGTTTTGCAAGCAACGCGGCAGATCATTGCGGGGGCGCGCTTATTTCAAGTGCCGATCGACGACAATACCGAGGTAACTCTCTTTCTTTTTTCTTTCTCTCTCTATATATAAATATATATATATATATATATTATATATAATATTATTCATTCTGAAACTTCTTGATTTTATATTCACACACAAATATATTGTTTGCAACAAACATTGTTTCGGGGCAATACTGAAACAATATTATTTGATATATCAAACAATGAAAATAAATTGTTTGTTATGTATATCAAGCAAAATTGTTTCAGTTTTGCACCGAAACAATGTACATATAAGACAGTGTGAATTAAAAAATTTGGTTTTTTCTGCAATTTTGGAGTGAGCTGTTATTTTTGGCACAGATTTAGAATATTCCACTATGGATTTAAAATATTCCTCTGTGGATTTAGAATATTCCACTGCTTGCCATTATTGACGATGGTCAAAATTGCCAGATCAGCGTTTTGACAATTTTAACGATAGTCAATAATGGCAAAAAGTGGAATATTCTAAAACCATTCCAAAAATAACAGCTTACTCTAAAATTGCATTAAAATAACCAAATTTTTTTAATTCACACTGTCTTATATGCTTCAAACAATTTTTGTGTGTTGGCTTTTGAATTCTGCTATATTTATCGTAATATCACTTCAATAATCCTGTGTTGTGAATTGAAAGCGCGTATTTATACAGATGCTCACACACCAAACTTGCCGATAATTTTAACACGTACATACATACGTGTATTCTGCAAGCTTCCCCCAACTAGACAGCAAAAACAACACGTGCCCAAATCCATGAACGCATTTCCAGAAACTTATGATGCTACTGAATGGGAAGATTAGACGAGATCTTTGTCTTCCTCGAACAAAACAAGAACTGACGTCACATTATAATATCCTAAAATCATGCAAATAAAAATAATCACATTGCATTCATCACTTGCATGCATATGTACATAAATTTGCACACGAAATGTTTTTGCAGTTTAAACGGAGATTTATCATGTGCTTTAGGTGCACTTGTTTCCGTTATTAAATAAGTTTAAGAGATACAATAACAAATAAAAATAACTTTAATTTTATTTTTATAAGAAGAAAATACGAAACCACCATTTCAAGGCCGCGATCAGGCACTTTGAGTCGGCTCTCGAGTCACACGGCTACGGCAACAGCGACTCGGAGATTGTCACGACACTCACCAAGCCGATCCGCCGCATTTACATGTCGGACGCGGTGGCGCTGGCGCTATCGCATCGCGTCGAATTTCCGCTCCTCGACTCGGCTGAATAGTTTGTTCATTTCCTTTGTTTGGATAGCTGAGTGCCATGACGCCAGCAGTACCGAGCAGAGGTCTCGAGTTCGATTCCACCTTTGAACCGAATGCACTGCCCTCTGTAGCTTCCTGGACAATTTGGAGCGAGTGACGGATCCGACGTTTCTGCCGACGAATGAGGACGTGCTGCGTGCTAGGAGCGCCACCACCGGCATCACCGAGATGAAGGCAGAATGGTATCGGGAGGGCAGAGAAAGGGTGCTCTCCCATACTTATGACGCATGTTCCTCTGGCGATTAGAGGGCTTGAACTCGTCCTGGCCATCCGGGCAGTCTTGACGTCGGGCAGCTAGAATGGGAAGCAATAGCATGATAAATATAAAACGAAGTCCAACAGTCAGCTCAAAGCGAACAGCTGTTGCTTTCCAATTTATCTATGACAAATAACCATACTTAGAACATTAGCTTAGTAATATGAATTCGACAAGTTCACACATTTTAACTAACAAATCGCTACGATAACGAATGAAAAAATATGAATGTAAATAAGAACAAGAGACATTCAGTCATGCCAATGAAAAGCATTGTGCAGTAAACATCACCAACCCCCATTTCTTTTATCTATGATTCAATGAATAAAAGTCGGATTATATAATACACGCCCAAAGAAAAAGGACCTCCTACGCAATTCTTTCATTAAATCTTCTATTTCCTTTGCCAATAGATTAGGCAGGAGACTCTCTCTCTCTCTCTCGCAAAGTTCACTGATTATAGATGCATTTCAACAATATTAAATAGATTCTCTATAAAACATCGCTTCAGCCTACCGCTCCATGCTATCAGGGAGTGGCATCCTGACGGCAGAAGTCACTCGCGAAAGCATCAAATCCAGCTGGCTCCCTCGAATGGCTTGCTGCAGCTTCGGCGCGAGGGTTTTTTTAAATGAATTTCATATTTTTATTATTTACGACGACAACAAAAAAGTAATTTTTATAACCTATACTGCACTATGCTTGAGTGACAAAAAAATGATAATGAAGTCATCTCTTTCCTCACTCAGAGCGCGCACACGTCGGAGAGCGTCGTCGTCAACATTCGCAATGCGACCATCGAGAGTGAGATCGAACGGGAGCGTGCGAAGCGCAAGAAGGAGATGAAGATCCTGCTGCTCGGTAGTACCGAAGTTTTGTCATTTACGAGCCCAACCGGTCGGCCAGCCTTTTCTTGGGCCCTGTCCTGGACAATGAAATTTGGAAAAAAGGAAGAAAAAGGAATACGGGCCAGGACGACCACTTTGCACCTCTTTTCCCTTTTTTTGCCATTGTATCAACCAAAAAAACCAAGATTAAAACAATAGCTTCTGGCTCCTTTAAATGTCTTTTTTAAACATTTTCCCCTCTATAATATCGTTTTGCATAAGCTTGATTATGCGCAGTTACTTACATTTTAGTGTATTGTAAAGAGAACTGTTTTATTTTCAAAAGGATTTTTCACAGCACCTACAAAAACGCAGATCGCAACATTTCAGGAGGCCCTGAATCCGGCAAGAGCACTGTGTTCAAGCATATGAAATTAGCGAAGCAAAATTAATGGGGCTTTTTTCAAGTATCTTTTTGGGGAATTAGGGTGGACTTTTTTGTGGAATACATATTATAATGGTTAATTTAGAATTTTGCACAAGTCCGGATTCAACAAGTACGACCTGGTCAACTTTCGGTTTATTATCTACGCGAATGTTTTGCAAGCAACGCGGCAGATCATTGCGGGGGCGCTCTTATTAAACGTGCCGATCGACGAGAAAACCGAGGTATTTATTTTAATTAATTGATTATTTAGAATGTACATATGAATGCCTTTTTTGCCCTTAAACATTAATGCTGTGTTAAAAAATTATTTACTTTGAAGCCTGTAGAGTTTAGAGTGCCTTCTGAATTCAGCTATGTATAAATGTAATTATAATAATCCTGTGTTGTGAATTGAGGGGGAGGGGCTAGGCCTGAGCACGTGGGCCGGCGCATTCATCGGAGGCCGTGACCGGTTCTTTCGGCCTCCACCCATGCATGCACCTAACTTGCCTGCAATGCTATGCGCATTTTCCCTCACATTCACCAGACCGAAAGCCAAGTAGCGTCACTGCGCTCTCACTGACGCAAAGTTTTCAAACTTCCACTGACGAAACAGAGAAACGCGTGCGCAAATCCATCATACGCAAACCCAGAAAGCGATGATACTAGTTAAAGGTGACTATGGGATTATACGAGATAATCTTCTTCATTATAATATCTCAACAATTTTCGCTTAAAAATAATCGCATACTTAGACGCATTCAGCACTTGCATAATACATATATTTAAGCAAACGCACAAAGAATTTATGCAAATTAAATGAATATTTATCAATAGCGGTAGTTTCAATATCTTTTTTACAAAACTACCCAGAGATGGGCAAAAATTGGCCCATTCCTGAAACCACCATTTCAAGGCCGCGATCAAACACTTCGAGTCGTCGCTCGAGGCACAAGGCCACAGTAACATCGACTCGGACATTGTCACGACACTTACTGAGCCGATACGCCGCATCTACGCGTCGGACGCTGCGGCGCTGGCGCTCTTACATCGCGCCGATTTTCCGCTCCTCGATTCGGCTGAATAGTATGTTCCTGTCTTTGGGGTATGATACCCGTGTGGTATGTCGACAGTAGTGTCAAGGAGGTTCCGAGTCCTCCTCTGCCCCATATATAGTTAGAAAGATTATATATATATATATATACATATATATATATATATATTTATTTATTTATATATATATATATATTTATATATATATTTATATATATATATATATATATATATATATTTATTTATTTATATATATATATATATATTTATATATATATTTATATATATATATATATATATATATATATATATATCAGGGATGGGCCCCATATAGATATATATAATATCTTTCTGTCCCCAACAGCTTCCTCGACGATTTGGAGCGCGTAACGGATCCGACGTTCCTGCCAACTAATGAGGACATTCAACGCGCGAGGAGCGCAACCATCGGCATCACCGAGATCAAGTTTTCGTTCAACGACATGGAGATGAGGTATATGTACTCCCGACGGAAATCTTTTTATTCTTATATTTAAATAGATGGCATTCTGCCACACGATTAATGCTACTCGAAGACACATTTTCTGGAATCCCAGACAAATATCCCAGACACTAATGAAGAGGCCTATTTTTTATAAACGAGTCTCGCACATCATTCTTGCTTTTTTTTTCGCATGTCGCGCAAACCCACTGTCGAAAAATATGAGAGCGAGAATTTCGGCGGAAATTTTGTATCAGTGGTAGAGCATCTGACTGATAAGTAGATGGGCCCGGGTTCGATCCCCGGTGCCTCCATCAGCCTTGATGTACCATCAGCATGATTGACGTTGGCGGGCAGCGGTCGCAGCGGCGCAAGTGGCTGCACTGCTTCGACGACGTGAACAGCGTGCTCTTCATCGTCGACGTGAGCAGCTACAACCAGTGGATCGACGCCAGCGAGTTAGCTCGAAAGATTTAATGAAATAATCTTGTTGATCGATGCACACAGCGCAGATAGCACGATTTACTTACTAATTTCCAACAGTTCTTGTATGTTGGAACATCATTTAAAAAAGTCCTCTCTCACTGTCTCTCTTATGACTGACTGAGTAACCTTCGAATATTGAGAAACATCGAAGTGGCCCCAGGCGAGTCTCACTCTCTTATTCCTCGGACCGGCGTCAAGCCATGGAATCGTCTGAAGCACTCGATGGCCATCTTCCGCAGCGTCGCGCGTCATCCCGCCTTCACGCGACACATGGCACTCGTTCTCTTCCTAAACAAGGTTTCCATTTAATATTTCTCCTCTTATCTTATGTTCCCTTATTTGAGCATAAAAAATGTTTTTTTTTATAAATTAATTGAAGACCAAAAAATTTCCTCGAACATACTAGAAGTTTTTTTTCTCTTTAAGTTTGACCTCTTCCGCGCTAAGATTGAGCGCGAGCCTCTGACGCCGTGCTTCAAAAGATATAAAGGTTTTTAATGACTTTTATTTATTATTGTTTTCTATAACCGCTCTTAAATGCGTACTTTCTTTCTTCGTCATCAATTTTGGTAAAAAAAATTATTTCAACAAAACACTTGGGAGAGAGAGAAAGAGAGCGACCGAGAGAAGTCAGAGGACTTTAGCTGGCACAAGCGTGGACGCGTCCGCTACTTACATCGCAGATCGCTTCAAGTTGCTCGTTGACCGAACGAATGAGGGAGGGAAGAGTGAGGGTCAGCTGTACGTGCATATGACGACAGCTACAGACACGAACAATGTGGATGTGGTGAGAGAGAGAGAGACAGAGAGAGAGAGAGACAGAGACAGAGAGAGAGAGAATGTAGAGTGGAGAGAGATAGAGACAGTGGAGAACAGAGAGAGGGAATAACGTGTGTTCTACTTCTCCTCTTGTTTTATCTTTCGTTTTGGAGAGAGAAACCGTTGTGAAAAGGAAGAGAAATAAAGAAGATAAGTGTCTGCTGAGGAATGCTTGTCTTCAGGTCTTCAAATTATGCGTTGAGGTCATGTTCCAGCGGAATCTCAAGCAGATGGGCACCGTATGATCTGTGCTCTCTTCCAAATTTCGTGAGTAAATATGTTTTATTCCAATGCATCCCTGGTATGCAGGTCCTCAGCTATTCAGCGAAACATTATTAAATGACGATAAACTGCTGGAAATGAGAAAAGAAATAGTAAACTTTTGCGAAAGGATCACGAGATACTATGCTGCTTAAGAAGATGTATACAGTATGCGAATTGCTAAAATAAATCGATTAGAATGATATAATGTGCCTGGAACAATAAACGGAATTCAGAGAAAAGCAGGACGGGAATTCATAGGATATACAGTCCCGCCCAGGATCTTGGTACCAAGGAGGGGTCGGAGGGGTCGGAGGGGTCCAAATGCATCCTCGGTAATAACTACTTTCCTAGGAAAGAGTAAAATATTTTAAATGGTGCGTTAGTTTGCTTATAGAGAGCGGATGTTACTGTTAAAAAATCGATAATTTCTTATCACTTGATAAGAAGTTATCAGTTTTCGCTTATAAAAAATTTCATTTGAAATATTTTTAAATGAAATTTCTTCTGTACCATTATTTTGTCTCTACCCACATCCCCAAATAATAAAATTAGAGATTGTATCATTGATAACGGAAATCGATAAATCAGACCTTATCACGCATGTTCAATAGCTGAGCAGATTCGCCCAACGATTCTGAATCTAGTTATGTAATCAGTTTTCAAATAGAATGCCCGTTAACAATATATTTTGATTGTGTGTACTTTCCATGCCTTTCTTCAGAAAGAATAGGGCAGGGAGGCTTTTCAGGCCGAAGGGGCGGGGCCTAATCCTTTTTTCTCTGCCTGTGCTATTTCGCTACCTCAAACTTGGGTAATTAAACCGAGGACAAAAGGGCGCGCGCTAAATTTCTGAGGTTCAATGCTACTGCAGCAACCTAGATTTGGACGCATCATACCGGGCCAAAATTTTGAAAAAGTACAAGACTATATGGAATCCTGAAGAAAGGCAAGGAAAGTACACACAATAAAAATATATTGTTAACGGGCACTCTATTTGAAAACTGATTACATAACTAGATTCAGAATCGTTGGGCGAATCTGCTCAGCTATTGATCATGCGTGATAAGGTCTGATTTATCGATTTCCGTTATCAATGATATAATCTCTAATTTTATTATTTGGGGATGTGGGTAGAGACAAAATAATGGTACAGAAGAAATTTCATTTAAAAATATTAGAAATGAAATTTTTTATAAGCGAAAACTGATAACTTCTTATCAAGTGATTAGAAATTATCGATTTTTTAATAGTAACATTCGTTCTCTATAAGCAAACCAACGTACCATTTAAAATATTTTTCTCTTTCCTAGGAAAGTAGTTATTACCGAGGATGCATTTGGACCCCTCCGACCCCTCCGACCCCTCCTTGGTAACAAGATCCTGGGCGGGACCGTACATACATATTGAAATGGTATGGAGATTTGTGGATATAAGTGATTATTAGTCATTCTCTTCATCGTGGATTCAGGTGGTTCGTGGCATCACTCATTTCATGTCTCTAATGTCGGGTGCGGCTGTAGTGAAGGAGTTTGGAAATGCGGGGCTGACTTCAGCAGCCTTCTTCAAGCTTATTCTCTTGTAGATGTACGTCTCTGCGATCTGAAAAAAAAGATGCCAGAATATGCGTGGTCTTTGATAATCGAAGCGACAGAGCCATATTAATGCACCTACGACTTTTGGGCACTGACTTGCTGTCGCAGGCACTTGACGAACCAGATGACGATGAGCGGGTCAGTGATCGGGAAGATGACCGTGATGCGCAGCAGAATCAAGCCGCCATTCCCGAGATCAATGCCTATAGCGGTTTAAGTTGTGTAATTAATATTTTTTATTTATTTTCTTCTTCTCTGAACCAATTTCACTTCTTGTTGTTTTTTCGTCTCTGAAAGAAATAGTTCACTGAATAGTTAATGGCAATATTCAAGACATTTCTGCACCTGTGAGCGGTGAGAGAAAGATCAACGACATCGGAAGGTATGAGAGGAGTGCTGGGATGAGGGTCTACAATTGACAGGCTTCATACATCGATCGACCATACAAATTATATAAGATATCATTAAAGACGGATAAAATCTTCCCAAGCGGAAACTCTTGATAACTACATTAGGTTTTAGAGTGTGCAAAAGGTCCGGCATATATGTACATACATATTGTCAGAGTCATGTTGTAAACATAAACAGTCCTGAATAAGGAGCGCCTTGAAGAGCTGTCTGTGCAGCTCACGCGTCTTTTCTGACATTTCGATCGTCTTGAAAGCGTGTCGAATTCGAATGATACAGAAGGCGATGAGGGCGCCCGTGGCTTAACACAAGAATCTTTCGAAATCAGTGATTAAACTCGCATTTTAATAACGATAATATATTTAGCAATATATTGTATGTATGTACATGTGCAAGTCTCGTCTAAATCATACAAATTATGGAAGATATAATTCATTATATGTCTCATTTACGACACTGAGTCATTAAAGAATAGGCACACGAATGCCCGACAAACCCAGCAATAGCGACGACCAGCCACATGTTGCGAGCACGTGTGGAATGTGAAGTTTCATGCTGCCATTCTCGTCCGGCATCTGAATTAGTTTGCTGGCCTCAAAAACGTCAGCACTACGGAGTTTTAAGCTTTCTGTTTTCATTTACAACGATCCTATTAATATTGACGTTCATATACATATATTTGTACATAATAGACTATACTAACAAAGACGTTGAGCGCAAAGTAAGAGTGTCGCTTTGGGTCGAGTTCGTACAGCTCGAGCAGTGGCAGTTTGGCGATGAGCTGAAGTAATGATTGAGAGGAGGCGACTCTTCTATTACCGTATTTTCTCGCTTAGTATTCCCGGTGGTAGTAGTTTTCAGTACCCTTGCGAAGAGGAGGGGGCACTATTTGAGTTCTATTTGCAATGTATTTTTAAGGCGGTACTAATAGACGGGGGCACTATTAGATTGGGATACTATTTTTCAATCCATTTTCACAATTAGATGGAGGGGGGTTCTAATAGATTGAGGGGTACTAATAAAGAAACTACTGTAATCAAGTAACGAGTGAGTCAAGGGTTTCGAAAAGAACGCCAAAAGCCATATGCAACACGGATGCAAGCACATTGTCCGAATACTCCGTAGGCGCGCAGCTTGTTAGGATGACGTCGAACAAGAGATTGTACGAGAATGAGAGGATGAAGAGAAGCAACGCCGCCTTCCAAACTTTCCAGTTGTTTATCCATTCCAGGTAGGCAGGGCTGTGAAGAACTTCTTACTGAATTTAGTGCCGGAAGGTATCTTTATAAAAACATTTTTTAAATACCTCATTCCATCGTTTCGCATACTACAATCATCTTTGAATAAAATTAAGCGCTGGTCATACTAGTCAAGGAAAACATTGGCAGAACGAAATATTCAATTAGATTCAACAACAAAAACACACAGAATTTTTCCTCTTACTGGCATATAGCGTTCCATCGGTAGACGTAGTGAAGCGCGAGCAGAATGAACGTTTGGTAGAACATGAGGACAAAAATGCCGCTGACAACCATGTCGCCGTAGTAGGGCAGGCGAGGGGCGAGCTCGGAGAAGTAGAGAAAGCCGGTTGGGGTAAAGTAGACAACCTGAATTCTTCAGTGCAGATTTTGTCTACAGTAGGCTAAATAATGTGCTGTATTCGTACTAACTGGTCTAATAACGGCATGATTAAGTGAGAAGACAATGTTGGAGCAGGCAAAGGCGAGCAGCAGCAGGCGGTAGTTGCCAATGCTGACTCTCGCGAGCGACTGGAGAGTCAGGAAGGCCAGGAGGCCATTCGTGCAGATGCCCAACGCTGCTGCGACCGTAGTCAGAATCTCTGCTGCATTCCCCATCCGGTTTGCGGACTTGTATGATCAAATTGTAAATAACAGTAGAATCTTTAAAAAAAACTTGCAACGATTAACAAACAAGTTATCTTTACTTTCAACTTCCTATTTATTATGTACATATAAGAGTCTAGACTCATGTACCCTCAGTCCCATGGTACATAAATAGCTTCAAAGTCAAGCTGGTTTAAAGGAAGTATCCGAAGGAAAAAATACTCTTCTTTATCAAGATTAGCCTAAAAGTTCGATTGGAGGTGGTCTCGCTATATGAAAATCAATATTTAGCCATAAATTTGCATTTTTTTAAAATATGGTATCTCAGTCGATGCGCCCGGTACGTCCTCAAATCCAAACAAATAGTGCCAACGGGTGGGAATAAATTTTACTTCGTTAATGGAGGGGGACATGGCTGAAGTGTACCGTATGCGGAGAAAACCTTGTAGCATGAGAAGATACCAAAGCATTAAAAAAATACCATAGAAAGCAACGCGAATATGTATTCTTGTAATACTTTCTCTAACGATAATCTCTGCATGGAAATAATGCTACGGAGCCTTCCTATTTTGGGATGTTTTGACAGACCAGATTAGAGGACCATTTATAGTATATTTGTAGTTGTTGTATAGACATAAATATTTACACTTTAAAGGTATACGTAGACTGTCTTCCACAGCCAACATAAGCCACAGAAGCTACAAAACAAAATTAAAGATACAATTAGTACTTCGAGCCTGTTAGACACATAATCTCGTGATCCAAGTACGATATATTTGATTCTCTTCTCTATTTTAACGTGTAAACTTCTACAAATTCAATCTTTTGCAGAGCCTAATACCAGACGTGTCATTCGTTACTGCTTTATTGCCGACGATTGAACACATGACTCTCCACGGATGCGAGCAATTAGTCTTTTCTCGAAAATTTCACGTCGATCACAGCAAGTTTGTATGCGCTTGATTTCTCAGCCGTTATTCTCATACAAGCCGATGGCCTTCAAAAAAGTCAATCGCCATAAATCAGTGAAAGTTTTAATTTTAAGTCTTACATTTGTAATCTAGGCAAAAAGTTAGTGCATTTGCACCACAAAACAACTTTATTGGAAAAATCTATACTTCGACTTTTGGTACTTAACAGATGGCCATACAATTCTGATTTATTCTTGCTAATCGTGCCCGTTCCGGCTTTATTCTTCTAGAAGGAACCTAACATTTTTCCAGGTTGATTTTAGAGCGTTGTCGAACGTTCTAGAAAAATTAATCGGGGGTGCCGCGGAACTGCAAAATTGTATTCACGGTCCACTTTCACGTTTGTATTAGGGGCCGGGCCACCTCGGCAGAGAAGGTGAAAGATTAGTATTAACTTTGGACCAATTAGCCAATCAATTCTTCGTACACCATACGAAACATAATACATATATCTAGAACCAATGTCGATGACCCTGCCAAGATGAGTAGTTTTTTCTCCTTTTTTTTTCGCTCGGAAAACCATGTATCTTTCACATGCTTTCTCATCCATCTCTAATCCTCAAAATATCTGCCAAACGCTCAAATGTTTAATCACCCAATTTTGAGTCTCCAATTTAATCTGGTCGTGGCAAGGGAGGCAAGGGACTCGAAAAATCATTTATTTATTTCACTTTCACCCATTCCTGGTCTACTCGTTTTCACTCATCTATAAATCTGCACGTTAATTTTTATGCCGTTAAAGGAGGTATACGGGGAATAATCAACCTAATCTTTTTTACATATGGATATGTTCACGTTGGCGTAAAACATATATCTAGAAAGTTTGAGCGATTTTCTTCCATTACATTCTGAGCAATAGTAACGTTTAAACTGGCGGGTAGAGAATTAACTTCGGAAGGTCAGAGCTGCCCTCCTATTTCACATGCTCTTTCGACCGAGCGGCAGGCAACTTTTTGAACGCGCGAATTCAAACTGCTTTTCTAGCGCTACTGTATAATTATTCGCCGAATACTTTCTTTAATGGAGGGCGATTACCGAAAAATGTTAAATGCAGGTTCGAATTGCCGCATCTGCCCTGTGATTATTCCCTCTCATTCTCGCGTGCTATTTCGCCGGTCGCACATACCCGCTGCGTGAAAATAGCACGCGCGAATGAGAGTGCGAAGGGCCGCGGCAAATTGAAATATCACATAATTTTTCGATGATCGCCCTCCTTTAATGTTCAACAACGACTGGAGTTTTATATATATATATATATATTTTTTTTTAAAGATTTGTGATCTTTGCGATCTTACACCTTTTGCTGATGTGTACATTCAAGACTCAATCCCCTCTGGGAGAAGGAGAGAAGGAAAGGCGGTGAGCGTAAACAACATCGTCAACACGCATCCTATTCATCCATCACAAAATGAATAATATATTCGGATTATGTAATGCACGTCTGAAGAAAAAAAAATAAATCTTACACAATTCTTTCATCAAATCTTCTATTTCTTTGGCCGCTTGGCGAAGGCTCTTGGTAAAAATTTCACTGGTTAGAGATCCATCATCATGCCTACAACCTACTT
The DNA here is from genome assembly GCA_945643635.1 of Allodiplogaster sudhausi. Taxonomy (NCBI): domain Eukaryota; kingdom Metazoa; phylum Nematoda; class Chromadorea; order Rhabditida; family Diplogasteridae; genus Allodiplogaster; species Allodiplogaster sudhausi. The sequence continues at coordinate 4,077,267 of CALZFC010000029.1, forward strand.
TTTACAATTTATTCTAAATACATACGTTTAGCCAGGTCCATGCCTTTTAGCTGAACTAAACCGCTCTTGTGTAAAATGACTCTTGTAAACGTATTGAACGAGCGTTCGTCAATCAACTTTATGAGCAGCATGTTTTTTTTTTCCGTAGATCGATTACTGAAAACAAAAACGCTTTTAGTACTTTTCAAACTATTAAATATAAGCTGTATAAAACAACTTGCTCTGAAATTTCAGCCTGCCGCTCCATGCGGACAGGGAGAGGTGGTGGTATCCTTACTGTAGAGGTCATTCGCGAAAGCAACAAATCGAACGGGCTCACTCGAATGGCTTGCTGCAGCTTCGGCTCGAAGGTTTTTTTTAAAAATTAATTTAGTATTATTTTTACTACTTACGAAAACAACAAAAAATATACATACTTTTTACGAATTATTAAACAATTCGTAAAAAGTATGTATATTTTTTGTTGTTTTGAGTCAACGATAAAAAAAGAAGATGACATCACTTTTTCTCGCTCAGAGCAACCACACGTCGGAGAGCGTCGTCGTCAACATTCGCAACGCGACCATAGAGCATGAGATCGAACGGGAGCGCGCGAAACGTCAGAACGAAATGAAGATTCTGCTGCTCGGTAGATTCGATTTCTGACTTAATAGCCTAACCGGGCCTATCTAGAAAAACAAACGATTCGCAAATTTGCAGGAGGCCCCGAATCCGGCAAGAGCACTGTATTCAAGCAGATGAAGTTAGCGGAGCAATATTAATAGTTTGTTTTGTTTTTTCCCCCAGTACCTTTTCGTGAATTATAGTGGATTATTACGTGAAATATGTTATTATGGTTCATTCAGAATTTTGCACAAGTCCGGATTCAACAAGTACGACCTGGTCAACTTTCGGTTTATTATCTACGCGAATGTTTTGCAAGCAACGCGGCAGATCATTGCGGGAGCGCGCTTATTACATGTACCGCTCGACGAGAAAACCGAGGTACCGTATTTTTTCTCTATAAGTGCCCCTACCTCTAATAGAACAACCCTCTCCCTCCAATAGTGCCCCCCTATTAAGCTACTTCCTCGGCTCGAGATGTACCCCGAATGAATCCGGGAGGCATGGGATGCTCTTCCCAATGAATTTACTCCAATTTAATTTTTTTTAAAGCGGATATTCCGGTGTTGATTCCATTCAATATTAGTCATAAATCTCTTTTTTTAATAGAATGTTATTTGCACACGCTTAGTCATTACGTCTTAAATTTTTTATTCATTCTGAAATTCCTTGATTTTATCGACTTTTTGATAATATCATTGCAATAATCTGTGATGTGTTTGAAAAGGCGTATTTACATACACAGATGCACACACACCTAACTTGCCTATAACGCTATCACGTACGCACATGATCGAAGCATCCATTCACTTTGAAAGGAAAAATAAGCGCGCGGAAATCCATGAATCCCAATTCCAGAAAGCGATGATGCAACTGGATGGGATTAGACGAAATCTTCTTCTTCCTCGTTGAACAAAACGAGAGCTGATGCATTTTATCCTAAAATCATAGGAATAAAAACAGTAACAAACGAGTTCATTCAGCACTTGCATAATATTTTTTACACATTTTTTTTGCAAATTAAACGGAGATTTATCATGTGCATTATAGGAGCGTGAAACCCATTTTTCATGACAAGTGATTACACTAGACAGTCTGTATCCCTCGTGCGAACACTTTAGCAACGTAAAAAGATTCAAAAGTACAGTGTTCACGCACAAGAAATTTGCATTATATTAGGAAAGTTTTAGGCACCGCATACGCAATATTGGGCAGTTGCGTTTACTTGTCGGCCAAGTTCATTCTAAGCGTTTAGCGCTGTATGTTCTACCTACGAGTATTGTTAGAGTGAAAGCTACAATTGCCACAAAAGTATGGTAGCGAGTGCCCAGAAGGTTCACAAGGTAACCAATGTGTCCCTTAGGCTTGTTCAGGGGGACATGCCTGAGATAGTCATGAGAGGGGGCCGAGACAAGACGTCTTTTTCTCTGCCTACGCAATTTCTTAGCTCAAACTTGGGTAATTAAACCGGCCATTGCCGAAAAGTGGAACCTTGACATAGCGTTGGGTAAATTTATCTACTTAGATCTACGAAGGGCGAGAGCGAAAGTTTAATGGGTGACAGTAAAGAGAAACAGACAAACATGCCCTCGATGCTACTGTCTATCTTTCCGGCAGTTGCAAGTTTGAAATAACTTGCAATATTTCTAAGTTTAATTTTTTATATGAATAAACGAAAACAAAACCACCATTTCAAGGCCGCGATCAGGCACTTTGAGTCGGCGCTCGAGTCCCAAGGCTATGGCAACTCCGACTCTGAGATTGTCACGACTCTCACCGAGCCGATCCGCCGCATCTACATGTCGGACGCGGCTGCTCTCACGCTCTCACATCGCGCCGAATTCCCGCTCCTTGACTCGGCTGAATAGTTGGTTCTTTTTGTCTTGGTTTGGATAGCCGAGTGGCATGTCGCCAGCAGTACACAGCAGGGGGCTCGAGTTCGATTCCTCCTCTGATCCGAATATATTGCCCTCTACAGCTTCCTCGACAATTTGGAGCGCGTGACGGATCCAACGTTCCTGCCGACGAATGAGGACATTCTACGCGCGAGGAGCGCCACCATCGGCATCATCGAGATCAAGTTTCCGTTCAAGGACATGGAGATGAGGTATTCATGTACTGTATTTTCTCTATTACTACCCCCGGGGGTACTATCTTTCAATACCCTTGCGAGGGGGCACTATTAGAAGGGGTGGGGGGGGGGATTACTCGAAGACACATTTTCTGAAGTCACAGCCAAATAAACGGTTCTCGCGTGCTATTTGCGCCGCAAAAATCCGTTGTGGAAACAGTTATAGTGAGAATTGCTGCTGCAATTTGAAATTTTTTGGTGATCGCCTTTCTTTAACAATCGTGTAACTCACAAACAGTGGTAGAGTAGTAAGCTGCCGATTCTTAAGTAGGTGGCCCAGAGTTCGACTCTCCATGCATATATTTGTCTAATTGTAAGTCTCGTACCTCTTCCCTAACAATTGCGCTGCCAAGATATCAACCCTGATGCACGATCAGGATGATCGACGTAGGCGGGCAGCGGTCGCAGCGTCGCAAGTGGCTGCACTGCTTCGACGACGTGAACAGCGTGCTCTTCATCGTCGACGTGAGCAGCTACAACCAGTGGGTCGACGCCAGCGAGTTAGCTCGAAAGATTTAATGAAATAATCTTGCTGATCGATGCACACAGCGCAGATAGTGTTGCTAGCCCGCACTATCAGATTATTTTACACAAGTTCAAGCATGTTCGTTTAAGGACTATGGCTTTATTTTGGTAGGAAATTAAGCTAGTACAAGCATGCAATTATGAACGCCCCAATATAGATAAAACTGTTCCTCACGAAAATTTTAAACAAGAATGAATTCGCCTTTAAACATGCTGCCTTTGAACTTCAGTGAGTGAAGTGAAATTTTGTGCTCTTTATTTCGTGTAATAACTAAGGAGGTAGATCATCGATAAATTATGAGATATTTCAAGATACCGCGGCCCCTATCACTCTCATTCGCGTGTGCTATTTTCCGGCAGCGATTTTGTGCGACCTCAGAAATAGCACGCGAGAATGAGAGTGAGGAATCACAGGACAGACGCGGCAATTCGAACCAGCATTAAATATTTTTCGGTGATTGCCCTCCTCTAACAATATAAACATTTTCTCTTTATCTCTTTCTCTCTCTTTCTCTCTCCCTCTCTTTTTTTATCTCTCACTCTCTCTCTCTCTCTCTCTCTCTCTCTCTGAAGGATGACTATCCCTTGAAAATTGAGAAACGTCGAAGTGGCTAACGATAAAGACGAGTGGCTTGCGGCCGGCACTCCAACGACCGGTGTCAAGCCATGGAACCGTCTGAAGCACTCTATGGCCATCTTCCGAAGTGTCGCGCGTCATCCCGCCTTCACGCGACACATGGCGCTCGTTCTCTTCCTAAACAAGGTGTACATTTATTAAATTAAGTAATTAAGTAAATTTATTAAGGTCCATCTATTTGATCTCTTTTTTTGTTTACTTACCTGCGAATTTATTCATTTTAATTAATTTTTTATTTAGAAATTTCATAATTTACTTTTTAACAAGAAACTGAAAAGAAAATTCATTTGAATATTTTAGAAGTTATTTTTTTTTGTTAAGTTTGACCTCTTCCGCGCCAAGATTGAGCGCGTGCCACTCAAGTCGTGCTTCAGTAAATATAACGGTTTTTAATTTTTTTTTTCTTTCTTCGTTAAAAACAATTTGCTAAAAAAAATATCTCTACAAAAACTTCTGATAAAGAAAGAAAGAGAGAGACAGAGAGACAGAGAAAGAGAAAGAGAAAGAGAAAGAGAAAGAGAAAAAAATCAGAGAACTTTAGGTGGCGCCAACGTCGACGAGGCCGCTGCTTACATTGCCGATCGTTTCAAGTTGCTCGTAGACCGGACGAACGTCGGATGGAAAAGTGAGGGCCAGCTGTACGTGCACATGACGACAGCAACAGACACGAACAATGTGGATGTGGTGAGAGAGAGAGAGAGAGTGAGTAGAGTGGAAAGATAATAGAGACAGTGGAAAATAGAGAGAGTTTAATGAGTTTCAGAGAGAGAAACATTGTGAAAAGGAAGAGAAATAAGAATATAGTAAGTGTCTGATCACGAATGCCCTTTTTTCAGGTCTTCAAATCATGCGTTGACCTCATGCTACAGCGAAATCTCAAGCATATTGGCACCACATGATCTACCATCAATCGATTGCTCTACCAAAAATAAGAGATTCCAAGCGACATACTTACTGTAATTTTGTCGATTTAAACTTAGCGTTTACTGAACATAAGTTTTCAATGCGACCCATGAGCGGGCCGCTATGCGAAAATAAAGAAGACCAGCTGGATAAAGATGGCCCGAAGAAGACTCCTCGCCTATTTTCATGCATACGACTTAGTGAGAAAGGCAACGACAAATAATTTGGAAGAGGCGCACCATTTTTGTGACGTTCCTCAACGAAGTAGAACTGTAATCATTTTGGTTAATTTAAAAGAAATTAAATAAGGATTCTTCAAACGAAATTATCTGGAACACAGATTTAGAGCCGACGAGTCCAAATGATCTTTTCATTGCGGTTGCATTGCTGCCTAGGACTCACATCAAATAACTATATTTTAAAGAAGAACTAGCAGATAATTATTTGTTTATCCCTCTCTTCTCCTTTGCATGCCAACTTTGAATATTTGAGAAAGTTAATGAATTCGTAGTTCAGCTTGGGAACACGTGTCATGCTCTCTTTGAAGTTTCTGTCGTCTTTTTGGTGGTATTGCTTCAGTAGAGTTCCTCTCCTCTTCATCGTGTACAATTTGCGTGTATATAAAGTTTACCGGTAAAGAGTACAAAACTATATTTTTACATAAAAAAATTGCAGGATACTTCAACTTGAGTCAACGCCAATGTGAGTCGCAGAGGCTCCGCGTTTGCTCGAGCTACATACATATTTTTTTCTGCAATTGCAAATACAGGAATTACAACAAAAATGCGCTGATCTCATAGTCGCTTATGACCTTTGTGCCCCTTCGACTCCGTTGGAAACCTTTAGCAAGCCCACTTGTTCAGTAGGGATATATGAGGTTTCTGACCGAGGTTCAGACCCGAACCTTATGGGAGTACAAACGTTTTATACTGCTGGTAAAGATTTACCGTAGTCAGTGATATTGTTCACACATGATATAATTGTATACACTTTGTCTCGCATTTGAGATGACGTTCACGAAGGGTTCGTCATAATGGAGCGCTCTCTGTTTTCCCATATGGACTACAGTATCCACAGGGAATCAGGGAAGAAAATGCATGCAGCGCCATCCTCTACATGATGCTTGTGAAGTACAACGCATGCCTAAGCCTCATCCTGGTGACAGCAGGTTCGCGTCTATGGCCTTCAGCTTCTTATTTATTCTGAGAATAAAATGTGAATTTACAAAATATAGAAATAGAGATTTAGATGAGACCCGACACTTTCAGCGAAAAGAAAGATTGGATTGAACATAGCAACGTTCTGCGAAGAAAGTTAGAAAGTTAAAATTTTTTGATATGTATGTATGTGCAGGCAAAGTTCATTGCTGGACTTGCAACGCCGATCATCTATGAATCCACAGCCATCTCTGTCATCTTCTTCTGCGGTGTCCGCATCCATTGCATCATCAAGTGAGAAATGTGCTCCAAGAGAAGCATCGAGTTGCACAAAACTACCTTTCGCATGCCTGCTACAGGTTAGATCGTGGAATGGATCCTTTAAACACGATTTATTATCACCGAAAGAAATTAAATGCAGGCTCTAAACGAAGCCTCTGCACAGCAAAAAAAATTCGGGAGCTCGAGAAAACGTTGAAAGGCACCCATTTCATTCAATGGGCCCCCTTCATTAAACAAATAAATAATTGTAATAATGTTTCTGATAATATTCAGCTAGGCTGCAAATCCACCCTTCTTCCCATTCACAACGCTAATCACCATCGTCACACCGCGCAGCTTGTGTTCGTCCCCAGCGATGGTTTCACTCTCTTCCTATCTGTTCCACCGATTCTCAACCCAATTAGCTCTGTAAATGTTATGCTTCTGCTTCACGAATTGAGAGATTTGAGCATAAATTGAGTTTTTAACAAACATCGATGCTTATGTTTGCAAGCGTATTTTTTTTCCTGATCACCGTCATTGCGCTTACGAGGGATTACCTCGGAACTGGCCGAATGTCCTCACTGGCTATTTGGGTGCAATTGCTGGCCATTAGAATTTACCTTAGGAATTCCTCCATCGTATTCCGTATTCCTTTGCCACTGCTACTTTTATATTCTGAATGTACACATTCCACAGATGATAGAGAAAAGGTAGGATTAGCATTATCTTAGGGCCGTCAAAGTAATTCGTCATACATCTTTCCAAACAAAATGCATACATACTGTAATGTAGGCGAGCCAACCAAAAACGAGACATGTCATTGTAGTTCATTTTTTTACTTTATCTTGCTCTGAAAACATATATACTTCCCTGATTTGTCATGCATCTATAATCCTCAAATATCTGCCCAACGCTTAATGCTCCCAATGGTCATGGAAATGGAGGCAAGGTTCTCATTCCTTATTTTTAACTCTCATTCCTTTCATTCTCTGTCGCCCTTTCCTGGTGTACTTGTTCACTCATCCCCTTCAATTTCAATTTGGATATCACATTGGCCGATTTAAAGATTTAAAAGTTGCATGAAAGCATGTATTTAAAGGGGCGAGTCAAGCAAGCTATTGGTGTAAAAAGAGAGAAAAATAAAGAAAATAAAGAAAAAACAAAGAAATTTCGCTAATTGTTAAATGTTCGTACAATAGGTTCGGAAAGATGAGAATGAGTTGCTTGTGACAATTAGGTGTGACCATTCTGGTTCGGCACCGGCTGACGTTTTATTTTTTGAGATTATTTATCCTATATTCAGTTATCCTCTTTACGATCTCTCCCTGTTTTCTGGTGTGTACATTCAAGACCCAATCGTCTTAGGAGAGCGTAAACATCCATTCTATTCATCCATCATCAACTGAATAACACTCAGCCAACGATCGGATATTATCACGCCCAAAGAAAAAGATCTTCAACACAATTCATTCGTTAACTCTTCTATTTCTTCTGCCGCTTGGGCGCGAAACTCTTTCAAAGTTCATTGGTTAAGAAATATATCTTCTTGCACACAATCTACGTTTTATTCACATATTCTAAATATGTTAGTTTAGTAGGACAATTACTTTTTGAAATTGAGAATAGACTTCAAAAGCGCCATGTATGTATCTATTACTTCAAGCAATTAAAAAGAAAATTTTTTTTTGACAATACTGCTACGAAGAATGTGCGTGCATATGTACATATCAGAAGAAATTTTTTCTCTCTGCTATACTCATTATCTCCACGCTCCGTCTTGCCATCTTACTGCAATTTCAGCTTACCGCTCACAGGGAGTGGTATCCAAACGGTAGAAATCACTCGCGAAAGCAAGAAATCCAACGGGTTTCCTCGAATGACTTGCTGCAGCTTCGGCGCAAGGGTTTTTATATAAATGAAATCACTGTTTCTATCATACTTTTTACGTATTATTTTAATCGTCAAAATACACTATGTTTAAATGATAAAAAAGAAGATGACATCACTCGTTCCTCACGCAGAGCGACCGCACGTCGGAGAGCGTCGTCATCAACATTCGCAATGCAACCATAGAAAGTGAGATCGAACGGGAGCGCGCGAGGCGCCAGAAGGAGATGAAGATTCTGCTGCTCGGTAATACCGAATTTCTGACTTATGGCACCCAATCGAGCATACAGGACGGCCATAGGCTTTTCTTGGGCCCGGCTCCTGTGAATTTGGTCCGGCCAATTTGTGCCTCTGCTCGATACAACTACTGAATAGTCCATATTCTTTGAAGGATCACTCAATACTCAGCCGTAGCCATGAATTTTCCTGAACGTCTATCAAAATTACACATGCTCTTTAGCTTTTATATCAGAAAAAAACTGCGTGAATTCAAACATGACATGTCACTTTTGCACCTTTTTTGAAGTAGTTTGATAATACGACTTTGCTATCAGCTTTTCTGTAGTTAGTTACATTTAAGAGAGCCAATCTGAGAGACTCGAGCACGGGCGTGTCGGGAACAAAATTATTTTTTGATTTTTTATTTCTTCTAATGGCTGATGTAGCACCCTATAGAGATCCCAAAAAAATTGTTCCAAAAATTTTTTTCTGTTATTTCACCACTGATATGCACCGAAAACCCGAAAAAATTCAAATGATCATAACTTTGTTCGTTGTTGAGATATATTAATTTTGAACTGTTTATTCAATTCCTAATTGAAAGGCGCACAAAACTCGTGTGAATCACTTTTTAAAAATATTTCATTAAAGGCCTCATTTTGGCATTTTAATATTTCGAGTGGTGCGTTTGAGGCACAGAAACCCCCCCCCATGTTAAAAAGGTGAAAGCACCACGTGAAAGAGCGACATTTTAAACCCCTAATTAGATGCCTTTCATTCATAAATCCGTACACCTATTTTTAATACTCTTTGACATGAAGCGCGCGAGTCGGTCAAAATGGCGCATTTTCGGCCGCCGAGGCACCGTGCAAGCGCATTCATCTATCCATAACTGCGCTCAATGTCAATATTACAAAACCGTAAATATATCATCTAAGAGCTCTCACGGGATCTTCAAATTTAACATACATACTTTTATTGAAAAGTTTCAATTTATATGGGAAATTTCGTTCTGTACAATTAGAAGGCTTAAAAAACTACTTTAAAAACATTTTCGCCTGTCGAAACATACACCATAAGAACGAGGATGAAATTTGCTACAAGATGAACCCCTTTCAATGGAATTCCATACATACGATTTTTTGTTATAAGACATAAAAGTAGTGCCAGTAGCGTCGCTGTCATTTTGCCCAAGAATTCATATTTTAGGTTATTCGAATTTGAATATTCCAATCCTTTTTTTTACAGTTTTTCCATAAGGCCTTGCTATCCGGGACCCGGACAGAACCGCAGCGGTAAGAACCGCACTGTCATTAACCGTACTGGCCATAAACCGCAGTGGCCAAAAGCGCAGTGGCCAAAACCGCAGTGACCAAATATCGCAGCGGAAAAGTGGCCAAAACCGCAGTGGCCAAAACCGCCGCGGCCAAAAGCGCAGTGGCCGAACGCAGCGATCAGCCAGAGAAGCGGACAATCGCATTTTTTTTTTTTAAATTAATTAAAGTGATTTTTAATTTGAATTAGTTTTACAAAAGTATTATTTGCATAGGCAATAATGCATTGAAGATTATTTATGAAGGCAGTTGATTTCCAGCAAATACAAAGCATCCCAAACCTTATTTAACAGATCGAAAGAACCTTTTTACAGCAAATGAGGATTTCAATCAAATACAAAGCCATACTTGATTTAAGAGATTGAGAAGAACCTTTTTACAGAGAGCAATAGCGTCATTGTAAAAACAGGGATTTTGGAATATTATTAGTTGAAAAGAATTACAGAACGTCTTCCACACAATTGCAACTGTAAACAACTTCTTAAAGAACTGATCCTCTTTTTCTCTTATTCACTTCCGCACATTGACATATACTCCAAGAACCTTCAAGTGGTCTACCTCGCAACGACCCATTGGACCATTTCTCACTGCCACAAAACGTTGTAGGTGTGCGTTGAAGATTGAACGACTCTGCGGCTGGTACTGAGCCAACGTCAAGTTCTTAGACGATGCGGCTTGATAGAGTGACTTGAACTCTGCTTGATGATCGAGCAGCCGCGAGGCAACCAACTGTGCTGTCGACTTCGGAGGGATAGACTAAAGAAAATGGTGATGGGAGTAAGATTTAAAAAAATAGCAAGTATGTACAAATTATTGCCTTTAATTTCGCATTGTATCCTTCCTGACAGGAATTCCCAACTTGTCGCTTGTCCATGATTCTCTGGTAAGCATTCCAGCTTTCGATCGGGTACATCGGGTTCGTCCGCTGTCCATTCAGTTCCTTGCCAATGTAAGTCGATTCGAAGTATGCATAGAAGGCTAAAGGGGATATTGCATTGTTTGCTAAACAAACATGGTGTTATAACATGTTATAGTACCCTTAAGTCTGCGGTGATCGACCAGTGGAACGAGTTGCATTCCCTCCTCGACAATCTTTTCAAAGTATCTGATGGGTATTTCAAAATTTGTAATGCTCTTCACATTTGATTCTAGCGGCTCTCAATGCAATGATAAAATGGCTTTTTATACCTGGACACGTCAAAGGGCTTGACAAACGCCAGTGACATGCTTGACTGCGTTGTGAACTTCAATTGAGCATCGCTGTATAGATGAGATATCTTCTTTGTCTGCAGAATTTCATCAATTATTTTAATGAGAAACGATGAGAAAAAGAGGAAAAATATAATTTATAAATATACTTGCCAAAATCTTGGCATAGATTGACTTGAACAGGTGGAAAACGCATCGCTGAATAATAGTGAGTGGGTAGACCATTAGAAGAGCTTGTGATATGCTGCGTTCGAAATCTGCCACAATATCATTATGATTATTCGCCTATTTTTAAGATATTATATATACCCATCATCACTGAACAAGGAGAAGGGATGCCTTGTGAATCCAGGAAGGAAAATACTTCATAGTATGATTCCTGCCCCTTTGATACGAGAAACGCGTAGATGGCGGGCACGAAGACATGCTCTTCCTAGTGAAAATCCCGGTCATGATATTCCGTTTTGAATTAAGTTTATTTTTCTAGAAAACCTGAGTTCCAACGATAAAGGTCTGGAGAAAATTGGCAGGAGCTGAATAGAATGTCCCGTCACAAGACCAAAGCGGGTTCTGATGCAATATCTATTTGTACTATTACAACCATTTAATAAATGCTCGAAAGTATTAAGTTCTCACCCTCCTTAGGCGACCAATTCCTTCGTTTGTATAGAATATTTTCACTGCGCATGGGTCGCTCTTGCCCAACACCATGCAATTGTCGAATTGGAGGAATTTTTCGACTGAATTAGTAGAACTTTTTAAGAAAAAATGTACCGGTCCGAGTGTTCTAAAGATCAAACGTTGGCAAAGCATATGCACTAAGACAATTGAGACTCATCAATGGTGCAGGGCCACTTTCGCTCTCCCGCCACCTCTACGACGCGGCGTGTCTCGCGATACAGTCTGTCTTCGTCGAGAAAGGGTCGAAGATGTGAAGGTGCCTGCTGAAGTACTGCAGATACAGCAGTGGCAGCTGACACGCCAAGCGAACGTTCAAATCGCGCTCGCTTACGCACAAATCTCAGCTGGAAAAAATGAGGATGCACATGGAACAAGGCCGAGAAGTTTTCAACAGTTTCCAAAAATACACGCAAAAGCATAAAAGTTAATACCTCGTCTTGGTGATCAGGTGGTATGTGACCGTGCTCAGCAGACCTTACGGCTTTGCCAGCGGCATACTTGGCCCTCCCAGCACATCCGTGGATATTACATCTTAAAATATTTGTCTTTCATAAACAAAAGTCAGCACAGATGAATATACAATTGCATGCCTCCATTGAACTTCTCCAGTCGACTTAATGACGTGAGACTTGCGATATTCGAACCCGTCAGAGTCATAAAGCAGTCGCTTTCCTTTATTACTACGGACTGTTGCGCTGATTTGCCTGACAATGAACGAATATCTAATTTTCACACGTTTCTCATCGACAACTACCGATATAATTTAAAAAAAAACAGGCCTGTTGGGAGTCATCGGCATTGCGGTAGCCGCAGGATCGAACAACTGGAACGAACAACTACAAAATGTCGTGTTCTTTTCCCGCTGCATCCAAGCTTGGTCTGTGTTTTAGAATATGGCGTCACGCAAATACGGTCGCACGAATTAATTGTAAGCTCACTGTGTCAAACTTTTGAATCTGTGGTCTATAAATATACATCACAGAATCATAAACAGTGAGGACATTGCGCATTCTGCCACTGCCCAGTCGGCCACTGCGGTTTTGGCCACTTTTCCGCTGCGATATTTGGTCACTGCGGTTTTGGCCACTGCGATTTTGGCCACTGCGGTTTATGGCCAGTGCGGTTAATGACAGTGCGGTTCTTACCGCTGCGGTTCTGTCCGGGTCCCTGCTATCCTACTCTTAGTCTTCTAATTGTACAAATCGAAATTGCTCATATAAATTGAAACTTTTCAATAAAAGTATGTATGTTACATTTGAAGATCTCCGTGAGAGCTCTTAGATGATATATTTACGGTTTTGTAATATTGACATTGAGCGCAGTTATGGATAGATGAATGCGCTTGCACGGTGCCTCGGCGGCCGAAAATGCGCCATTTTGACCGACTCGCGCGCTTCATGTCAAAGAATATTAAAAATATGTGTACGGATTTCTTAATGAAAGGCATCTAATTAGGGGTTTAAAATGTCGCTCTTTCACGTGGTGCTTTCACCTTTTTAACATGGGGGGGGGGTTTCTGTGCCTCAAACGCACCACTCGAAATATTAAAATGCCAAAATGAGGCCTTTAATGAAATATTTTTAAAAAGTGATTCACACGAGTTTTGTGCGCCTTTCAATTACGAATTGAATAAACAGTTCAAAATTAATATATCTCAACAACGAACAAAGTTATGATCATTTGAGTTTTTTCGGGTTTTCGGTGCATATCCATGGTGAAATAACAGAAAAAATTTTTTGGAACAATTTTTTTGGGATCTCTATAGGGTGCTACATCATCCATTAGAAGGAATAAAAAATCAAAAAATAATTTTGTTCCCGACACGCCCGTGCTCGAACCTCTCAGATTGGCTCTCTTAACTTGTATTGTAAAGTTTCTCTGATATGAACTATTTCCAAAAAGATTTTCCCGATTGCAAGAAAGACGATTGATGAATTTGCAGGAGGCCCCGAATCCGGGAAGAGCACTGTGTTCAAACAGATGAAGTAAGCGTAAGATAAATAAGCTTTTTAAAATTTAAATATTACTTTTTCCTTGGTTTTTGTTTACGTTATTTTTAATTTTTTTTTATTTGTTTGAAGCATAATCTGGAATATGGTTACTTCAGAATTTTGCACAAGTCCGGATTCAACAAGTACGACTTAGTCAATTTTCGGTTTATTATCTACGCGAATGTTTTGCAAGCAACGCGGCAGATTATTGCGGGGGCGCGCCGATTAAAAGTACCGATCGACGAGAAAACCGAGGTATTTATATACTATTTGTATGAATATATGTATATATAATAAACACAATATGTTTATAAATTCATATATACAAATATATATACGCCTTTTTAAAATTATTCATTCTTAAATCCCTTCATTTTATATTGCCTTTTGCATTCTGGATGCATCTGGATGGGATTAGACGATTTCTTTTTCTTCAAACAAAACGAGATCAGACGCTACCCACTTATCATAATATCTAAAAACATCTTTGGCACATTCATCACTTGCAAAACATATTTACACATAAAGAATGTATGCAGATTAAATAGAGATCTAAGAAGTGCTTTAATTAGTAGTTGCACTTGTGTTGCACCTATTGTTATTCTTTAATTCTAAATATTGCTTAACAGAACAAAACAACTTTTAGAGTAAATTTTACAATAAGTTTAAGAGATGCATCAGTTTTAAGGTTTTTTTTACAATAAAAAACGAAACCGCCATTTCAAGGCCGCGATCAGACACTTTGAGTCGGCTCTCGAGTCACACGGCTACGGCAACTCCGACTCGGAGATTGTAACGACACTCACCGAGCCGATCCGCCGCATCTACATGTCGGACGCGGTGGCGTTGACGCTCTCACATCGCGCCGATTTCCCGCTCCTCGACTCGGCTGAATAGTTTGTTCCTCACGTCTTGGTTTGGATAGCCGAGTGGCATGTCGCCTGCAGTACCGAGCAGAGGGCTCGAGTTCGATTCCAACTCTGACCCGAATATACTGCCATCTATAGCTTCCTCGACAATTTGGAACGCGTGACGGATCCGACGTTCCTGCCAACGAATGAGGACATTCTACGCGCGCGGAGCGCCACCACCGGCATCATCGAGATCAAGTTTCCGTTCAAGGACATAGAGATGCGGTATGCATATACTCTCGACGGATTCTTTTCCTTTCTAATCTTACATGTACATATGTACATACATTTGTATATGACGCTGCCAAGCAAATGTTCTGTCACACGATGAATATTACCATTTTTGTGGAGACGCAGACAAAAGTCCGATTCACTAATGAAAGTGCCTTGGTGTACCGTCAGGATGATCGACGTTGGTGGGCAGCGTTCGCAGCGTCGCAAGTGGCTGCACTGCTTCGACGACGTGAACAGCGTGCTCTTCATCGTCGACGTGAGCAGCTACAACCAGTGGATCGACGCCAACGAGTTAGCAGAAGATTTCAAGGAGCGCGATCGACGAAAAATTATGTGAGAATTGAAATTTCCGCGGCCGTTTTCACTCCGCGGGTTTGTGCGACCAGCGAAATAGCACGAGCGAGAATGAGAGTGAGTACTCCTAGGGCTGACGCGGCAATTCAAACATGCATTAAATTTTTTCGGTGATCGCCTACCCTTTAACGAGACAATCTTGTTGAGCATTGATCTTTCAAGCAGGACAATGACTTTCTTTCTAAAAGAAAAATATATGAAGCTTGTATACTTACATATGTAAATATCTGAACGTGCCAATATAAAACAGTTCATCTTCAAAATCTTACACAAGGTTGTGCTCGCATAAAGCTCTAAAACTTCTGTGATAGTCTCGGTCTTTATATATGATGCCTTTCAATTTTAAAAGAAATGCTCTCCATTTTTCTTCTTCAAAAAATCTCTTGAATATACAAACCCTTTAATATTGAGAAACAACGAAGTGGCTCCAGGCGAGTGCAACTCTCCATCTCCACATGGCGTCAAGCCATGGAAAAGTCTGAAGCACTCGATGGCCATCTTCCGCAGCGTCGCGCGTCATCCCGCCTTCACGCGTCACATGGCGCTCGTTCTATTCCTAAACAAGGTGCCCATTTATTTGTGTTTTCCTTTTTTGTTCACTTTTTCGCATTTGTTTTTAATAATTAATTTCTAAATATATTTAAGAAGAAAAAAGCTATGCATTTGAACATCGTAGCATTTTTTTTTTAGTTTGACCTCTTCCGCGCCAAGATTGAACGCGCGCCACTCACGTCGTGCTTCAGAAGATATAACGGTTCTTTATAATGTTATTTTCTAATGCGTATTTTCTTTCTTAGTTTCCCGCTTTAGTTGGAAAAATATCTAAACAAAAATTATTTTGAGATACTGAGAGAGGGAAAACGAGAAAGGAGAACTTTAGGTGGCGCTAACGCTGACGCGGCCGCTGCTTACATTGCCGACCGTTTCAAGGTGCTCGTGGACCGCGCGAACGCCGGAGCGAAGAGTGATGGTCAGCTGTACGTGCACATGACGACAGCAACGGACACGAACAATGTGGATGTGGTGAGAAGAGAGAGAGAGATAGAGAGAGAGAGAGAATAGTGTGAGATGGAGAGACTAGAGCGGAGAGAGAGCAGAAGGAGTGAAACGTTGTGAAAAACAAGATAAATAAAGAATCGTCTAATAATAAAGATAAATAAACAAAGAAAGATAAACAAGATAAATAAAGAATCGTCTAATAAAAAAGATAAATAAACAAAGAAAGATAAACAAGATAAATAAAGAATCGTCTAATAAAAAAGATAAATAAACAAAGAAAGATAAACAAGATAAATGAAGAAATATAGAAATATGTATATTGTCTGATGGCGGGTGTTATTTTTATTCAGGTCTTCAAATCGTGCGTTGACCTAATTGTACAGCGGTATCTCAAGCAGATTGGCACCGAATGATCTTTTCTCTCAATAATTTCGTGAGAACATTTTTTATTATGATATATCCCTGGTTGTACATATGTCTCTCCTCCACGATGTTATCACTGTTCTTACAATTAGCTATTGCGCCGATTCTCAATCCGGTAAGCCCTTACTTTTCTCTCTTCTCTCATGCTGCTTTGCAAGTAGCGTATTTCTGCTGCCTTCGAAATAACAAGCGATATTGTGAAAGCTCTTCTTTGTCTTATTGTTCAGAAGATACTCAGGTCGAGATTCAGGAAAAAAATGGAAGGAAACAACTTTTATTCATACAGTGTAAATTACTTACATACGTGCATTCATCCCTTTTATAAATGTATGTCTATCGCTCTAACTAACAATATGAATAAAATCGTCACAATAGCTCTTTTGCCAGCGTACTACATACATATGTATGTATGTATACGAGTATGCCAAGAGCGGATTTATATGACGAGATACATTTCTTTGAATGGAAAAGACTTCTTCCTTTTCCTTTATGCCTTCCTTTTATATGCATAAAAGAACAAGTCGATCGCATCAGATGGCTAAACTACGTGCGAGCGAATGTCTGTATACACATTTTTTTAACTTTCTTTCCAAAGAAAATTTATCTCTTCTCATTAATCCGCTCTTGGCATGCGCATAGTATGCAGTGGGAAGAGCAACTGTGACAATTGTATGCCTATAACAGCGTTGCAACGCCAAATTGTATTTGTTCAGGAAAAGCGAAGTACAATATATCAGAAATTCTATAATATTTGGACAACGCTTTGATTTGAGCGAATTTGCATTATTTTTAATAACAAGCTATTGTGACGGAAGGTTATACGAGTAAAAAGAGTAAAAGTATACTATTGTCGCTTACATATGATCCTTTATTCCAATTAATCACAGAACAGCATCGAACCCTACCTTTAACTTGAACGACATTTCATAAACTGTTTCAGGTAGCGGTGTTTACTTCTGGGCTTAAGCCTCAAATCAAAAAAACCAATGAATCCATTACTTAAAATAGTATATATAATTCCACCAAAAGGAGACCATATGTCATGCCTCCTCGCATGCCACGCATGCCTTATACAAGCAATAGCCACCGATCACGGTGCACCAGAAACCGATCACGATATATGTAGAGCTACAAGGAATCAAGAAATTTGCATATAAATATGAATAAATAAATAAAGATATGTATAAATCTCTCGAACTGACAGCGTGTCATGTCCCCATGACTCTGTGCCATAGTAGCGAGTTGGACGGTAGCTCCTGCTGCTGTCACTTGATGATCCAACATTCGAACTTCCACCTCCACCACCACCGCTGTCTCCTCCGCTTGTGCCACTGCCACGTGATGCGCTTTGACCTCGCGATGTCTCCGAGCCGCCTCCTGGCTCACAAACTATTTACATTTGACGAGAAAACATATATATTAGGTGCAAATGCTACGTGCATAGAGGTCGACATATGTATAAAACTATTGTATGCAATGTAAATAAAGTTATAGGTATTTTCTGCATAACTCTTACAATACTAACTTTTGCAGTTGATGAGATCGCCTAAGAGAAGCGCAGTGAATACAGCTAGAAGAGCGGCGTTACATGTCAGTGCCGAACGATTTCTGGAAGAACCTTGGAATCGGTTTCAGAAGCAATTATGTGTTTATATAAGAAACATTAAACTATATAGAAAACAAACGCTAGAAAGTGGAAATCCTTCTCTTTTCATCTCAGAGAATTTTCTGTTTTTGAAGAAAATACGCGATAGCGGAACGGCAAGTGAGAGTTTGCCGCGGAAATTCTTGGAGTTTGGTGGTCATTGGCGAAAGTGAAAGGGAGTAAAAGAGGATGTCAAAGAAATTGAGAATACGAGAGTGCGAGAGAGATTGGAAAGAGAGACAGAGAAGAGAGAGGGAGAGAAAGAGAGGAGAGGGAGAGAGAGAGGAGAGGAAGAGAGAGAGGGAGATGGAGAGAGATAGAGAGAGAGAGTGAGATGAGAAGGGACGTTGAGCGGTGCAAGCGTACTCGCAATGTTGTAGAGCCCCAATCGATCGCTGCTTGAATGGAAACCTCCTGACCTTCACTACAGGATGATATGTACAACAAAACCAAAAATGCATGTTCAAATATTTTTATGTATATTTCTTTTCAAAGGATTAATTTTAGTTACATTTATACGTGAGCTGCTGTGAAACGATGCAAAAATACTGAAAGGGTGAGTAATAAGATCATTTCTGATAAGAAATATGTCCCAACATATTTCTTATCAGACAGGAAATTACATTTACACTAATCTTGAATTAATTAGTTTTACGGATTGCCACAAAGTGCAATAAGAAGACACGAGGATCAGAATGATCACAATTACAGCACCGGATGTCCTCAATTCCAACTGGCAATCAATGTTCATAACAACAAAAAATTAAAACATCAAGGTTCACTCTAAATAAACGAGCACTAATGAATTTTGTTGTTCTCGATGTGATCGGGCAAAGCAGCAGCAAAAAAAGTTCTAAACCAGTCATTTGAGATGAAAGACATCAGGTTGAAGACTACGGTACTGGCAAGTACTAATTGTAAGCCATTCCGACTTTCGTCACTCGGAAAATCCTCAGGAACAACAAGTGGGCCCTCTCACGAGGAAAAAACGTTTAATTTTTGATTATTAAAACTTTCAAGGTGACACTACTCGAAGCAGAGAAGCGTGATATATGCATACATATAAGACAGTGTTAATTAAAAAAATGTATTCTTCAGGTCCGTTTAAAGGACTACATACTTTAATTTGTTCCCTATGCCGGTGCAATGGTGTCGTGTGCGTTTTTGGCTTGCATCGAAGGCAAATACAGACTTTCGTATGGGGGCGGCAGCGCAGACTCCACGTCGATTTGTCGAGCATGATGAAATGAGGCCACATTCTGTGATGACTGCTCGACCTCGGGATGCAACGCCCAGTAGCAGGACAGCACCAAGGCGATGAGAACAGCGCAACCGATGCCTAGTCCCCATCTCCAACTGCAATTAAACTCTAGATTGAACCAAAATAGGAAGTGCAAAAAACATAGCATATGAATATGTATACATACTCTATGTTTTTTTTGCACTTCCTATTTTATATACATATGTATGAAAAATAAACATTAAAAAAGTTCAAACATATATAAATATTATTAAAACCGTTTGGAGATTCATACAATTACAACAAACCTTATCGCTGATCCTGATACTCCTCTTCCGAAAAATTTGCCACTGCTACTGCTGTGCGAGTAGAGAGCGGAGGAACCGTGCGAGCCGATCGAACGGCTCCTGCTGAAACCTCCTTTGCTTCCACCGGAAAAACCGTGACCGCGTCCACCGCTACGAGCTCCGCTTCTGCCGCGTGATCCGCCTTTACATATGTATGGTCCTTGTTGTACTTTATTTTGTAACCAAAAAGGAAGCATCAACTACAGATGCCCCTACGAAGAATATGTATAATAAGAGCATTCAGGTCTTTAAATAAGAATAGCACTGTCTTTCTGAAGAGAAATGTATTTATCCCAGAGAAAATATAGAAATGAAAAATCAAGCTTATTTTCAAACGCGAAACACTTTAAAGAGAAAGAGAAAACACCGACTTCTCCCCTCAACGAAGAAGACGTCAGCCAGGAG
The DNA here is from genome assembly GCA_945643635.1 of Allodiplogaster sudhausi. NCBI lineage: Eukaryota > Metazoa > Nematoda > Chromadorea > Rhabditida > Diplogasteridae > Allodiplogaster > Allodiplogaster sudhausi. The sequence continues at coordinate 4,097,366 of CALZFC010000029.1, forward strand.
AAGTAGAACAAGAATGACGCAGGCAAAGCTGTTTCGCATGCACAGATTGCCGCTTTGACACACGCGATTTATGGAGCGATGGAGCTGGAACATCAAAGATGTAAACAAAAAGTATTAATGAGGTGCACCAAGCCGAAGGCTCCACTGTTTATGTGCGAGAGAATAACTTATCTAATGGAAAGGCATGGAGAGATAGAATGACCGAGAATGAACTTTCGAAGCCTTAAAAGCGGCTGGGCCTGCCCTGAACTTTGGGGATGCCGGGGGGAGGGAGGAGCGCAAAGTGAGAGTACGTCAGCACTTTCTCACATGTGGCCAAGGAGCGGTGACAACGTCAGCAAGTGGACATTACGGAGAAGGCGGCGAGTGAGCAGCGAGAGAAAAAGAGAAAATAGAGAGCGAGAGTAACAGAGAAGAGCATCTCGTGAGAAAGGGGAACAGAAGCGATTGGAAGGAAATAGCTAGTGCAAAGTGGAGAGAGAGAGAGAGAGACGTGCAGACGGCGCAACATGTGTATGGAGCATAGTCAAAGAGAAAAAAAGGAGCCTTTTCGATGAGTCCCAATTCCGGCTTGCTAAGAATAGCGAACTTCTCCCTTCTACGAAGAAGAAGTATTGCGTCACGGCACTTTCAATTAGATTTCATTTTCGCTGACAGCTGACTCACAATCAGTTAGAAGTAGACAAAAAAACACACACACAAATCTGCATATGCATGTTTTCCCAACAACAACTGCGCCTATTTTTGTGGACGCTCCGGCGAATGTACGTGCATATCCGAAGAAATTCCCCATCCCCATCTTCCTTTCCTCTTCCTTCCATTATATCTCGACCTTCTTTAACTGCTAAGAAAGTGCTGTAGGCTGGTCGACATGGAAATAGTGTGTGTAGAAGAGAGAAGAAAAAAAATTTGAAAAGGAAAAAAATAAAAGATTTTTTTTAGAAAATGCCTACTACGCCTTGCTCATCGTCAACACGATTAACTTTTGCTTGATAGCTATTAGTTTCCCGAATTTACCCCGAGGATTCGTTTCCAGTCAATCGAATTTCCTCCCTTTAGCTTTCATTTGCACATGCCATACAAATCCACTGTGAATTTTTTCTATTACACTTATTATTTTTAACTAAAATTATCATCCAGGTTTTTGTTTACTTATGTGTCATTTACAGGACAAAAATATCAACACGAAACTCATGTATCATGTCGAAGATTATATAGATCAAACAACTTTCATACGACTGTTTATCCAAACATAGGAATCCATAACATTACCAGTATAATAACAGGAAAACGATTATTGAGGGAAAGAAAACAAATGAGGTATTTGTACGCAACAAAATTCGTTCGGCAAGGGTGAGCAAATCATTCCCGCATATAACAATAATAGCGTGTATATTGTCATACAACGAATCATACACTACTTTGTAATAAAGAAGAAAGCACAAGTCGCTGTAATTCACTCTGTCAAAATAAAATATAAAAAAAACTACACGTATAAAACACACTTTATGTGTCTTTTATACGTAAGCCGGCGGTTCATTTGCGTGTTTACCTTTTGTTGTAATTGAATGCTGAACTGGAACATCGTATGGTGGCGGCAGCGCCGCCGCCTCCACGTCGACTGGTTGAGGCCTAAGAGGAACCGCTTCGCAACGTATCGTCGGCTCGTCCGTATTGCAGCACAAATAATTACAGCAGTACAGGCCGAATACAAGGATGACGATCACAAGCAGCCAGGGCCAGCTGAACAATGAAATAATGAACTTATAACGGAGCTGATCAAAAGGTATTATCAATAGGGTAAGAAACGACGTCGAAACCGGAAGGAATTGATGCATTTTCATATCGACAAAAATGATGAAATCCGCGTTTGATAATTAAAAAAAATAATGAAAAAAACACAAACGAACATAAAATGGCCAGCAAACCTGAGCCCCTCTGAATTGTAGCCACGACCAACACCCCTGAAGCCGCTACTGCTGCTCCAGTGATGGCCGGAAGAGCCATGCCAAGAAGAACCACTCGAGCCTCCTCCTCCGCTGCTGCTTCTGCCGGAAGAACCGCCACTACTGCTACGCGCGCCGCTTGTGCCGCGAGAACCGCCTTAATAAAACATTTTTTATATATTTTTATTCATAAAATTTTATTTTGTGCTTTTTTTATTCTTTTTTTTTATGAATCGTTAAAGAAAAATGTTCAAGCAGTTAACAATGAATAATTGTTGTCTCCTTTAAATGAAAGAATTGAGCTTTAAATTTGCCTAAAATCTCACTTTTCCCCTCGACGATGAAGATGTTCGTCAGGAGGAGTAGAAGTAGAAGAAGAATCCAGGATGGAGAGCACTTTCTCATGCACAAAGAAGAGCAGCTACGAAGAGGTGAACCGAGCTGTAGCTGAAATGGGGAAACCTTTGACAATTCGCATAACTATCTTCCTCCGTACACATGTACATGAATATCTTGTGGGTTTGCACATTGTAAGTAACACTTATTTTGTTGTCGGAACATCTAAACCGCTAAAAAGTGAAGGGTGAAAGTTACACTCCATATATGTACATATGTATGTATGTACATAACTCACTCTTCTGTGTGAATTCAGTGAACAAAGTATCCAGGATTCATGCACGCAGAGGAAACGAATATGGGCCGTACGTAAAAAAAAACACTCATACGAAGGGCAATTAAAGGTAAAAATAAGAAGAAGAAAAAAGAAATATCTATGAAATGCTCCAAGTGAACACTACTTTTAAGAGGAGGACTAGCGGAAACCGGTCGGGGGGGGGGGGGGGAGGGGAATAGATGGTATGTCAGCACTCATCATTCATGAGAGTGTACAAGATAGAGAGAGAGTGACTGGCTAGAGACAGGTCGAGAGAAAGGAATAAAGAGAAAGAGAGAGAGAAAGAGAGAGAGAGAGGAAGAAAGAGAGATAGAGAGATAAAGAGAGAGAGAGAGGTAAAGAAAGGAAAAAAGAGAATGAGAAAGAGAGAGAGAGAAAGGGAGAGAAAGAAAGAAAGCGGTGTGAGTGATGTAGCAGACACAATGGACCGGAAACGGAACGAACGGCGAAAGGAAATAGCATGCTGGAGCTAGCCAATGGTGAGAAAAGAGTAGCAGTGAGAAAGAGGATAGAAGTTCCGTTTTCCAAGAATAGCGACGTGCGTCATCTTTGCTGTTGATGTTCGTGTTATCGTTCTTGCTTTAATATATTCAGGTTTAATTTCCTCGATCGTTTTTACTTCCCCTTCTCTCACTTCCCTCGTTCTTTTCGAAGGCAAAATGGCTTACAATCGATACATTTATCAATTGATTCCTTTTTTCTTTTTGAAATCTTTCCCCCTCTTCCCCCTCCCCCATTCTCTCCAAAATCATTCTCATTCTTCTCTCTCTCTCTCTCTCTCTCACTCTCTTCCCGTGTACTCCCAGCGCGTTCCTTTAAGCTACACCGCCACCTCGGTCGTCATTAACCGTTGTCTAAGGGTAAGCCATGACCTTGAGTATTGCGGGTAAGGACGCTATCATTCCTCTTCTCGGTCTTCCTCTCTCCCGCTTCTCCTCTCTTCTTCCCTAATTCTACAGTCCACTCCTCCACAATCTACACAGCCTATCCGGTACTCATTTACCCTCCCTTCTTCTTTATTTTTTTCTTTTCTTCCATCCTCTGCAGGATTTCTTTGTTTCTGTATTCTTTTCTTGCTTCCTATACAATATCCTCCTCACTTTTTATTACAGCTTACAGCCCATGTCAATTGTAAAATTTGTCGAGTAGTGCTTCATCTCAATTATAACTTGACTTGTCATTCCTATTGATTCGACTGGTCCTGAGGCAGATCGAAGTTATAAATCGTTGTTGTTCATTTGAACTCGTTGCGCAAATGTCATTCTGAGGGGGAATAATTGAGTCAGCCAATTCGAGAACCCCAGATGCAACGACACAAGGCAGAGAAGAACAATTTAATCTTTTTTAACGAAAGTTTTCATCCAGTCTTCTTTACTTATCATGGTTGCCATTTACACGACAAAAATATCAATACAAAACCCGTGATCATATTCTCTAGGGTTATATACAAAGACTAATTGTAAGTGACTTTCATAGACGCGGTTGAGATGCAAAAACGCAAGGATCCATAACTTCTACAGTACAAATTTAATAATGACAAACAGGCAATGATTTCTGAGGGAAAGCCAAAATGAGATTCTTTTTCGATTAAAAATGCATTTGGCAACGGCGAGATATCACAGTCATAAAACGAAGCATACGCTATGTACATACATCAAGTGGATCTACTTTGTATAATAATGAAGAAAGCCTACTCACCATCAGTTAAGCCAATGAATCTACATTTTGGTGCTTTATGAGTCTTCTATACGTATGACGGCTCGTTTGCATGTTTGCCTTGCTCTGGTGGAAAAAGACTGTAAGGTGGCGGCTGCGCGGCTTCGGCATCGGCTACCGGAAGAGCACGCGCATCGTACGGCTGCTGCTGCGCATCGTCCGTCTCGCAGCAGCACCAGCAATAGCAGAACAGCACGAATGCAACGGCGCAGACGCCACCGATCACAAGCAACCAGGTCCAGCTGAAAAGAGATAGATGCATCTATGAACGTATTGTAGAATAGACTTATCGAAAACAAATATTCTCGCTCATTGTCAGAAAGTATTGCATGTCCCGTAAAGACATGAGAGAAAATAAACTCCAACACTTGAAGAATTAGACACAATTGTCGACAAAAATATAGAAAGTAAAATTCTTTACGGAGATTAACAAAACATACAAATACACACAAAATCACACATAAAATGGCAGCAAACCTTATCCCAGTGCCGTAGCCACCGCCACCGCCGCCCCTGCTGCCGCTGCTACTGCTGCTCGAGTAGTGGCTTGACGAGCCATGCCAAGAAGAGCCACTCGAGCTTCCCCCGCTGCCGCTGCTTCTGCCTGAAGAACCGCGACTACTGCTACGGGAGCTGCTTGAGCCGCGAGAACCGGCTAAATTTTAACTCTTTATTTTTATTTTGAAACATATTTTGGTCAAAGGAAATATATTAAATCAAAATAATCATAAACTCCAATATCCTTTTAGAGACAGAGAAGTTTTTAATTTATTAAAATACCAAATAAGATGAAATATTGGTGTAAAATATTCTCTATCTTACTTTTTCCCTCGACAAAGAAGACGTTCGTGAGGAGAAGCACAAGAAGAATCCAGGATGCGAAGCTCTTTCTCATGCACGAAGAGCCGCTAGGAAGATGTGAACCGAACTGTAGCTGAAATTTGAAACCCTTTGAGAAGTTTGCGAGAGTCCAAGCAGGAAACAACGGACATATTTATATAGGTAAATTTTGACAGTAACTCATACGAAAAGCAATTACATAGGTAAAAGGAAAATATGAAGGAAAAGGAAGCATTTATGAAATGCTCCAACTGGACAGCACACGCCTGGGGAATGTATCCGTTCGACTTTTAACGGAAAGAGGAGGAGTCGCGGAAACCAGAAAGCGGGGGGGGGGGAGAGGGAAGAGGAGGGAGTGAGAGTGCGTCAGCACTCTTACATCTGATGTTCTAGCTCGGCGAGCGACGTCATTTATGAGAGTGTACTAGATTGAGAGAGTGGCTGGCGAGAAAGAGAGCTAGAGAGAGAGAGAGAGAGAGCTAGAGAGAAAGAGCAGCGAGGAATATGAGATAAAGAGAAACAAAAAAGGCAGCTTCGCCAATCGAATCTTTGGCCGCTATGAGGACGAACAGCGAAAAAAAAATAGCACGCGCATGCTAGAGAGACGACGATAAATGGTCAATAGGCTCATGGTCAGAGAACAGTGAAGAAGAGAGAAAGAAAGAAAGACGTTAGAATTCCCAAGAATTGCGAATCGCGTCATCTTTTCTCATTGGACATTTCGCCGCTGTGTCACGGCCAGTGACTCATGCTGAAAGAGTCAAACTATGTTCATATGAAAGAGTTCATGTACACTTAAAACATATCAAGAAACAAAGTGCAAGTTGTTCACGGAAGTAAACAAAACGAAACATTTAATTAAATGATCACTCCAAAAGACAAGAAACTTGCATATGTATGCATGTACATACATGCCATGTAAATTTATACCATATGATTCTTAGGTGCTAAGTTACCAGCAACGGTAATCCGCTAGAGTAGAAATAATAGAAAACATATGTAGCTCAAAGGAAAAAGTAAAAATTTTGAGTCTTTTTTTTTACTACTATACTCCAAAATTTTTCAATAAATATGTGCATCTGATATAGACAACATTTGCTCCGTACATATTTAGCTGTAGCTTTCTAACAAGTAGATGAAATCTCTTCCTACTTTGTGGATGTACGCCTTAGAAAAATGTGATGAATTGATGAATGCTCAAAAAACCATAAGTTAATTACTCAGTGAACGGCTCGTTTAATTTTATTTCAATTCAATATATGCCATTTACACGACAGAAAATCAACATAAAAACAAGATTAAAAAGATCATACGACTTTTATATCCGTGTTTAAGATTCAAGAATCCATAAATTGTACATTACCAGTACAATAACGACAAACAGGCAATGATTACTGAGTGGAAAGACAAAATGAGATACTTGTACGAAACAAAATTCGTTTGGCAAGGGCGAGCCGCATTGAACTGTAATAGCACTGTCATAGAACGAAACATATACTATGAACATCACGTGGTTCTACTTTGTAATAATGAAGAAAGCATACTCTGCTAAAAAAAATCTACGTTTTGTCGCTTTATGAGTCTTTTTATACGTATGTCTGCTCATTTGCGCTCTAATAGTGCGTAATTTGCGTATTTGTTATTCGTTGGCTGAAAAAGATCGGCGTAAGGTGGCGGCTGCGCTGCTTCCACATCGACTACAGGAAGAGCACGAGCTTCATCACGTTGCTGCGATTCGGCCGTCTCGCAGGCCAACCAACAGAAGCAGCACAGGACGAATCCAATGAAGAGCACAAGCCACAAAATCCAGCTGAACATCATGGCATTCATGAACGAATTAGGCACTAATTTTTTTTTAGCAAGTATAGCAAACAAAACCTACAGAAAGTATTATAATAAGACATTAAACGCGGTCCGATCAGCGGTAGAAAAGATAACTGAGTAAATGCATAAAAAATATATAAAAAAATTCAAAATTTTTCAGTCTGCGTTTGATTTTTAAAAAAAATTGAAAATAAACTACAAAAATATATATATATATAAAAAATGGCAACAAACTTGTATTTGTCGTCGAAGCTACCACCACCACCACCCCTGCTACCGCCGCTGCTCGAGTGGTAGCTCGAAGAGGATCCACGCGAAGAAGAGCGGTTCGAGCCACCTCCTCCTCCTCCGCTGCTGCTTCTGCCATAAGAACCGCTGCTGCTGCTGCTGCTACGCGCGCCGCTTGAGCCGCGAGAACCGGCTAAATAAAGATTGTCTTTTTTCTCTCCCTCTCTATCGTTATCTTTTAAATATTTTATTTTGCTTTTTTTCGTTTTTTTTCACTCCTTAGAGAAAAATATTCAATAAGTTAACCACGAACAAATGTAAACTGCTTTTAAATAAGCATATTTGGTTTTAAAATTGGCACAACAATCTGACTTTTCCCCTCGACAGAGAAGGTGTTAGTAATCAGAAGTAGAAGGAGAAGAATCCAGGATGCGGAGCTCCTTCTCATGCACGAAGAAGTTGCTTGAGCTGCAGCTGGAATGGGAAACACTTTGAGAGAAGTCAGCAAGAATAAAGGAAGAGGGTACGGAATGTCTGCGTAAACTTGAAATAGCACTCACACGAAGGGCAATTGCCGGTTGAAGAAGAAGAAGAAAGAAAAATAAAGCATTTATAAACTCTTCAAAGTGGACAGATCTTTTTTGATTCAATGTGAATCAAAAAAGAAGCGTTCCACTCTGAATGGAAAATTGCCACGCCACAAGGAAGTGTTTATGTAGGAATAGTCTAGGAAACCGGGGAGGGAGGGGGTTAGGAACAAGAGTACGTCGGCATACTAACATGTGGAGAGTGTACTAGATAGTGGAACGCGAGAGAGAGTGAGAGAGAGAGAAAGAGGGAGAGAGAAAGGATAGAGGGAAAGATAGTAGCGAGAGAAGCGGCAGACAAAAGGAGCGCACCAACCAATCGAATATTTGGCCGGATCCAGGACGAAAAGTGCACGAGAAAATAGCACACGCACGTTGGCGAGACGATGAGAGTCGGTCAATAGGGAGAGAGCAGACTAGACATGAGCACGAGGATAGGAGTTCCACAAGTCTGAAGAATAGCGATATGGGTCATCTTTCGCAATGGGAACTACGTAACGACAGAGCTGACTCGTGACGAAAGAGTCAAAATACACTCACTTTTGAACAGTTCTTGTCAATCGAAAAAGAAGTTGCTCATGTCTGTATGTACATAAGAAGACAATTAGACGTCTTTTGGCAAAATTCAAACGAATAATAAGGATGGTCAGAACAATAGCCTTTCTTAAATTCAAAGCTTTTAAAAATTGCAGTTTCAAGCGATCTGTAGGTCAAAAGAAACGTATGTATGTACATACCCCGTATATTTGCAGTACAAATGATTAAAATGAAAAAAAAAATTGCAGCTACGGCAGTCACTGACCGTAGCTGAAATTTAGAAAAGCTAGAAATTAAAGTGAGCATTAAATCTTGACTTTTTTTCCAACTCTACAAACTTTCTTTTGATGTCTGCGTCTACCAAGAAGAAAAAGGATGAGAAGAAGAAATTGTGCATGAGCCAATTGTCGACTTTTCGACTTGTCCTCACCATCAGATGCTTTTCGAGCTTCTTCATGACCGCGAGATGCACGGGGGCGCTGCCTCGAACAGTGTGTTTATTAAATAAAAATTTACTCTTTTTATACATTCATGTTTACTATTCCTTATTTCAGTTTCCTGTATGCGTTGTATATCCACGGTGCATTTATAAGCATTTCATTTTTTTTTACGAAAGTGAGCATCATGTCTTTTTCTTGTCAATGTGACTTATATCTGCAAAATAGTTCACATATCTACGAATACACAGTCAAACAACCTCCGTATACAAGTTTAACATGTAAAACCTACTGAATCCATGAATACGTATTCGGGACAAACCGGCAATGATTATTGAGGAAAAGACAAATTGAAATTCTCGTACGAAACAAAACAAAGTGATCATGAACTAAACAACCTATCATCTTCTAGATTAGCAACAAGCTTAAAAACGGTTTGCAGAAAGTATGTATATTTTAAAAGACATTCGAGACAGCAGCAAGCAAAGATTAATAAATCAGTAAATCGACAAAAATTTAGAAATTCAATTTCTTGACTTCATAAATATAAATGTAAAATATAAATTAACTAACAATCCAATAATAAACAGCATCAAATACGCACGACATTTCAGTTCACCTTGGCTCGGTGCCCAAACCGCCTGCCGTGCTGTCGCTGCTCGAGTTGTAGCAAAAAGATCCATGCCAAGATCAACTCTCGTTTCCTTCGCTGCTTCTGCCGGACGAACTGCATCTGTTGCTCCGAGAGCCGCTTGAGCCTAGAGACTAAATTTTTAAAATATTTATTAATTTTTTTCTTTTAAATTATTTTTATGTTTCAATTGGTGAATGAAATAAAAAAAACTGCATTTAAAATTGAGAATTACCCTTTACTTTTAAAATACCAAAAATTATGAAATATTTGTGAAAAATTTTCTCATCTGACTTTTCTAATCGACTAACCATAAGAAGATGCTTGTCAGGAGGAGGAGAAGAAGAAGAAGAAGCCAGGGCGTGCTCGCGGAACTATTTCACATGAACGAAGAGCCGGTACTAAGAAGTTAATTAGCTAGAATGGGAAACCCTTTGAGAAGTCCGCGAGAATGATTAAAAGTAAGTGATGAGAAGAAGCAAAAAACAAAGCATTAATGATGAAGTGCTAAACGTGGACAGCACGCCTTGTGAATGTATTAGTTCGACTTTAAACCGAAAATGGCCAGGCCAGAAGTGTTATGAGACTTTTCAGATGAGGAGTCGCAGAAAGCATGAGAAAACTGAGAGGACGGCAGCACTCTAACATGTGGTACTCATCGAGGGAGGGACGTCACTGATGAGAGTGTACTAGGCAGAGATTCGGAGAAAGAAGGGCTGGCGAGGGAGCGAGAGAGCGAGAGAGAGAGAGAGAGTGGGATAGAGTGAGAGTGAGAGAGAGAAAGAGAGGAATGTGAGAGAAACAAAAAAAGGCGCACAGAACCAATCGAATCTTAGGCGGGAAAGAGGACGAAAAGCTCAGGAGAGAATAGAGAGGGATGGCCAACGGGGGAACAGACTAGAAAAGAAAACGAGTTAGGTGTTCCAATTCCTAAAAATAGCCATGTGCGTCATCGTTTCTCAATGGAAACTGCGTAACGACAGCTGACTGATGCCGAAAGAGTCAAAATACACGCATATTTGAAGAGTCCTTCTGCACTTTTAACAAACTCAATTATGAATAGTAAGGATGGTCAGTCCAACAGTCCTACTTAAATTCAAATCATTTGAAATTTGCAATTTCAAGTGCTCTGTACATCAAAAGGAACTTGTATATGAATTTATATGCACGCAAATTTATACATATGATTAATACATGCTAATTCCAGCAGCTGCGGCAATCACTGACCATGAGACTTGGCTAGAAATTATAGAGTGCATAAAAAATATTTTATCTTTTTTCAACTGTACAAACTTTTCTTTACAAATCTAATATCGGCAAAGGAGAACAAAGAAGTGAAGAAAGTAGACGACGATAGGAAGCCTGAACTCGTCGCAGATTTCGCAAAGTGGAGCATGGACTCCGCACCGTTATGACGACATCATTTTTAGACGACATTCAATAATTATTTTTAATTATATTTAGACTTTTTTTAAATAATTTTTTAAAGAAAATTATAAAAAAAAAGTCATCTAAAAATGCAGTATAGCGTGGTAGCTATATTTTAAAAAAGAGCTTCATTTTTTTTACAACCCACAAGAAATTCGATGCGCCGCGTCTCGACTCTCACTCAGTCAGCCCGGCGATGTGACGATTACGAGATTTGCGTTCACCTTCTGCTTTTTACTTATCAAAAGAAGCATTCCAGTGGTGTTTACCACGTGTATACTTGCTATACCGTAATAAATTCATTCATTCATTATCTTTCCAACGAAATCAGCGACTTTGGAAAAGAACGCGATTGTCTGCTATGATGCAATAGATTCCGAAAGGGTTTTTCTAATTTTATCTCATATCAGATTTCATCAACATTAAAATATTTAAACAGATTTTTTTCTCTTAATTTTCTTTAGATCGGCGATAATTGCGTTCGCCGTGACCAAAACAGAGCGGAGGCCATCTCCTTTTTCCGAATCGGTAATGCCTGATTGAGGGGGACACTCATTTCCCTTCAGCACCTCACAGTCACAAGACGATAAAGGCCACTTACATTTTAGACGAGCTTGTCGTTACCAAAACGATATACAGTACTACAAAAAGATCCGCTATCTTTTTTTTTCGTTCGTAATATTTTGCTAACATTGTATTGATAAACAAAATAAGAAAAATTGGCCATCCATATTTGTCGAGTAACCAACCGACAATTGTTCAAACTTTCGGGAACTACGTTTTAGACTATTGTGAATTCATTCATGTTCAAAAAAACACATGTTAATGACTCACAACAGTGAATTGCTAATTTAATCTATGCGTTGCAAATCCACGGTGCATTTATAAGTATTTTATTATTTTTTAAGGAAACCGTACGTCCTGTCTTTTTTCTTGTAAAAGTGCATTATACGTGACAAATACATGTTACAAAATAGACCATTTCTACTAATACACAGTAAAACAACGTCCGTATGCATATTTAACATGCAAACCTACTGCTTCCAAGAATACCAGTATGTTCAGGACATGCAGGCAATGATTATTGAGGAAAAAACAAAATGAGATTCTTGTAGAAATGGGCCGGCCCAATTTCCCAAGGCCCCGGGCCGGGCCGGGCAGGGCCCAAGAAAAGTTGGGCCGGCCCGTAGGCCCGATTGGGCCCTCAAGTCAGAAATTCCTGACAAATTGATGGTGAAGCTCAAACTGTGCACAGGGGGGTTTTCGAACGGGGAGAACACGAAAATTTTGTTTGTTCTGTGCTTGCATGCAGTTTAACAAAATTACCCTACTTTACTAGTAAACGATTTTTCACGTGTTTGCACTTGTGTTCTGTCTGCGTGCATGTGTGCTTCCGTCTCAAGAAACTGTCTACTCTCTCCCGTTCAATGGACTCGGCCAGGTCCACCGACGTCGCCAAGAAGTACATCCAGGAAGTGCAGATGGATGCCAAGCTTTAGTCTGAAGACGGAGACTACGACGTGGCACGCAAGACTACACAGGCATTCTTTCACTTCACCGAGAGGACTGGCCATCAGATGATCATTGTGGACATCCATGAAGTGGGCGACGACCTCTACATTTTGAAAATCGGGCTCAAACGGGCCCACTGGCCGGGCCGGGCCCAAAATTACAAGGCCCTAAAATTTCCGGCCGGGTCGGGCCGAGACCTTGGGCCCGAACGGCCGGGCTGGGCCAAAAATTTTGGGCCCATTCCCACTTCTGCAAACGATGTAAAACTGCAAAAAATCTTAAAAACATACAGAAAACAACAAACAGCATCAAATACGCACGACATTTCAGATCACGTGGGCTCGGTGCCCAAGCCGCCTGCCGTGCTGCCGCTGCTCGAGTTGTAGCAAAAAGATCCATGCCGAGATCAACTCTCGTTTCCTTCGCTGCTTCTACCGGAGGAACTGCGGCTGCTGGTCCGAGAGCCGCTTGAGCCTTGAGATCCGGCTAAACTTTTATTTATTTTTAAAATATTTTTTTCTTTATTCAGTCGTTAAATAAAATATTCAAGTAGGTAACGACGAATGACCATAAACTGCATTTAAAAGAGAGAATTATAAAAAAATATATTCAATATTTGAGCAAAATTTTCTCTTCTAGTAAAGTGTCTCTTTTTAAGGCCCTGACTGAGGTTACCGACGTGAGGTTAATTTCTCTGTGTCTCTCTCATCTACAACAACTCTTCTTGTCTATGCCCTTTCCCTCATTGTTCGCCTGATGCCATTTTGTAGGTAGCCTTAGGGAGCAACATGAGGCGAAGAAGAGACAGAGTGGGAGAGCATGCATTTTGAAGAGACCCAGCTCAACATGAGGCTTATTGAGTGGCTTTTCTTCTCGACTAACCATAAGGAGAAGAAGAAGAAGAATAAGAAGCAAGGACTCGCTGGTGGAGCTCCTTCTCCTGCACGAAAAGCCGCTTCGAAGAGGTTAACCGAGCTGTAACTGAAATGGAATACTGTTTGAGAAGTAGTCAACGAGAATCCACGCAGGAAACAACGAATGTATGCATGTAAGTAAATTTAGAAAAACACTCATACTAAGAGCATTTTAAGATAAAAAAAAAAGGATTATGAAATGGTCCAAGTGGACCGCACATCACGCCTTGTGGATGTAGCGTTCGACTCTAAAAACAGAATGGCCAGACTAGAAAGGTTGAGCCTTGTAGAAGGAGGAGCGAGTGAAAGTACGTCAGCACTCTAGCATGTGGCAGAGATACAGAGAAAGAGAGAGAGAGAGAGAGAGAGAGTTGCCAGGGATGTGAGAGAAGAAGAAAAAGGAAGCATACACCCCTCGATCGAATCCTTGGAGGTCGGAAAGAGGACGAAAAGCTCGGGAGAAAATAGCACGTGCATGGTGCGTGAGACGAAGAGGGATGGCCAACGGGGAGAACAGAATAGACAAGAGAAAGAGGTTAAGAGTTCCAATTCCTAAAAATAGCCATCTGCGTCATCAAAGATTTCGAAGGTCACTAACGCAAGGCACTCATGTTAAAAGAATCAGAAGAGGATGGCCACGGCCATCACTCTGCCCCTTTCAGCACTTCAAAAAATTTGGCCAAGCCCTATTTGGCGGGCTTGTAACTTTCTAACAAGAAGATGAAAATTGTTCAAACTCTCGGGAGCTATATACATATGCTTTAGACAAATGTGAATTGGTCAACTTGGAAAAAACCATATGTTAATTATTCAAAGAACAGCACCTTTAATTTATCTCAGTTCCATAGAAGCGTTGCAAATCGGAGGTAAAGTGTGTATCTTCAAGGTGACTTATACGTGACAAATATATCGACAAAATAGGTCACATCTACAAATACACGATCAAACAACGTCCGTATCTTCGTACATGTTTAACATGCAAACCTACTGAATCCATGTATACCAGTATATTCAGGACAAACAGGCAATGATTATTCAGGGAAAGACAAAATGAGATTCTTGTACGAAACAAAGTTAACATGAACTAATCAAATTAATACCGACTAGATTAGCAACAGGTTAAAAAAGGTATATTATAAAAGATATTCTGTAGGCAACAGCAAGTAAAGTCGGAAACGCGGAAAGAATTTAAAAATTAGCATATCGACATAAATTAAGAAATGTAAAATACTTTCAGGCTATTGATCAGGGGTGTATCGAAATTCCGAATTCCTACCAATTCCGTTACAAAAGAAAGCCTTCCGAATTCCTTTATGAAAATCATTATTCCGATACTTCTTTCCTACAAACAAAAATTTGCTTCCTACATAGCAGAGCCGGTAACGGCCCGGCCCGGCCCTGGCGCGGGCCGGGCCGGCCCAATTTCCCAGGGCCCCGGGCCGGGCCGGGCCGGGCCCAAAAAAGTTGGGCGGGCCCGTGAGCCCGTTTGGGCCCGATAAGCACACGATGTCGTCCAGTCAGGACGATAGGTAGCATTATTAAGTGCAAAACTTTCTTCATTTGTCCATTTTTCCCCTTAAAACTTTTTATTCTATAGATTAAAATGAATGTTCATAGCATGAGCGTGAAAAAATCTGAATTTCAAAATGCTCTGTAGCTTGTCGGACTTTTTCCCCGGAATTTTTTTTAAAAAGCGGGACACAAAAAGACATAAAATGCGCACAAAAAGACATAAAATGCGCGCCGCACCGGTCTCGGTGGCCGAAGCGCCACCACTATCAATGTTGCCGCTTCCCGAGTGGCAGCAAAAGAAGGATCCACGCCAAGATCCACCCTCGCTTCCTTCGCCGCTTCGCACAGAAAGCAAATGTAGTTCACAAGCTATTCCTTCTCCATCCTTCCCCAAGGGCGAGATAACAACAATGAGCGCTAATATTCAAATTGTTTGCTCGTTGACTTTAGTACTACATACTTTAATTTGGTCTCTATGCCGGTGCAATCGTGCCGTGTTCGTCTTTGCCTTGCATCGAAGGCAAATGGAGACTTTCGTATGGGGGCGGCAGCGCAGACTCCACGTCGACTTGTTGAGCATGATGAAATGCTGCAACATTCTGCGGTGACTGCTCGACCTCGGGGTGCAACGCCCAGTAGCAGGACAGCACCATCGCGATGAGAACAGCGCAACCGATGCCTAGTCCCCATCTCCAACTGCAATCAAACTCTAGATTGTACCAAAATGGGAAAGCATGTGTCTTCGAATTAATAAAAAAGAAAGTTCAAACATATATAAATTATTTAAAAAAAAAACCGTTTGAACCTTCATAAAATTTCAACAAACCTTATCGCTGATCCTGATCCTCCTCTTCCAGCAAATCTGCCACTGCTGCTGCTATCCGAGTAGAGGGCGGAGGAACCGTCTGAAAAGGTCCAGCTGAAAAGAGATATGTATATGCATCAATGAACTTATTGTAGAATAGCCTTATAGTAAACAAATATTCCAATCAGAAAGTATTGCATGTCCCGTAATGACATTAGAGAAAATAAACTACAACACTTCAAGAATTAGATACAAGAAAAAAAATTTAAAAAAAATTATTTAAAAAACAAGCATAAAGTGGCAGCAAACCTGATCCCAGTGCCGTAGCCACCGCCACCGCCGCCCCTGCTGCCGCTGCTACTGCTGCTCGAGTAGTGGCTTGACGAGCCATGCCAAGAAGAGCCACTCGAGCTTCCCCCGTTGCTGCTGCTTCTGCCGGACGAACCGCTACTACTGCTGCGAGAGCCGCTTGAGCCGCGAGAACCGGCTAAATTTTTAGCTTTTATTTTCATTTTGAATTTTTGGTCAAAGAAAAATATTTAAAAACAAATAATAACAGAGGCAGAGAGAAGTTTTTAATTAAGCTTTCAGGTTAAAATACCAAAAATTAGGAAATATTTTTGTACAATTTTCTTTGCCTGACTTTTTCCCTGGACAGAGAAGACGTTAGTGAGGAGAAGAAGAAGAATAATCCAGGGTGCGAAGCTCTTTCTCATGCACGAAGAGCGGCTAGGAAGGGGTGAACCGAGCTGTAGCTGAAAAGGGAAATCCCTTGGAGAAGTTTGCGAGAGTCCAAGCAGGAAACAAAGAAAGAAATTCATGTAAATTTGAAGCACTCTTGCGAAAAGCAATTAAAGGTAAAAAGGAAAAGGAAGAAGGAATAAGAAAGCATTTATGAAATGCTCCAAGTGGAATGCATCGTTCGACTTTAAACGGAAAACGGCCATTAGAGGAGGAGTCGCGGAAACCAGGGCGGGGAGGGGGAGGGGGGAGGTGAGAAAGTGAGAGTGTACGTCAGCACTCTAACATCTGGTGTTCCAACGACGTCATGTATGACAGCGTACTAGATTGAGAGAGCGGCTGGCGGGAAAGACAGCAAGAGAGAGAGAGAGAGAGAGAGAGAGAGAGCTAGAGAGAGAGAGAGGGAAGCGAGGGATGTGAGAGAAAAAGAAAAAGAATGCAGCCTCTCCAATCGAATCGTTGGCCGCAATGAGGAAGAACAGCGAAAGAAAATAGCACGCGTATGCTGGAGACACGATGAGAAATGGTCAATACGACGAAAAACTCAGGAGGTGGCGAGACGAAAGGGGATGGCCAACGGGGACAACAGACTAGAAATGAGCGCGAGGTTAGGAGTTCCTCAAATCCTAAGAATAGCGATGTGCGTCATCTTATTCCCAATGCGAATTGTGCAACGACAGCAGCTGACTGATGCCGAAAGAGTCAAGATACGCGCATATTTGAAGGGCCGTAGTTCCCTTTTGGCAAATTCAGTGATTAATAACGATGATCAGCTTTTTTCAGGCTACGTTTTAGACAAATATCAATTGATCCACGCTGAAAAACCATATGTAATTATTCAGTGAACGGCTCCTTTAATTTATTTCAGTTCCATATACATATATGACGGGGCCAACTAAAAAAACGGTCGTTTTTGCGTTTTCGACGTATTTCGTGAGATTTGTGCAGCGTTCGTAGAAAAGTTCATATACTAAACTGCATATTTTTTTAGAGTCTTTATACACGTACAAAAGTGTACAGAATTCCGAGTGAAAAATGAGCACAACTATACATGTATTAAAATGCACAAAATTATTTTGAAGATTGAGCAAGAATATACGCGTTGAAAAATGTTCATAAAACGGAAAGAAAAATGAGCAGAAATATACATGAACAAAAGTGCTCAAGAACTAACAGAAATGTGGGCACAAATATACGCGTACAATATGGCGTAAAAAATTTGAGCAAGAAAATACGCGTACAAAACTGCTCAAAAAAAATTGAGCGCAAAAATACATGTACAAAAGTGCTCAGAAGTGAAATACAAATAGCAGAAATAGCTCATTTTTAAAAGTCATTTATGGTCATGTTAGTACGTGTATATTTCTGTGTAACCTTTTTTGCACACCTTTGTACGTTAATAAAGATGCTTGAAAAAAGATGCAGCTTAGTACATGCACTTTTCTACACACACTGCACAAATCTCGCTAAACACGTCGAAAGCGCAAAAACGACCGTTTTTTTTAGTTGGCCCCGTCATATATGCGTTGCAAATCCACGGTAAAGTGGGTTTCCTGTCGTTCTTTGCTGGTCAAGGTGACTTATACGTGACAAATATATCGACAAAATAGATCAGATCTACAAATACACCATCAAACAACGTCCGTATCTTCGTACATGTTTAATATGCAAACCTACTGAATCCATGTATACCAGTATATTCAGGACAAACAGGCAATGATTATTCAGGGAAAGACAAAATGAGATTCTTGTACGAAACAAAGTTAACATGAACTAATCAAATTAATACCGACTAGATTAGCAACAGGTTAAAAAAGGTATATTATAAAAGATATTCCGTAAACAACAGCAAGTAAAGCCGGACACCATAAATAATTGATTGATTAGCATATTTAAGAAATTAAAAAAAAACTTTCAGGCTATTGATCAGTGGTGTATCGAAATATTCAAGCAGTTAACGCCTTGAGATGTGAGAATTAACCTTTTTGTTTAAAATAGCAAAAAAAAAACTATGAAATATTTGAGCAAAATTTTCTCATCTGAGTTTTCTCCTCGACTCACCATAAGAAAATGTTTGTCAGGAGAAGAAGAAGAAGAAGAATAAGAAGTCAGGATGCGCTGGCGGAGCTCTTTCTCCTGCACGCAGAGCCGCTACGAAGAGGTTAACTGAGCTGATGGTGAGCTAAAATCGTAGCCCTTTTGAGAAGTAGTTAGCGAGAGTCCATGCAGAAAACAACGAATGTATGTATGTACGTAAATTTAGAAAAAAATTCTCATATTAAGAGCATTTAAAGAAACAATAAGAAACAAGATTGCTTTTACGAAATTAGCGTTCGACTCCAAATGCAAAATTGCCAGGCTAAAAATGTTGAACCCTTTCAGAAGGAGATTGGGAGGGGGGTAGCGGGTGAAAGTGTGTCAGCAGTCTAACATGTGGCATAGATAGAGATAGAGGCAGACAGAGAGAGACAGACAGACATACAGAGAGAGAGGGAGAGACAAAGAGACAAAAAGAGAGTGAGAAAGAGAGAGAGAGAGAGTAGCCATGGGTGTGAGCGAGAGAAAAAAAGGAGGCACGCACTCCAATCGAATCTGTGGAGGCCGGAAAGCGGACGAACAGCGGAAGGAAAAAGCGCGCGCATATTGGAGAGACGATGAGAGTTGGTCAATGGGCGCAGAGAGCAGAGAAGAAGAGAGAAACAGAGAAAGTGAGAAGGACTTAACAATCTCCAAGAATACTAGCGATGTGCGTCTGACGCATCATCTTTTCTCTCTTGAGATTCCGCTCTTCATGTTTTTTTTCAATGGAGAAAAAAAGACCCCCATTCTGTCCCCTTCGGCACTTCACCGTACTTTAAAACACATGGGTTTGAATTTCAGCAAAAAAAATTATTCAAAAAAAAATTTGGCCTCTGGGCTGGGAATAGTACAACAGTACCACAAAATGCATCTAGGCAAATAAATGTTCTGCTTCTTCGCATAGACTCTTCTCTCATTGGTTCATAAAAAAACTTTCAATTCCATTTTTTCACAGATTCACAGTCCTACTTTAAAATCCAAATCATTGCAAAAATTTTTCCCGAATTGGGATTCGAACCCGAGACTTGTAAACTGTAACGCGTTATCCACTAGACTACGCAGCCGCTTGGAAAAGAGGCAATTGGAACTGCTGACAATCTTTGCCTTACCGGGAGGTAGATTTTTATCGATTTATTTCTGGGTTCTGAGGCCGAACGGGCAAAAAGTTTTCACTTTCCTTATATTTTAGGACTTCAGCTTTCAGGGCATTTCAATCCGTCACCTTACCGTCAGACCATTCCCTTGTCAGTCCCCAAGATGATTATGGCGACTTACAATTTAGACGAGCTTGTTTTGATATACAGTACTACTATACAAACAGCTATCTTTTATTTTGTACTTTGGTTCCTAGCATTGAATAACGATACTCATTTTGATGACTAACTGTTTCAATTTCACCTTTCCAATTGTTGCTTTCCCTGTTGTCGTGTCACCCTTACATAAATGTCTCATTAGATATGATCTTTTTTAACATGACACCACAGATCTGCAATACGCAGGAAATATAACGAAGTACAAATAATTTATGCTTGTCTCGAGTACATGTGAAAAACAATAAATTAAAAGAGAAGGTAAATTACTTGCTGCTCGAAAATACAGTATAGCAAGTCCAAGAAATCATTCGGGAAGTGGCTTACCTATATTGTATTTAATCACCTCCTAAACCTCGTTTTTTACAGCATGGAGCAATAGTGAACGTAAGTAACAATTAAAAAAAGCGCACGACGAGTATTTAAAAACAAAATCCTGGGTAAAAAGGTAAATTCTTTCAGAAGAAAAAAGAAACCTGAGTAATCGATTTGATCGTTTCAATAAATTGGCATATAACAGTGCAGAAACGTAGTAGGAAACAGAGGCGGCTATGGAAATTGATAAGAAATCGACAATATAGCCCGGTGAAAATCACCAAAAATCTTCAATGCTTTAAACAACATTACATTTTCAGAATAAATCTTTCTTTTTGGCTTCCTGAACGTTGTGAAACTAAAATAAAGCAAGGCTGTTTAAAAAGAAGCAACAAAATATTAACAGTCAGTCACAAAAGAATCGACTTTTAGCAGCGAGAGATTCAAAAAAATTCAATTCCTGGGAATTATAGTTGACCAGAGTTTATTATGCCTTCGACAGCTCGATTCGTCTGAGTTCATCCAAGAGACGCGTAAGAATTGCCGAATCGAATTCCTCACCATCCGAATACAAAAGCATTCTGAATCAATATTTTGTCAATAAAAATAAAAAAAAAGGAAAAAAATATTTAAAAACTTTAACAGTATTAATAGTTAGAATCAAAAGAAAATATCTGTAAAAAGAGAAAAAAATGTGTACTCATAAAAAATCATAAAGAAAAAAATGTGCAAGAATTTACGCGAGGAGTTCGCTGCGTTCGTCCTTTGGAAGCTCATTCGCGTGATCACGGATGAACTTTTCCTACAAGAAAAAATTATTTAAAAAAGCAAAACTTTTCAAATCCTCATGGAAAGTACAAGCCAATCAACATGCATTTCGAGACCTTATAAAAGAATCAAAACCCCCTCACAAATCTTCACGGGATGTAAAGCATTAAATACTTTAATTAGTAAAATAAAATTATAATTTTTCACCTTATAAAATCTTAAGCCTCCCCCCTCATTAGCATACATACCATGGCAAGTGCGCGAGATTCCTTGTTCATGAAAGACTTCGGCGCGTACCCGTACTTGTCCATCTTCTCGACCAGACACAACTTCGAAGAAGACATTGTTGCCCATTCGTCGGAAAACAGCATTCTCCGCACCTGTACATATTTAATCACGTTTTTTTTAAACTTAAGTTAATTATATTAAAAAAAAGTAATATGCAAAAATATACGGTCACCATATTTTAGTAATACTTACCATATTTATATTTTGAAAAAAAGGACAAATCTTATTACCCATGCTGGTTGAGCATCAGGATTGATTGGTTCATTGTCATCCACATCTTCGAGAAGTTTCTCAGGATCGGGAGCATCACGCTGAAATTTGAAACAAAATTCGTGTAATTTCAAATGTAAAAGGGTTATTATGTAATAAGAAAGGAATTTGTTTGCTAAACACCAACCCATTCCCACTACAAAACGAATAATGATATAACTATATTTTTTTCTTCTTCAAAATCTACGGGGAAAAAAGGATAACAACAAATCGGATCTAACATCGTCTTCCGTTGTCGGGCGCTGTTCTTGCGCGCTGAAAAAAGGTCCTTAGAGCACTTTTCTCTTCATATTTCTTATATATGATCACTCCATCAAGATAAAAAATAATAAAAGACTGAATATAAAAACCTCAAATAAGAATATCACAAAAAGCAATAAAACTAACTAATTAACTAATTAAATAATAATAATAATAATAATAATGATAATAATAATAATAATAATAATAATAATAATAATAATAATAGTAATAATAGTAATAATAGTAATAATAGTAATAATAATAATACAACATAAAAAGAAAATGTGTAGTACATCATCGGTGACATGGTAGAATCACAAAAGTCCTGAAATGTCCGGTAGTGCATGAGCCAATCGTCTGCTTTGCGTCTTCTCCTCAGCTGTTTTTTGAGTCTTTTAATACCGGCGCGAGGAAGGGGCGCTGCTTCGAACACTGTGCATCCGCGGTCCTGAGTCAGGCATTTATTCCGTCATAATTTACTCTTTTTTAAATTCATCTTTACGCAACACTTTATAGAGTGTTTTGTTGATTATCTAACAATAAGTAAATTTTAAAAAATCAACAGCATAAAAATGTTATTCACAATACGTCAGCATCTTCAGCATAAACTGAGAAATGAAAATAATATTTTTTTTTAACCTTCAAAATGTCGACTTCCGTGAAGAGGAGACGGTTCGTTGTCAGTTGGAGGTAAGCCAAGAGTCGTGAGGAAGAAGACATCCTTGGAATGTCCTCACGGACCGATCGATACTTTCGATTCTGCGCTCCGAGCATGTATGTTTGGAGAGCCTAAATAAGAATGAAAGAGTTTTTAAATTAATATATTTTCTCGAATTGAACCTCTCGTTTATATTAGTGCCTCCCGCAAAGAAGCAGTACTTTCAAAATGAAGACAAAGATCGTCGATAGAAGATAAATCCAAGAATGCCTCTCTTTCAAATTTGAATGAGAAATACGAAAATGTGTGGTATTTGAATAAAAATATGTAAAAAAAAGTAACCTTGGCAAGCGCCTCATTGCGCTCCTTAGGGCTCGAGAGATTGAGCCAGCTTCGGTGGAGTTCCTTGGCAAAGCCCTCAGCAACTACCCTGGAGAGGAGAGAGAGAGAGAGAGAGAGAGAGAGAGAGAGATAGCGTGACAGGAATGAAGACCTATAAGAGAATAGAAAGGGATATAAACAAAGAAAAAGAGAATGAGTAAGGAAGATTAATACTATTAAAAAAGATAATAAAGTGATTTAAAGATAAATAAAAAAAAGAGCGGAAAGATAAACATGAAAAGAACCGACATGCATGGTGGAACTGCCTTCTTCCTTTCCGCATCCTTCTTCTCTTCCCTCGCTTCCTCCTCCTCCTCCTCCTCCCTGTCCATGTCCGGTAGCTGGAACTCCATCTCGACTCGCATGCACTCGACGTCTGGTATCTTCTGAAAACTCTAATCTCATGAAATGTTGTCGCTATTAAATAAATAAATAAGCATTAAGAGAACAAAATAAATTATTGTTAAAAGAAAAAAAAAGATATCACAGTAAGACAAAATGCAAGGCCTGAATTCTTGGCTTACATTAAAAAAATGTAGCTTTATTTCCTTAGTATTATATAAATAGAAAGCATAAATAGAAAGTATTATATAAATAGAAAGCATAATAGCGACTGTAATAAAATTACCAACTTCGATTTTTGTGTAAACGTATCGCAGGAACGATGATGGTGTCTCCTTTGGATTCTTCTTCTCAAATTTGCCCTTCACAAGATTCTCCAGTCGAGGATAGAGATGGCCGAGGAAATCGCTAGAAAATTAAAAGTAAATGTATTCAAATAAAAAGATTAAAATGCATCATACTGCTGTATATTATATTAATATGGTTATATTAATATGATAAGCTTCTTTTATATTAATATGTTTAATCTCACACATCTTGTAATGAATCAATTCAACAAGGTGCTCTTCAGCTCGAACGCGTCCTCATTTTCTATTATTCGAAGAAGAAAAAAATCTCCACTCTTCTACATAACCCTGCCAAGTGATTTTATTTAGAAAAACCCACTCTTTTTTCGAACTGAAATCCATCAATTTTTCATTATATAAATATAATATAATAAATCCTTTAAAAAACGTTTATTTTGTAAATAAACAAAAAATGAAACTTGAATACCGTACCTAAGTCGGATGGTATGGTTACTGTAGCATCCCTTCAGTGTTAGCTCGCCCTTGTGGTCTGTCCAAGCAATGTGGCGCACTCCGTATATGACTGACTGTAATAATAATATTTAAAAAAAAAATTGATTAATAAGAAGCATCATGGTTACTATATATTAAAAAATATATATTTAAAATTGATGGCATCAATGCTAGAATTCAAATTGAAATAGGATTTTGATATCTTTCACATTGGATAAAATATAATACTTCTTTCAGTTTGAAAGCATGAATAAACTTACTTTTGCACTGATATGTTTTGATGATGAAGTATTCACGATCAGCTCTCGTCCTGAAAATCGAGTTGTTGCACTATTTTCAACCCAGAGAAAGAGAGAGAGAGAGAGAGAGAGAGAGAGAGAGAGAGGAAGGGAGAAAGAGAGATAGAGAGAGAGAGAACCAAGAAATACTAACCATAGCCGTCTTTGCGCTCCACCTCTGCCTTCACAACAACGAAGATATCTCTGAAAAATCCGAAAGTAGAATGAGAGGAAAGTAGAGAGGGATAAGAGTGAGCGAGAGCACGCGATAGAGAGAGAGAGAGAGATAAGGAGCCCACCGAGTTCCTTGAGGAGGCGCAATTATGCCATGCTGAAGCAGCAAAAGCATTCCCAATTGACTTCCCCGCGAGTAGAAATCCGCTACCTCCTGCAAAGGAAATTTTTGCGCTATTTTTCAAATACTATGAGAAAAATCAATCATAGTTTTTAGATATATGTTGAACACCAAAAATAAGCACCCGATACTTTAAAGGAGGTCAATTTTTCTCTGATATATATATATTTTTTTTGAAATAAATGACATCTGCATCGTGTCCAACAAGCCCGAACAAAAGATATTTCACTCTTATTTAAGCTAAAAACATCAGAAAATTGCAAAAAAATAACAATATAAAATATGATTTTGAGCCAGATAAAAATTATATATTAAAAAGAGTCAAAAAGATTTCACATACCGTATGCAACTCATCCTCACCGCAAATGAACACAAAGTGCGCTTTAGCAGGGAAGTCGTTCACTGTAAAGAAAAATTATAGTTGTTCTTCGTTTTCTAATAGTTTAGATAAGGAAAAATATATTGATTAATATTTTAAATTTAAAAGAAATGCTGCTTCTTTACAAACAAAAATAAGTTTTTCTACGTCTTGGTGGAGATAAGAAAAAGTTCAATGAATATACGCAACCAATACCTTCAACCAAATCCTTCTTTACATGGTGAATTGCAAAGTGGAGAGCTTGCGAGTAGCCTCTCTGAAGAAAAAAAAATAGCATCAGAATTATAATTCGAGTAAATAGAAGCAAACCTAAAGGGACTGGCTTGAGCGATACAATAATTTACTTCGCAACAGTTGTTCAATTATTGGATACCGTAAGCTATATGGCTTCATATTTGCCGATTACTCCTACGAAAGCTTCTATATCACATATGCTTGACCAGATTTTTTTATCTCAAGTCTACTTATCCATCTTTTATTGATTTTACAGAGAGCCAAACATAGATGCCTCCGGCAGGGCTGTGGTTTGGAAAGGAGCTATTCCAGGGGCCACACGACTTGATGAGGGCCAAATTGGACCAATTGACGAGACGAGATGTTTCCTGGACGAGATTGTCCGCATTACCTGCACAAGGCACTTCTGAAGCAGCTTGTCAGCGATCTCATGAATGGGCGCGCCCACTGCCTGGTCAGGTCCCTTTGTCACGCGGAGTGTGCTTTTGCGCGCGACGCGTCGCGTGTCGCGTCGCGGCCGCAGTTGCAGGTTGCGCACGAGGAAGCAGCGACCGCGCGATGCCTGCCATGAAGAGGTGTCCACGCCGTCACGGAGCCAGTAATCTGTGTGAGTTGTGAGGAATTGAAACGAGGGAGATAAGCAGGGAAACAAAACAAAATTTCTGTTTTCGTAACAAAACACACCTGATAAGTTATGGTGGTTCAATTCTACAGTATCATTTTATCCTTCAGTTTTTTTAAATATATTCTGAATATTTTATCCTTCAGTTTTTTTAAAAATATATTCTTATATTCATCTGTCATGTTTATTTATAAAAAAAAATCAATATCTCATCTTTTATAAATAAACATAAACAAAAGAAAGGAGGCACCTATCACAACTTGTCGTCTCGTGGTCGCTTCACGGATACCAGTAGAAGGCGCGACTGCGACTGAGCGAGGGCTCTAAAAATGAAAAGAATGTAGTGAAAAATTTTGTCATATAAGCGCCAAAGTTAAGTAACAAATTGCACGTATACTGATGTAAATAAATGCAAATTAATTGCAGTGAATGTTGTAGCAGCCCTCTTACCCAACCGAGAGAACCCATGGAAAAACAAATGAGTAACAATAAGGGAAGCTCCCTGTCAACAAAAAGGCAACAACATAAATAGCTGAATAGAATGTTGATGAGGATAAATAAGAAGTTCAAGGAAAGAAAAAAACCGACAGAGTTGAGCGTAGGAAACTCTGCTGGAATGCGGGGAATGTCAAGGATAGTGTCCGAGTTTTCCTGGAAGTAGAGCATTATCAGAGTTAATAACAGGCTCTTTCCTTGATTTTATTTTTTTTTACTAATAATTACACATTGTAACTACATGAAACTACTATTTATTTACATTCATTTGTTTTGTTCAAAGTGGAAGGAACAATATCCTAATAAAGACGATACATCAACCAACAAACAAGAAAACAACAATTACCTTTCCTCTGGCGCCGGACTTTTTCCCGTGCTGCTTGCGCTTTGCAGATAAGCCTGGCGAAGGAGCGAGTTGCTAAAATAAAGTAATTTAAGTTTAAAAAAATAAACATCTAAAATGTTTTTATGCATTAGCCATCTAAGAAATGGGTCAATTAATTAGAAGAGTCACTGATATAGTTAATCGATAACAAGGCGAAATTAAACTATCAGCTCGTTAGGACAAATTCAAATGTCGAGTTTCAATCATTACATTATTGTCTAATGAATAACATTTGCTTCTCGGTGAAGAAAAGAATGAAATCTACCATAAGATGAAGGAACTAACGAAGCAGATAAAAGGAATTCTAACTGCGTCAGATTTAATCACCTCCGTGTAGTCGACCAAGGCCCGCTTGCGACCGCTCGCCTTGTCTCGCATTGCCCCCTCAAAAAGAGCAATCTTGGATGACATCAGGTACTATTTCGGTATTTCTACCACAGGACCCCAAAATTTAAAAAAAAAGTGCGATAACAATGATAATTAACTGAAATTAATTGACATCACACACTCGCATTTAACTTCAACAGGGATAACTATTAATTGCATAATTAGCTGAAATATTGCCCTCCGCATAATAACTTCGATTAGCATTTGATTGGCAAAAATGTCTTTAATTTTTGAACACTCACCGAAAAGGAATATAGCGCCCAGATTCTAATACCAAAGCAAATACGATCGCACTAGCAAGGCGCGCAGTTACTGGGTCTCTGCGATATATACTAAGCAACGAAGAAGAAAAAATTGAAAAGTCAAAAAACACAATCATAGATTAACGGCGACAAGAAAATAAAACAGCATCACCCCTGCTTTCATGTTTTCAAACATTAGCGCGGTGGAAAACATTTCGTAAACAACACCACACAGAAAAACATCAAAAAGCACGCATTGGCAGACGAAACTTCTGTACAGTGATTGAAAAGAAAGGAATATTCATTGAATAGATTGCTTACTATTATTTTTTAATTGATAACATAAAAGATTGCTTAGTGTTTTGATCAGAATGGAAAATAATAAATGATAAAGTATGGTAACATGACAAAATTTTAGTGGTGAATAATGTTTAGTAATGGGCGCGAGATTTCTTATTTGAAAATTTCTTATTAGGCCGCATATTATTTTGATAGTTTCCAATGAATTTTTTTCAAAACAAACAAGTGTTTCGTACTTCTGTATACATACACGGATTTATCCAGGTTAGGTTTTAAAAGAACAATATTATGTAGGAGCTGTCAAATATGCTGGATGAGATTCATTTGCATGTAGCCTGATATTAAAAATAGCGTTTTTCAAGCCAATGTAGAGAACTTTCAGGACAGTTAGATCCTATTAGCATAATTCCGAAGATTCAAGACTATTCCGGGAATCACGGTTTTAATGTCATATCTTTTGAATGATATGATTCAAAGTATATACAACGACATCTAACGCAGTATTAAAGCTGTTCATTTCGACAGTACAGTGAAACTGATCATTTGCGACATAAACGAATTGTTCTTTATCGACTTGTATTAACGCCAACTTTACAGTAAACAAATACGAGCAAGGCACTACTGACAGAGCTAGAGAAACACAGACAGAGAGAGAGGTGGAGTTGGCTATGAGATGATAAGAAGGCAATGGGCTTCTGCTAGATGCATATCATCTTCTCTACTCGTGCAGTGTCTACTGAATAATCGATACAAATATACATCGATTTTACTACTATATTTCAAAAATAGAATCGGTTAAACCGTCATGCTCACGTAGCCATCGAGGCACTAGGGAAGGAAGGCAACGCAGACTCCGAGAACTGCGGACTTTGTTGTTGCGTATTTGTAGGGGAATTTGGCAGAAGAAAAAAAGTATTAAATCAGGAAAAAGATCTAAAATGAAGGATGTTGTAGAACTGTGGTGTAGGTACTTATGGAGAATGAAAGAGAGAAACAGAGAGAGAGAGCGAGAGAGAGAGAGAGAGGAAGGTGAGAGAGTGAAGAGAATGAAAGAGAGAGAGAGAGGAAGGTGAGAGAGAGGAGGGTGAGAGAGCGAAGAGAATGAAAGATAGAAAGAGAGAGAGAGAGAGGAGAGAGAGTTAGAGGCGAGAGAGCTAGAAAGAGAGATCTCTGTTTCTCCTCTTTCTCTCTCTCTCTCTCTCTCTCTCTCTCTCTCTCTTTCTCCTTCCTCTCTCTTTAATATTTCTCTCTCCACTCATGCCTTATTCTCAATTCCTCTCTCACTCGAAGTTCTGGCGATAAGGAAAAAGAGGATATGAATAGATCGATATATGGCGAGAGAGAGAGAGAGAGAGAGAGAGAGAGAGAGAGATGGAGAGGGAACAGCACTATAAAGGACGCTATTTGTTTACAAACAAATCACTTCCATCCACTGCAGTAGAGACTACAACAATTATCAGGTACTTGTTTCCACCTGCTCAGGAAACAGCAAGGCGAATCGGATTGCCCTCCCTCTAACTTTCAATCTATTTCTCTCTCTGTCTCTCTCAATCCCTCTCCCTATCTCTCTCTTTCTCTCGTAGTCAAGGTTAAAAATTAGAGAACCTTGGATATAGTTGTAATCTTTCGTCCTCGCCAGAAAAGGATAGATTACAAGGTTTTCTCGCTCTCACCAAACTTGCCTCTCACACAAGCGCCAGATATCGTATGGCGAGATGCTCTCGCCAGCAAATTCTTGCTGTATCTCTCATTATATCTCTCTCGCCTAACTCTCTCGCTGGTCATACTCCTTTCCTAATCCTTCTTCCTTATCCTCACTCCTCTTCCGAACACCGCCGGAACCTGAAAGGATGGGGAAAGAGGGAACGACGACCAGCCGCAGAGATCCGAGAGTCGTCTTGAGATGAGTAGATGCGATGCAGGAACACCAGAGAAGAACACGTAGACACCAGAAACACATTTATTCACCGGTAGGAGGGGGTTTATAAATAGATGGAAGATGTAGTCCTTGGCAGAGCCGGTAAATGGCCCAAAATTTTTGGGCCGGCCCGGCCCGTCGGGCCCTAGGTCTGGGCCGGCCCGGCCCGAACGATTTCCAGGCCCTAGAATTTTGGGCCCGGCCCGTGGGCCCGTTTGAGCCCGCTTTTTAAAAAAATTCCGGGGAAAAAGTCCGACAAGCTACAGAACATTTTGAAATTCAGATTTTTTCATGCTCATGCTATGAACATTCATTTTAATGTATAGAATAAAAAGTTTTAAGGGGGAAAAATGGACAAATGAAGAAAGTTTTGCACTTAATAATGCTACCTTTCTTCCTGACTGGACGACATCGTGTGCTTATCGGGCCCAAACGGGCTCACGGGCCCGCCCAACTTTTTTGGGCCCGGCCCGGCCCGGCCCGGGGCCCTGGGAAATTGGGCCGGCCCGGCCCGCGGGCCCGCCAGGGCCGGGCCGGGCTGGGCCGTTACTGGCTCTGGTTATTGCGGACAATGGGGGAAGGATAGTGCAGGTGTAATTAATCCTAATTTCCCTTGTATCCCAAAGTCACGTAGTTTACTTATATACACATAACTCCACAACAGATATCATCGGATGGGTACAGCCTATTCAAGAAGACATCTTTATTAATTATTTAGTCAATACATTAACAAAAATGTGACAACATTAAAAGATATGATATGCATGTATATAAACATCCGAGAGAAAGTTCCGAGAGAGAGAGAGAGAGTGAGAGAGAGAGAGAAAATTTATAACCCTCCATATTTGCCCTCCTCTGCCCTCGAAACTTTTCAACAGATAAAACGTCAGATAAATTTTTCAACAGATAAAACGTCAGATAAATTTTTTTCTTTTTAATCTTACTTTCTCTACCTCTCTTTCTATCTGTTTCTCCCTCTCTCTCTCTCTCTCTCTCTCTACTTCCTTCACGTTCTCCGCTAGAGAGAGAGAGAGAGAGAGAGAGAGAGAGAGAGAGAAAGAGAGAGAGAGAGAGAGAGAGAGAGAGAGGTGAGTAGTTCTCATTTCGCCATCTCATTTTATTGCATATGATTTTGCCATAATGTTTTATAATCATGGCAATCAATCATCGTACTTTATAGCCATGATATTTTTTATCTCATCGACTCGTTTTGCCATAATGTTTTTTATTTTGCGCATCATAGTT
The DNA here is from genome assembly GCA_945643635.1 of Allodiplogaster sudhausi. Taxonomy (NCBI): domain Eukaryota; kingdom Metazoa; phylum Nematoda; class Chromadorea; order Rhabditida; family Diplogasteridae; genus Allodiplogaster; species Allodiplogaster sudhausi. The sequence goes on from CALZFC010000029.1 coordinate 4,127,991, forward strand.
ACATGAATTGATATGAACGTTTACAACTGGAGCTTTTTTCTTCTTCTCTGACTCGAGGAAAAAAAACAATATTGACCAAGCAAAGAATAATTTGTATTTAAAAAAAAAAAGCACGAAACTCAAGCGTAAAAGCCACCAAAGTTAGTGTTCAGGGTGAGTGCGAAGTAGCTGGCCGGAATCCTGATCTCAAGGGGCTGTCGACGACGACCGTAGCGGCGGCCGGCAGTATCACTTTCAGCAGCAGTGCATGCGTAACATGGCTGAGCATGACCCTCGCCCGGCCTCGGATCTGCATTGACGCAGCAATAGCAGAGAGCAAGCAGGACGACAGTCACACCGGCCATGATCATCAGCGCTGAGTTGGAGCTGTGACAAAGATGCGTTTCAAGTCGTGTAGATGTCATTATGACATTAGATTAAAAGTCGTTCCAAATTTAAACTAGCACCCTTTCTTGAACTTTTATCCGAGAAAAAAAATAGAGGGAGAGAGAGAGAGACGACTACTAAATATAGCAGAATGTAAAAAAAAAACACCGTTGTATTTCTGCTTTTAACTTGTAAACTTTATTTACGGTCATCAAAGTGGCAACTGTTTTCTTTTCTTTTGTTTGACTCTAATTGTTTTGGTTATCTCTCGAACACCTCGTGGTAAGACATCAATGTGTAATGTAAATGACTTGATGTGGAATACATCCGAGCAAAAAAAGAACGAAAATATGAAATAAAGCAAAACCTGAGACCAGAGCGCGGCTTGTCGCCTTCAACGATAGAGAAATGCATGCTGCTGCGCGGTAATTCTTGTGATCCATCCGAGTCTCCTTTTTCATCATTGCTACGCCGAATGCGAGGTGGCGAGCGGTTGCTTCTGTGCGAGAGGCTCACAACTTAACATGAGTACTTCATAAAATACATTTGATTAAAACCCGTTCCTTTCTAACAATAAGCAGTGTAAATTTGATATAATTCTCACCTCTTGTCTCAACGAGAGTGACTAGCAAGAGTGCGATGCAGAGATTGCAAAGAATGCTCGTTGTCATGCACAAGAATCTCTAGTTGGAGGAAGGGTATCTGAACGTTTTATTTATTTATTTATATACTTATTTATATTTAATGTGTCATTATGATATGATAACAATAAGATCGATAATTAAGAGATTAAGATTGAGAGATTCAGATTCTAGCTGTTCTCACGTAAATATAAGGAGCTTTGTAATCAAAACATGAAAGGAATAAACTCAAATAAAATCGAATAAATAATTATGATAAAGAAAGACCGTTTTACATTAGACCTTCTGTTCTCTGAATATGAGCTCACCATTAGCACTGAAAGAGTCATTCTTTTCAGTGGTTTTTCAACATCATAGAATCACCTCAGCTCACGAACAGCTCATACATAACCAGCGTTGTAAACAAGAAATGAAAAGAATGAACTCAAACAAAATTATTACAGCGAATAAAGAATTTAGTCTACGACAAAGATGATGGTTTTATATCAGCGTTTCTGTTACTCTGAATACGAGCTATTTGTAATGAAGGACGTCGAAAGAGTTCTTTCTTCGGCGGTTTCAACATCTCCTAGACGTATGCGCCCCTTGCACGGGGCAGAGAAGGTGTCCGCAGAGGGATAGAGAACGAGGAAGTGGAAGAGTGCGAGAGAGACAAGACAGACGAGCAGAGACATCCAGGCATTGACGTAGCTAAGGCCACGTGGGTATTGCCTAGCAAAGAATTGGACTAGAGTGCAGACTAGGTTTAAAAATGGAACTACATATGATGACGATGAGCGTAAGTAAAAGGAGAGAGAAGAAAGAAATAGACTTGAAGGAGAGATTTCAGGAAAACTATTTATAAAGGATCCTTAAACACTACTCTTCCTTGACGTGATTCAACCATTCCTGGTTACTCTGAATACTTTGACTGCGCGCCTTAAATTCACATTTTTCAACTACGCCGTTCTGAATGCATCGAGATGAAAAAACCCATACCAAAACAAATTTATCTCAAATAATACATAAATACAGTGAAATGAGAGCAAAGCTCTGATAAGCACAGAGTGGAGACATAAAAACGCCGAACAGAAGACACACTTTTTTTCGCAAGAACATTCGACACCATTCTATGATTATACGGAAAGAGTGGTGACTCATTAGATCCTCTATATTCGGCCTAATTAAGCAAATTTTGAGCTGCCGAACTAGGAAAGGCATTGGAAACAGAATAAGGAATGAACTTTCATAATTCCAAATCGTCTCGTTTTTTCCTGATTAGCCTGATAATGAGACTTGAAAATTACGCACAGTTATTCTACATATAGATTCATAGTACACGATGTCTCTGGAAGCGACTTATTGTGCGGGCAGCCGTGAATGGTCGACTGGACGCTGAGAAAGAAGTGTGCTGAGGCTGCTGCCGCGACACCACGGCGGTTCTTGGCACGCTGCCAACCGCACGAATCGTTGATCGTGCCGAGGATTGGCTCGTTCCGAAGGCAGCAAAGAGCTCTTCGAAAGGAGACAACGTGGCGTATGACAAGCTGAATGAAAAGGAATTAGTAAATGAAATGCCATTTACATGTTCTCCCATATTGATTTTTTTTTAATTAAACAGTAAAAACACTTCCACCAACGAAATATAAATTTTTCACAAGCTGTATAATATTTTCTGCTTAATGTATGTCTGCAAATACAAACATATGTATGTGAAACAAGAAATAAACCACGCACTTTAGCAGCATGATGGTTGATAGAACGGCAAACATCACATGAAGCATGTATAACCTGTGAAACAAGCATCATAAGCAAGAGTAAAGAAGACTGTTATCCTTGAGAAGAACTAGAAAGCGAAGAGCATTCAAAACAGTAAGTTCAACAATCTTTGTTCACTGCGTTGAAATTTGCTCAAATTGTGAGCGTGACCAACCGAACGTCGTTCCTCCTCACCATCAGCTTTTCTGCTGAACAATTGTGTCTCCCCTCTTTAATTCGCTTCCCTTCACTCTCGCTGTCTTCTTTGCCTCGAATGGGGGAACAACAAGATGCTAACATGTGTTCGGCGAAAAATGCACCCATAAGATGCGAAAAAGAGTAATGTGCACTTGATTGGGAGAGTAGGTTAGAGCCAGGTACCGTCAACACTGCCATTCTCAGCGACAGGAAGGCTTCCGCTTTCCCATTTACACTACGTATGTACATATGCTGTTAGAACATCATGAAATAAAGGATCTGTTGGGCATAACAAACAAGCTTGACATCAACACAATGAAAGCAACATTGGGAGGAGGCTTGCGAATCCACCACAATTGAATGGGACAAAGTGCTGTGTGAAGTATAACCGAACCGAAGATGGCAGCTAAGTGAAAGTGCTTATTTGAATTTATATTTCCAACTATTGAAATGCAATAGAAGAGAGCGTATAAAGAGGAGACAGTGCAATGCTAAGCCACCGGAGAGAAACAAAATGCCATCTCGACGGTAGCATTTTGCTACTTTTTTTTATTAAAGAAGACAAGAACTCACTGTTCATTCGATTTTTTTTGTCTGATACATGGATACGAGAGCCAGGAAAATGCAAAATATGGTTGTTTCGTGCTCCTTTAAAGGAGAAAATACTCATTCGAAAAAGTATTTCAGAAAAGTAGTTATAGAAATAATCGGTTAGATAGCTATATTTCGAGTGTGATCTTGTTCGATGCTGGGCTGTTCTTCTATTACGAAGTTCAAATAATTATCGCTCGATCGTTTCTGTCAGCGTAATGTGTGCTGAATAGTTGGAAGTGCTTCCATTTTCACTGGAAGAAGCTTTTCTTTCGTTTTCACTTTACTTACGCTATTTATTTTATTCGTGTTTCAATTTGGACAATTCGTTTAGAGATATCTAAATAGTATACAACTCCAGGATTAAAGAGTTTAATAAATATTACATGCATTAAATGAAGTATCTGGCGAATAATTCTACAGTAGCGCTAGCGAACCGGTTTGAATGTGCGCGCTCAAAAAGTTACCTGTCGCTCGGTCAAGAGAGCACGCGAAATAGGAGTGTTGCTCTGACCTGCAGTAGCTAATTCTCTGGTCGCCAGTTTTCACGTTGCTATTGCTCAGAATGTAATGACAGAAAATCCCTCAAATTTTCTTTATATGTATGAATTTTTTCGCCAAGATGAACATATCCATAAAGAAAAAAATGTTAGGTTAATTCTTCCCCCGGATACCTCCTTTAAAAAAGACAATCTTTAGTCATCGCATTAGATCTATTACATAGAAGTTTTTGACTATTTTTGAATATAATCATTGGAAATGTTGCACCGCTTATTGAGTCAAACTCCCAGCATTAAAGGTGCAAGTCCACACAAATGGGTAATCTAGAAAAAGTAGCCGCCGCGACAGATGGCGCATAGGCTGTACAGCATACGATGACGACACAATAGCAAGGAAGGAGCGGGCGCTGGCGGTCTGTAGGTCCAGTCTGGATAAGGTCGTTCTCGTTGTTCTCTTTCTCTCTCGCGCTCCTTTTCTCTCTCGCGCTCCCTTTCTCGCTCTCTTTCTCTCTCCCTCTCGCGCTCTCTTTCTCTCTCCCACTCCCTCTGCCTCTCGGCCTCCCGAGCTCGCTCTCTGTCCTCTTCCATGGCCTTTTGTAGGCGAGTCATCTCAACACGCGCCGCCTTGTTCTCCGCTTCAATCCGACGCAGAATCTGAAGAAGAATTTGATTTAATTCACATTAAAATTCCTATTAGAAAAGATGGCCATCAATTAGAAAATCGACGGCTCTCAATTAATGGGCTAAAAATGAATTGGTAATTAATAATTATAATGATTGATTAATTAATTAATTAATGATTACACCTCGGCCTGTTCCTGCATCTGAGCATCAAGACTCTTTCCTTTCTCCGTTTTCCACTTGAGCTTGTACTCGTTCGTTGTTAAGCTCCTCCATTCTAGCAAAGAGTTCCTGAAGCCAGCAGAAAGAGAGAGAGAGAGAGAGAGAGTGAGAGAGAGAGGGAGTTTACGCTGCATACATAATTATAAATTTCTAATATTTTATCGTCTTCTACTTTTAAATACATCATTATGTTCTTTACAAAATATGAATAAATTAACCATCGTTTTGATGAGCAGCTAATTCTCGTCCTCTTGCGTGCAGAAATGAACTTAAATTATTATTGTTATTATTATTATTGTTATTTTTCTTAATATACATACAGTGATGTTCCTCCAAAATGGCCTAAATGTTCCAATCAACGCGCATTAAATATCTCATTGCAGACACTTTGGACCACATTGATTCTGTTTTCATTGAAAAGGAAATGAAATTCCACATACAGCACAAATATTACTTCATTCCAGATATGAGTTGGAAAGAAGTAACATGACTTGAAGTTTTAGTATGGCGCCATGCTCTAATATTTGAGCTTTATTTTAACCCACGAAATATGGTCATCGTGCCCTCAATCATAGTGTGCTGGGTGTGGCAAAACAAGAGGATTCTAAATATATAAAGATCTTTTCATATAGTTTACTTCCCAACGAGCTAGGACTTGCGTGCCATTTGGAACATTGCGAGCGCAGCGTTCCAAATCGGCCATTTTGGCGGTACATCACTGTATATGTATGTATATATCTGGTCATTCAGAGTAATTAGATCTAAAATATGGAAAGATAAGAAGAAAAGACCAGGGCAACTAGAGCGTACCTCCACATCTCCTGGGTAGCCACCTGGAGCGCCAGCTCGCGCTTCTCATTCAGCTCCGTAGATGAGAAGGGAACGCCGGGTGCCAACTCCTGATTGGGTTATCATTTCACTCATCATATCCTTGGGAAATGAAAAGGTATTGCGCCGCCGGTCCAAACCATTTACCGACAATTTTGTTTTTGTGACAATTTTGTTTATGTGACAATTTTTTTGTTTATGTGACAATTTTGTTTATGACAATTTTGTTTATGTGACAATTTTTTTGTTTATGTGACAATTTTGATCTTGTGACAATTTTGTTTATGTGACAATTTTGTTTATGTGACAATTTTGTTCTTGTGACAATTTTGTTTATGTGACAATTTTGTTCTTGTGACAATTTTGTTTATGTGACAATTTTGTTTATGTGACAATTTTGTTCTTGTGACAAGTCGTCCGAAGATGGTCAGCACCTGGTACATGACGTCCGAAGATGGTCAGCACCTGGTACATGACGTCGCTGAACTTGTCTACGCCGGCCTGCAGTGCGATTCGCCTCGCGATCTGCGCATTCGCGTTAACGGCATCTTGCGGCAGGAGCCGTCTGTTCTGCGCGATGCACACAGCCATTGCCTGAGCATCAGAGAGAAAACTCGACGAATATAGGATACTCAATTTCCATTTTAGCTCTTTAGCTCCATCCTCGCGCCAACTCGCGCTGGCATCGCCCTGTCATTTCAAGAACAATCATTGTACATACTAGTACGTAGAACCTACAATCACTGTACTTACAGAACTAATCGTGAGTTACAATCATTGTACTTGCAGTACTAACAATCACTGCCCTATAATAGTTACAATCATTGTACTCTAGTAGTACTTACAATCATTGTAATACAGTGATTGGTCTAGTAATCCAGCAGCGCCCTGAAATCATAACTTCACGATCCGTTAATAAATAAATAAGTAAAACGGAATCGCTTGAATTTAACTTTTCATGAAAATATATAGTATTCAAAAGAATGAACAACCTCGAGCCTAGCTTGTTCAGCATAAAAGTATTCGAGAAAAAGGTTGAGGATGAAGCTCTTTCCCTGACGAGCCGATCCGGTAATGATTGCGATCTGTAATCCAGGTTCTTACTTTTCATTAATGATGGTCAACGGACTATATTTAAATCTCTACATGAATGCATGTATTCATTACTCACAGCGCTGAGCAATTTACAAATGGAGGCGATGCAATGGGCAGGCCAATCGTGCCCTAGTGAAATTCCGTGATATGTTTACTCTATTCTGTATGAAAGAATTCCGTGCAAGACAAATGCAGGCACGGAAAATTAAAAGACATCATAAAGCTGGAATCAGCCTCGCGATTAATCTTACGTTGTGTCAATGACATGTCGTCGACAAAACAGTTGCGACCAATTTGTATGTCATTGACACCGGTCAATGACAGAAAACAATACCGCCTCTCTTAATACACATGGGTCGCGACCAAACCAACTTGTGTCATTGACACGATCATGACCGCAGAGCAATACTTTGGTAGTCACGTCCACTCGGAAGACACCCATGGTCATGACCAAAATGTGATAGTACATATTTGTGAGAGACGCAGAGCGACACGCTCATGGATATGACCGTGGGTCGTGACCGAATTCACCATTTCGACTGAATGCATGACCGAATGTCCACTCTGTCCAATTTTTAACTGCGTTTTGCACAGGATGATTTAGCAAATAGTAATATTCACCCATCCACTTTCTGCTCGCATTCACCCACAAGCTTGATGTTGTATTATTAACGGAATGACGGATATTCATAAAATTATGATAGTTTAGTTTGAATTTGCAATTTGTGATAAGCAAGGGGCTAGGCACCAGCTCTCCAGATATTGCAAAAATACTGGTGTCAGTGACATGGTCATGACCAAAAACGGTCGTGACTGAATGTCGACGACATGTCATTGACACAACGTAAGATTAATCGCGCGGCAGCTGATCGTGAATCAATTCATACTTTTTCTTCGACGTTCAATTTTATTTACTTTGTTATACCTATTGTTTTTTGATGTCCAGCTGTTATGTCTTGATATGCTTTTTTTCTCGAACGGGGGACTGGTTCAAGGACCCGTGTCAGCATCCGTCGAGATTTGATTGTGAGGCAGGCACAAGAGGTTCTTTGACGCTATTTTTGCTGCACTATTTATTAATCGAGTTAAACCAGTCAGTCTTCTTAGCCTTGGTAACTGAAAGGATCTAATTTTGAAATGAACGTAATCGGAGCTTTAAAAAACTTCGATTTAAAAGGAACGTTGCTTTGAACTCTTCTTTTTCATCCATTGTTACAGGATCGGGGTTGAAAGCTGCTCTCACTGAGAGAGCCTCTCAGGTGTGGCAATTTGGCAAAAACGGTTGCGGAGTGAGGGGGTAAAATCACGCGTGATGAAAAATTAATCATGTCGGGTGTTTTTATCAGCAATTGGGTCACGTAGCGAACCTAGCGGGCCCGGGATGGACCACAATGGACCGGGATGGACCACATTGGACCGGGATGGACCACAATGGACCGGGATGGACCACAATGGACTGCAGCGATCCCAGCGCGGTGAATACTCATCATGAGGCAAGCTGTTGTGGTGAGCACAAGTGATTTAGATTGTACCGATTATAATAGTTAAATTAAAATTCAAGTACAATACGGCTGATTTTTGTGCTCGTTTAAAAGTAGAAGCTTGCCTCGCATTTTGCGCCGGCCACCGTAACATGGCGATGCTCGAGCACCTGCCGCAGAGCCGGCTCGTTCAGCACGAGTCGGTCGCCGACACACGAGACGATCTATTATGAGACTGTTATTATTAATAAATACTCATTTGTATTATCCTCGCAGCGAGTACGTGCAGATTAGAAGAAATATATTCAGATTCTCTGTCCCGCCTGTGCAAAGGCTATTCACTCTGCTGCTAAAGAAAATGTTGGCTCCAGGCTCGATCGATCTAAAGGAGAGTAAGAAAAATTTTTTAAGGGTGGTTCTAATCGGGATCTTTTAAGTTTAGACAAAACATTTTGAGGTATGACTGAAACCGAAAGAAACCTGCACTGGTCGCACGGACGCACGACAGCGCCGCTGGCCATAGCGCATCGTGAAGAAAGTAGGGCAAGACGGCTAATGTCGGAGTAGGAAGGCATATGTTTGTATGTATATTATATAAATAAAAACATAAATAAAAATAAAAATATAAATAAAAATAAAAATATAAATAAAAATAAAAATATAAATATAAATATAAAGATAAATATAAAGATAAATATAAATATAAATATAAATATAAATATAAATATAAATATAAATATAAATATAAATATAAATATAAATATAAATATAAATATAAATATAAATATAAATATAAATATAAATATAAATATAAATATAAATATAAATATAAATATAAATATAAATATAAATATAAATATAAATATAAATATAAATATAAATATAACTATAAATATAAATATATCGATCTATCTTTCGGCCTCTCTCTCTCTGCCTCTCTCCCTACTTCTCTTTTTCTTACATTACCGTGAGAGGCGACTGCATGGTGCGATAAGAGTCGTTCACTTATGATAAGGCAACAACTTCCAGAGGCGGAAGCGCACGAAGAATAACATTAGAAATGCCACACCCTTTTCTTTCGTTGCAAGAGACTACAAAAATTACCTGGAAGTCTGCTATCAAAAATTCGAAGCTTGAAAAGAAGCTTATCGTTAAAAACTAATCAGAAAGACGAGAGACATAGAAAGAGAGTGAGCAAAGGAGGTGTGATATGATTGCATAAAGATTAGTTGTTAAAATCAATGCTCCCCTAACGTCTTGCTCTTTAATCGTCACCTTTTATTTGTTCTGCTGAGATTGCATAACTTGAAGTGCAATCGTACAAACTGAGAGAACTTTCCAATGTGGTCAGAGAAAGAAAAGAGAAGCGTTCTTTAGAGCACATGTTGTGGAAGAGCTCTCTCGTTCTCTGCCTTTCGCCATCTCTCTCTCTCTCTCTCTCTCTCTCTCTCTAGCTCTCCCTCTTTCTCTTTTGCAATCTCTCTCTCCTCTCTCTCTTTCTCCCTCTCTGCGTTTTCAGACTCTGATAATGCAACCGATCCTTCCCAAAAGGCACCTCATCAGGTGACCTTCGAAGGGGAACATCGAATGCACAAGAAAAGAAGAGAAAACGATACATTGAGAGCGAAATGGCTGATGAGTAAAAGCGATAGGGAGCTAGAACAGATAGAGAAGAGAAGCCTTAAGGTTCACATTGTTTGATAAGGCGTTTCAAACTGTCGTAAACACGAAGAGGAAAGCAGAACGTAGTTATTTGAAGCATTTTCTTTGACACATTTTTAATAGAGGGAGGGGCATCTATGTATAGCTTCCCAATAACTCGAACTGCTTAAGAAAAGTTTATCTGTATAGATTACGACAATTAGTAAGTACATTAGGGCACCGGAGGGTTTTATGGGGATTCAGAAAGGCAGTTGGGGCTGCAGGGTCGGGCTGCCGGCTCACGGAGAGTCAAGGTGACAAACAGTTTTAGTGTATGTACGTCACAACATTTATTAAAATTAAGACCGGTGAAATACCGTGGCCCTAGAATAAAAACGTCCTGCCAAAATGTTAAATGTTTAGTGTCTCGGCACGATTTCGCTTCAAGGCAGTCTTGCAATACTCTTTTTTTAATTGAAAAGTCTTGGCATGAATTCTTTCGTACTGTAACATTTTGTAAGTGTCGTTTTTTCACTGCGCAAACTCATCGTGGGCTCTCAGCTTTCTCTCCTCAGAGATCCTCTGGCATCGCATATAAACTACCGCAGTCGCGGGCGGGAACGCGTTGCTGATTTAAATTATGATTTAACTTTAAACTAACATTATGAGTCATATAATTGTGAAGGAGAAAGCTGAGAAGAGAGCAGCAATAGAAGAAGGAAAAAAATAGCCAAAGAAAAAGCAAGCTAAATAGACGGCATTTATGTACATATATTCGCGGGAAGAGCGTGAAGAGAGGATCCCATCTAATCCCCCGGAAAGCAAGTGAAACAAGACTCACTTGATTGTGAGACTAGGATAGAGCCGCTCACGGCGAAACACTGTCAATAACTGCCTTTCTCACAATCAGCGACAGGAATGCTTCCACTTTCCCATTTACATTACATATGCTGTTAGAACATCGTTAAATAAAGGATCTGTTAGGCATTACAAACTATCTTGATATCAACACAATGAAAGCGTTTTTATTCATTAATTCCGGCAGGATGAGAGGGTCTTGGTGTTAAGGGCACAGGATGGTCAGGAGTTGCTTGATCGTCGCTTGATTTTCGAGTTCCTGTAAAGTTCCTGCCTATCGGAGCTCATTTCGTTACTAGTCAATCTCTTAGATCTACTATGAAGCATGCAAAGAAGCCATCAAATAGAATTCATACGTCAAAGTTGTCAATGCGCATGACGTTCTCTGTAACATTGTTCGCCACGAAGTTCAGCGACTCCACGGTTGCATCGGCGATGCCGAACGCGATAGTTGTCACGTCTGGAACACGCATAGATGAACAACTTGGATCTCTTTTTTACATGAGATTTACACAGGAAATGATAGAAATTTTGCACTTGCATATGTATATGCGCCTAGTGAATATGTGATTCTCACAAAAACAAAATAATAAATCGAGCATATTGCAAAATAATCGAATAGGAACTACTCTTCTCCGCCAGGTGCTGGCTGATTGTGAGGACACGTTGGTTGCTGTCGTCGTCAGCGAAACGGCAGTCAACCTGACCGTCAGTCATGACAATCAGCACTTTCTGTCTTTTGATAATCTTAAACAGTAATGTTGTTTTGTTATATTAAAAGCAACGGAACAAAACAGGAGAAAGCGGGTGAAAGAACTGCCCAAATTGTAGCCGTCGCCAAAGAAGTGCTTCCCCGAAAGTTTCATATAGTTAGACGTGCAGTTTATTGCCTGAATTTAAGACAGCCTGTCAGTAACCTGCGAGCACGGCCTGCCTTGGGGACTTTTCTTTCATTCAGCGCACGGAATGAAAGAAAATCGCAAACCTTTAACTGCTCGACGAGCTCTACAAAATGGACAGTATTACGATTTTTTTTTTACAAAACTTTTCGTTCGAGATACGCTACTACCTGTTTTACAATTCTTTTAATAATAGCTTTGTTCAAATGTAGTTTTTCTTCGTGATTTATATACCATTTAAAGGAGGCGAAAACTCACTTTTTTCGCTATGAATGTGATACCGAATATGTGTCCGGATTGTGATTACGAATGCATTAGCAAAGACATAGCGTTCAAAAGTAAAAGTTAAAGGAGTAATTTGCGTCTGAAATATGTTGCCTGATCTTCAAGGGAAATATTAGTGTGGTCACCGTACTTGAAATATTACATTTGTCGCCATGGCTCAACAGGTCTGTAAGAAGTATAGGGTTACCAGCAACCGTGAAATAGTTTTCACCATCTCTGATTCGAGTACTGGACGGATACCGCCAATTTAAAATTGTGAAAGATGCAGATCTATCTGTTCTTTTCCAACTTTAAATAAAATGTATTTTCATTGTTATTTCAGAATTTGTACTTTACATATATGTCTGACATTCGTATCTGAACATTAATAAAGTTTTCATTGTCAGATGTGGGAACTCCAGCCCACAAGAGAGGAAACTAGGAATGCACGTGCAAATGTAGAGGAGTGGGAACGGCGGAAGAAGGCGAATACTTTCCGCGACTCTGTAAACATGGAAGAAGCAGCCAAATGCTCGTGTGGATGCTGCCCTGCGCGAGCAGATCAAGCTGAATACGACTACTGCTGCAAGTTACTATGGGAACAGGCACTCAAGAAGCTCGGAAGCCGACTTCGGGATGGGCTCGCCAGCAAGATGCCTGACCTGCAGGCATCATCATGCATCACCAATTGCACCGACTACGTGCACATGATTCTGAATGATGCGGTATGTACGCATCATTCTAGCTAGCAGAACAGGACTTATATGCTCCTCATAAAAAGGACAAATTTTAACTTTTTTATTAAAATATAGACTGCTATCGCATCCGCCGACATGAGCGAGTTCAACGGCTGCCCACAGGAAATAGAGGAAGCGAAGTTAGCCTAATTTTCTATTATTCAAAGCGTAATAGTACACTCATAAAACTTTCTTTTCTTCAGAAGGTGTCGATTCGGCGCTTATCGACTTTTTGTAGCCCGCTACGTTGGGCCTCTTGGAAGGCACATCAGAGTGCGATTGCCGGCGTGTGCAGTTCATGCCATCAGAAAAAAGTGGCCCAGCGCAGTCTATAAAGGATTCATCGAGGGCGAGATTATTCCATCTGATGAGGAATGAGATTGTTGCTTTACAATGTTGATAAAGAATGTTTATTTTGTTACAGTTGATAAAGCAGACACAAACATAATCATGGTGAAAATAAGACCAGGAAACCTACTTCTCCAATGATACTACAGATAAAAAAGTGTATTATTCAAGATGGTACTACGCGAGTGCGTATTATGCGGGGAGTATAAGCCACAAGAGTCCTGTCGATCCTTTACACAAGCGGAAGAACTGCGTAGGCAGTGGATCCGACGAGTCAGTCGAAATGATGTCGACGCGGAGAGGCTCACCCGAGTCCTCAGCACATCTGCACGACGATATCTATGTGAATCACACTTTGCAAGGGATCAGTATCTGCCGGGCACGAATATCTTAAAGCGAAATGCCCTACCAATCAATATGGTATGTTTAATTTGAAGTAGATTGGAAAGTTATAGGCGTATCAATTAAAAATTTCATCGCCAAATGAATAATCTAGATTAATTTATGAAGTAACGCAATCATACTGACAGCGTGATGACACTCCGCCGCCGACACCGGCAGTTGATAAGCCGATGCCGCCACCGTCTCCAGCGCCCCTCTCCTTTGTACACAGCATCCGTCGTCCGAGTCGTGACGCTTCTCCTGTAAGTAAAACTAATTATATTTCAAAAGCAGAATCATGAGAAGAAAATAACTATTTCAGGACAAAGAAGGCCCGGAATACAAGTTTCCCCGAGCTATAGTAAATGACCAAGACGAGTCCAGCTATGTTTTGGTGGAAAAAAGTTGTTTGACATCGTTACTTGCGCACTGCACAAACTGTAATCGGCCCCAGAGAGACCTCTCATTCGTATACAGTGGCTTGTCTGTCAAAGTGGACTACACTTGCAAAAGATGTGGACCTCTCTTTTAGAAATGACATTCGTGAATATTGCTACCAGGCTAGTTTTTATTAAAATTAATAATTTATTTAAAAAAAATTTCATACCAGATTCGCGCCGAGATGACGGAGACACCATTCGCGGCGGAGAAGAAGAAGCGAGCAGAGGCGCAGCGTCGACGTCTTCTCGCGCAGCAGCTGCATTCGCACCCGCATCCATCCGATGCGCACCTGGAAGAGTCGAAGTATGACTCGGGCGATGAAGATGATGTCAATGAAGAGGAAATCGACTTTGGTGATGGGCAGAGAACCGTGGACAGACTTGATGAGCTTGCCCAGGATTTGAATGAGTCATTCGAAATTGACGTTGAAAATGACTAGGTTGTGGAGAACTCTAGAACTCAACAGATGTTATTTAAGATTACGTATAGAGAGAGAGAGAAAATCTTTCAGATTATTTTATTTATCGTAGGCTCCTTCTTGAGCGTTTCCATTGTCATTCTAATAAAGCGGTTTTTTTTTGTTCCATATTGGGACAAATGAAAGATGGGAAACACAAAAAAAAAAAAAAAATACGGAAGAGATGACTCCAAAGTACGAATCCTGGACCGGCCAAATATCCTGCGGGGAAAGGAAGAAGGAAGCTTTTATTTTTAAAAAAAGTTTAGTTTTTTTGAAGAAAAAAAAACACGCCTGCCTGTTTGAGAACAGGCAAGCGTGTGTGGTAGGTGGAGCATTGACAAAAGAACTATCGTCATCTATTATGACACGCGAGTTGTTTGCTAAGAAGAGTTGGGAATAAGCGAAAAACTACAAATTAATAAATAAAATTTTTCAAAACGGGATTCAAAAACAAATAAAAAAACAAGGTTAGAAGCGAAATTATTTCCAATGACTTACAAAATAAGCCTAGTTTTTAGGGGAGCGCTGTTGTGGGATAAACAACGATCAGTGTAAGAGGCTCGCTATTACAAACAACGTAGCCACAAGTTGGAAGCAAACAACTCTTCCATAGTTCAGCTGGATTACCATGGATAAAGCATCTTGTTAGGATGAAGGATAAATGATATGCATCTTTTCAATGCACTTTACGAACCACTACAACCTGATAATTAACTTGGAATGCACTAAAATAATGTGACGCATCTTTTCATACCTTCGTCTACTTGGCCTCATTCTTCTTCTGCAGCCGGGCCAGCTTGTTCAGCTCCTTCTTCGACATCTCGCCCTCGCCTATCGCAGGACATCATTGTCATCCACTTCAGATTGCTAGAAAGAAATCAATTTGTTGTTCTCGACATGTGAGCAGAACACAACAAACAATTGCTAGAGAAATAAACGAGTAAAGAGTAAGGGTTAATTTATAAGAATATCGTTGCAATAAATACAGATAGATACGTTGAAAGCGCTTACACATCTAAAAGAACTTCCAAAAACGAACGTGTTTTTGGACTAACAGCTTCGGTTCGCTTTTGGAATGGAAACTAACATATGAACACTTAGCAGTACATAAAAAATAACGAAATTATGCGCAAAGCCGACTAATTGAGCGTGAAGTAGTTATACTATACTCTGAAACCCTTGCAGAAACGCTAAATAACGCGACTCAGATAACTTACCATTGCCCAACTATTCTCAGGTAAACAAAAACATATAACGTATACTAAACGAATGGTAAATCAAATGTTTAAATGCTAACGCCATCGTCAGGATCATTTGGTAACAAATCGTCAAACCGAAAGAAAGACCATTCCAATTACACGAACAGTAAAATACAAAAGAAAAAAGGAATCAAAAGTGTGTTACGAATCCATGGAGATGACGAGAAAAGTCTTCAAAACAAAGATCTTGGCAAATTGCCAAGATCACATTGATAAACCTACCGTACTATAAGATCGGCCATTTCGTGTTAGGAGTATCCGGGTTTAAACCTCCTTTAAATAAAAAGGCTTCAATTTTTTATTTCATTTTGTGGAAACGTTTTTGGCAATAAACGTTTTCGGGCCCGTATTTTATGACCAAAATTAAATTTTCATTAAATCGATCTATGGATAAAAATCTAAGTTATTTTATGGAGCTATCGAATGGTGAAGAAATCATGAAGAAATTACATTTGAACAATGTTCTGTTAGGCATAATAAGCTAGTTTTCCAGCAACACAATCGTTCTTTATTTGTGAATTAATTCAAGCAGCATGAGGGGGATTTGGTGCTACAGCACACAAGATGGTCAGGAGTTGCTTGACATTTTCTTTAACATCGAGATCCTTAGATCTACTATGAAGCATGCAAAGAAGCCATCAAATAGAATTCATACGTCAAAGTTGTCAATGCGCATGACGTTCTCTGTAACATTGTTCGCCACGAAGTTCAGCGACTCCACGGTTGCATCGGCGATGCCGAACGCGATAGTTGTCACGTCTGGAACACGCATAGATGAACAACTTGGATCTCTTTTTTTACATGAGATTTACACAGGAAATGATAGAAATATTGCACTTGCATATGTATATGCGCCTAGTGAATATGTGATTCTCACAAAAACAAAATAATAAATCGAGCTCTTGGAACAAAGATCTTGGCAAATTGCCAAGATCACATTGATAAACCTACCGTACTATAAGATCGGCCATTTCGTGTTAGGAGTATCCGGGTTTAAACCTCCTTTAAATAAAAAGGCTTCAATTTTTTATTTCATTTTGTGGAAATGTTTTTGGCAATAAACGTTTTCGGGCCCGTATTTTATGACCAAAATTAAATTTTCATTAAATCGATCCCTGGATAAAAATCTAAGTTATTTTATGGAGCTATCGAATGGTGAAGAAATCATGAAGAAATTACATTTGAACAATGTTCTGTTAGGCATAATAAGCTAGTTTTCCAGCAACACAATCGTTCTTTATTTGTAAATTAATTCAAGCAGCATGAGGGGGATTTGGTGCTACAGCACACAAGATGGTCAGGAGTTGCTTGACATTTTCTTTAACATCGAGATCCTGAAAAAGAGTTGTCCAATCGGAGGACTTTTCGTCACTACTCACTCTCTTCTATCAAATATCGATAATGAAAATAAAACTCGAACGTTTTCGTAGTACATGGTATTATTTTTATTTCCGTTTGCCACCAAGGTCAGAAATTCCTCGGATAGAAGGACTGGACCGGGGATGGCGATCGCGATAGTTGTTACGTCTGGAATATATATGAATGAACAACTTGAATACCTTTTCTTTATATATAGATTTCCTTATGAAATTTTAGAAATGTGCCTTCGAAAAAAAAATTATCAGAAAAAGGCTGATGTAAATGAGAAATAATGCAAAACCAGCGAATAGATACTAAAGTCATCCGCAAGCTCCTTGCTGATGCTGGCGATACGTTCGTCGCTGTCCTTGTTAGCGAAAGGGCCCATTCCGCAGTTCACCGTTATATCAGTCATGACAATGAGCACTTTCTGTCTTTCGACATCCTTAAATATTAACTTTTGAGAGAGAAAGAGAGATTAAAAGCAACAACAAAAAATAAGACATGGAACGGGAGGTAACTAACCGACAGGTAGCTTTTGCCAAAGAAGTGCCTCCCCGCACGTTCCATATCGAAGGAATGACAGTTTGACCAAAATGCCGCATTGTACTTTACGCTGTCGACGCCCGAGATAAAAGTGCTATTGGTTGTGGACTTGGCGAACTCGAGCGGATATCGTAGCTCCTCCTCATCAAAGTCTGGATATTGCGAAACGGCAACACGTGCCGCTGAGGTGCCTCGATCGATACGCTGGCCAAAGTCGAGTATGAAGGATTTCATCTACAACAGAATTTTTGCATCCGAGCAGCTGTTCCACTAAATTGTCTGGCATAAATACATACATATGTACATATGCATGTATATATGTTGATCAGTCTTGGTACCTTCTCGGTAGCATCAGGGCCCCATGCGCCGGCTGTTTCCAGCAGGAAAGCGACGTCTGCAAACAATATCAAAGACTTAAATGTTGTATGAATGTACATGCACCATTGTCACAAAAAGTGTACGCACCAATCAGTGAAGAACACTTGCTTGAAGACTCTGTTGTAGTTGCAGGCTCTTCGGTGGCTGGAGATGTGGTCGGGGCTATATGTACATGAATGCTTACATTATTCATTGACAAGACTAAGTATTTTTTCTACGCACATGTAGTATTGGCGCTGGATGCACTGGTTGAACGACGCACTTGAACTGTCCTTTTGTTTTTGGCACTTTGGCATTGAAGCGGACACCTGCAAGCCTTGTAATTACATGGCCGTCGATACATACATACATATATGTATTTCTAAGCTGCCATTTGCTAAACAGAAATTACTTGTATTTTTCAGAACATAAACAAAATAACATTAAGACACCTGCAAAATCATCGATCCAAAGAGGAAGATATGGAAGATAAGCGGAAGTTGCATATCGCAACCGTTCTCCAAATATCCTGTATGAAAAAAGAAATCTTTTCAGACATAGAAGCTATTTCTTGTGACTATCTCAAAAGTCTATTTCATACACAAAAGAAATGGGAAAAAGGCGAAGACAGGGTTGGTTAAAGACACAGTTTAGAATGCTCATACGTCTTATATATGGCTCGAGTCTGCAGAGCTGACCAAAAGGCCAAAATCGTTTTGCTTGCCTTACAGCAGAAATAATGCAATTCGGGAGGCATTAAACCGAGTGAAATTACACCTTGATCTAGAATACATCTCTCACCCTACAGCTCCGGAAGGAATCAGGAGATCGAATGTCCATTCCTTTCTGGCTTCCCATTTACATTTTTAATATTTTATCATGATTACTGTCTTTTTTGTGACTCAGATCAAAATCGTCATGTAAAGGCAAAATTGCTTGTGCGAATTGCACGAAAAACACTTTTCTCTGTTATGTGAATTACAAAAAGGAACGCATACAACACAGAGGAAGTGGCATATGTCTAAACGAAATAAGAGCTATCACTCGCCAGATCGAGTACGATGAAAAATGGGAAAAAAATACGGAAGCATACTCTGGGCCCACTGGATTTAACTTTGATATTTATAGTTAAGCACATGAATTATATAAATAATGCAATAGAATGAGAAAAATACGTTTGGGAACTCGCTATAACAAATTTTAAAAATCAAGATAATGATGAATATACAAAGAGCAAAACTAAGAGACCTTATACGTTGCAGTAGCGGGCACTACCATTTCTCCCCTCTCTCCCTAACACACAACTAGTAACATAAGGAAAAGTTAAAAAGAAATATAAAGATCCCAAATCAAATTACAGTACCCGGGTAAATGCCATGATCAAAATTCAATCGTAACTTTCGTAATGTTTTCGATGTTGAATTCCGTGTTTGACCCTTACATTGAGGCTCTCTAAAAGAATAATTAAATCACCCGGAATTGAAGGGTTCTCTTATCAATATTCCAACAATCCCGAGCAAAAATCGAACCTTGAAAACGGTCCCAAGCGTAAGTATAATGTTAAGCTTACAGTGTAATCTTGATTTCGAACCTTCCGGAGTGCTACCTCCCCCCCCCCACATTTGCTATCAAACATTCCGTTCTTATGTTAGCCATTCCGGCCATACACTCCTTTGATGTCCACGTTTCGGACATGCTCATTAGCCTTCACTTCCACTGAGATTGATTGGCGCCGCTCACTACACGATAACGTCAAAACTGCCTTTCTCAGCATAAGGAATGCTTCCACTTTCACATTTACTTTACATACGCTGTTAGAATATCTTAAGATAAACAGATCCCTATCTGCTAGGCATAATAAACTATGTAGCTTGACATCAACACAATGAAAGCGTTTTTATTCAATCAATTCCGGCAGCATGAGGGAGGGGTCCTGGTGGTAAGGGAACAATATGATTATTATTGCTTGCCATTTTCTTGAATTTCGTGTTCCTGATTATGAAGTGTCCAATCGCAGAACTTTTCGTTACTACCTACTCCCTTTGATCTACTATCAATTATGCAAAGAAAATAACAAATAGAATTCGGACGTTATCGCCAATGCACATGACGTTGTTTTGATTTGCGTTTGCCAACAAGCTCAGAAAGTTCTCGGAGGCAGCTTATGTGCTGACAAAGAATTAAGGGGAGGAGGAGGGGGCGGCGACCGCGCCGCTACCCTCCTACTACCCTCATCTGGCAACATACATATATGTATCTCTATCTGATCTTATACTTACTGAACTACCAAGTGTGTTACCGATGAACTTGTACATTTACTACTTTTGTGCAACTGTGAGAACCCCGGCACATCGGCACGGCTTATGTACGTCTGGAACACTTATAGATGAACATCTAGTATACATATCTTTTTAAAATACAGATTTCCATGCGAAATATTAGAAACCATTGCATGATTACGCTGGGCCTTTCGTCCGTCCTTTTGCATGCCATAACATTTTCCTTTCACATAGAAATGATGCAATTCGAGACGCATTAACCATCATACAGCCCCGGAAGGAAGCGGGAAACCGAATGTCCCTTCATTTTCGGCGTTCCGTTTACATTATTATTAAATATTTCACCACCATGAATCCATTTTTGTTATCTAAAGACTTTCAAAGTTTCAAATCGTTTTTATGAATGATAAGGAAGAAACCATTTTGCCAAATCTTCTGATCATGTAAAGTCATTTACGAAACTTACGAGTAGCACTCATACAGCTTATTAGGATATATTCCGTGCTTCACACCTTCACCGAGAGTCTCTAAAAGCATAATTAAATCACCCGGAATTGAAAGTTCCCTTACAAATATTCCAACAATCCCAATAATAAAGTGAACCTTGACAACGATCCCAAATGTAGATATAATGTTGAGCCTACAGTGCAATCTAGATTATGAGTCATGGAATTGTGAAATAGGAAGATGATGGTGAGAAGAGAGCCCCAATAGAAGAAGCAAAGAAATAGATAAAGAAGAAGCAAGCCAAATATTTATGCATATTCGCGCGAAGAGCGTGAAGAAAGGATCCCATTAATCCCCCAGAAATAAATGGAAACAAGTTTCGCTTGATTGGGAGACTAGGATAGAGCCGCTCACAACGAGAGACTATCAATAACTGCCTTTCTTAGCGACAGGAATGCTTTCACTTTCCCATTTACATTACTTATGCTGTTAGAACATCGTTAAATAAAGGATCTGTTAGGTATTACAAACTAGCTTAATATCAACAGAATGAAAGCGTTTTTATTCATTAATTTCCGCAGAGGGAGAGGGTCTTGATGTTAAGGGCACAGGATGGTCAGGAGTTGCTTGATCGTCGTTTGATTTTTGAGTTCCTAAAAAAAGGCCGGACGCCTATCGGAGATCATTTCGATACTAGTCAATCTCTTAGATCTACTATCAAGCATGCAAAGAAGCCATCAAATAGAATTCATACGTCAAAGTTGTCAATGTGCATGACGTTCTCTGTAACATTCTTTGTTACGAAATTCAGCGAGGCGTAAGTCGCACCCGCAATGCCGAACGCGATAGTTGTTACGTCTGGAATAATTATTGATGTACAACTTTTAAATTGTAGAATATTGCATTAAGGTCAAATTGATACTATATTTCTCCGCGAGCCACTTGCTGACGCTGAGGACACGTTCGTCGTCGTCGTCCTCTGTAGTGAACGGACTATTATTGCATTCCACCTGACCGTCAGTCATGACAATCAGGACTTTCTGTCTTCTGACCGTCTGAAACAGTAATGATATTTTGAGAGAATAAAAGGGCGGAACAAAAGAAAAGAACGTATTTAAAATGACTGCCCGAGTTATAGTTGTCGCCAAAGAAGTGGTTTCCCGTAAGATTCATATAGTAAGAAGTGCAGGTAGTTGCCTGAATAAAAATTGTTAGGAACAAAACGTTGCTCAGAACAAAGAAAAAGATAGTGAATATTTTGCGTAAATATCTGATGGATAGTAGAAGACTGATTGTGAATAGTAAGAGCTCAGCATGCCTTATTGAATTTTACGTCTTCGACGCTCGAGTTGAAGGTGGCATCGGTTGTGGAATTCGCGAACTCGAGCGGATAAAGCGGCTCCGTCTCATTAAATTCTGGATATTGCGATACAGCAACGCGTGACTCAGAGTCGCCTCGCGTGATACGATTGCCAAAATCGATTATGAAAGCTTTCATCTTCAATAGACATTTTTGTAAACCTCAACAATTATTCAAGTAAATTTGTCTTCATACAAATATTCAACAGTCTTGGAACCTTCTCGACATCAGAGGACTCCATTGAGGAGGATGTGTCGAGCAGGAAAGCGAAGTCTGTAAAGAATCGCGATTAATTTTATGCATCCACCGTAGCCACAACAAGAGGACGCACCAATCAGTGAAGTACATTTCCTGCACACTGACGCGGGATCTTGAGGATAAACAGCGACATCAACGTAGTCGACTTTGCAGCTAGTTTTAGAATACTTTTCATGCTCTTGTACCGATATTAAACGAAATTTTAAATCATAGGCTCCTCTTGTCTTTACATACAAACAAACACGATCTTTTACCGATAACTAAGTGAACGAATAAACAAGAAAACGAACACGCAGACTCCTTTTGCCTCGTCGCAGTGTGCATTTTCTACGCAGTTGCATACTGGAACAATGTCAGAATGACCTTCACAAATCAAACAATTCTCCATGATCATTCGATGATGTAGCATTAGAGTGCTTAAATTGCAAGACATACCAGGCCTCGTGTCAGTCGATGCGGGAGTTATTGAAGACTCTGTTGTTGCTGCCAGTTCTCAGTTTGTTGGAACTGTAGAAATGGTTTTGTTTGCGCACAATATGATCAGCAGTCGGTTCATCGTATATTCCTTTTCGAGTTCCTGAAAGTGAGGTGACCATTTGCAGATATCTTCGACACTAGTCACTCTCTTATTGTTTGATTTACAATCAATCACGCAAAGAAGATATCAAATGGAATTTGAACGTCAAAGTTGTCGATGCGCATGACGTTATCTTTATTTCCGTTTGCCACGTAGGTCAGTGACTCATTGGTTGCATCGGCGATGCCGAACGCAATTGTTGTTACATCTGGAACACTTGTAGATGAACAATTTGTACATATATCTTCTTTTAGAAAGAGATTTTCAAACGAAATATTAGAAAATGTTACACTTGCAGATATGCATCTTATGTAAATAAGGTTATCACAAAGAAGAGTAAATGGAGAACATTGCAAAACAGACGAATAGATACCATATCTCTCCGCAAGATCCTTGCTGACATTGAGGACACGTTGGTCATTGTCGCCCACGTCAGTGTGCGGACCAGCGCACTCCACCTTACCGTCAGTCATGACAATCAGGACTTTCTGTCTTGTCACCGTCTTAAATAGTAATATTATTTTGAGAGAAGTAAAGAGCAGAGCAAAAAGAGAAAGTATTTGAAATGACTGCCCGAGTTGTAGTTGTCGCCAAAGAAGTGCTTCCCCGAAAGTTACATATAGTGAGAAGTGCAGGTTGTTGCCTGAATTTAAGTTGTTGGGCAGGGGTGGCCGGCCCCTGCCACCCTGGGGGCCGGGGCCTACCTCGGGGGCCGGGGCCTACCTCGGGGGCCGGGGCCTACCTCGGGGGCCGGGGCCTACCTCGGGGCCGGATATTTTCGGCCCCCGGCCACCCCTGTTGTTGAATACAAAATGTGGTTTAGAACAAAAATGAAAGAGATAGTGAATATTTTGGTCAATGTCTGATAGATAAATGACGACAAAAGAGTATGGAATCAGCATGCCTTATTGTATTGTACGCTTCCGACGCTCGAATTGAAGGAGGCATCGGTTGTGGAATCCGCGAACTCTAGCGGATAGAGCGGCTCCTTCACATCAAACTTTGGATATTGCGCAACTGCCACGCGTGACTCAGAGTCGCCTCGTGTGATACGATTGCCAAAGTGGATTATGAAGGCTTTCATCTTCAATAGACAGTTTAATAGCACCAACAATTATTCCAGTAAACTTTTCTGCATAAAAATGTTGATCAGTCTTGGAACCTTCTCGACATCAGATTCTATCATTGAGCTGGATGTGTCGAGCAGGAAAGCGAAGTCTGTAATCGCGATATATATCAAAGTCGTAATTTTGTACGTCCGCTACAGCCACAACAATAGTACTCACCAATAAATTGCGTACAGTTCCTGCATACTGTAGCAGATGGTTGAGTTGGAAGAGAGACATCAATGAAGTTGGCGTTGCATCTTGTTGAAGAATACTCAGTACAAATTATTTTGGTTTACAGCGAAGTAATTAAACGAAGTTTAATTACTTCGCTGTAAAGCAAAATACTAAATCACAGACTCCTTTTGTCGTTACATAAAAACAACCACGGTCTTTTACTGATAACTAAGTGCATGAATGAACAAAAAAAACCAACACGCAGACTCCTTTTGCACCGTCGCAGTGTGCATTTTTTTCGCACTTCATTGTCTCACACACTGGAACAATGGGCATACTTTAAGCAATTTTCCATGATCATAAAATGATGTAAAATTACAGCGCTTAAGAGAGCCTGTCTGGGATATTCGACCATGGCTAATACAGGGCGTGCAGGGAACAAATTTTTTTTATTCTAATTTCTTTTGATTGTATACTGTAGCACCCTATGGGAATTCTAAAAACTTTTTTTTTTTTCAAAAAAAATATTTTCATTTTAGCACAGTATACCTCGAAATGTCGGTTTGATTGACATTAAATTTTGAAAAGTTTATTACCCTATTTTCTCTATTAGTACCCCGGGGGTTCTATTTTTCAATACCCTTGCGAGAAGGGAGCACTATTAGAGGGAGGGGTTCTACTAGAGGGAGGAGTACTATTTTTCAATGTGAGACACTAAAAGTTTGATAACAACATTTTCTTCTCAAAAAAAGAAGAATCATAGCTCGAATTCATAGGAATCATCACTGGAATATCCATTTACCACATATTTTGAATGAATTTGCAATCAATTCATTGGGGAGACCCTCCAGGATCCATTCGAGGTACGTCTCGAGCTCTGTTAGGGGGGGGGGCACTATTGGAGGGGAGGTTCTACTAGAGGGAGGGGTTCTATTTTTCAATGGCTTTATCAGAGGGGTATACTATTAGAGGGGTGGGGGTTCTACTAAAGGAGGGGGGTACTAATAGAGAAAATACGGTATATGCAGCTTGCAAAGGGCATAAAGAAAGTCCGAGATAAAGTTTTTGAAAAAATTGATTTAAGTGGACATATTGGCACCCAAATTATCCGAGGGTGCTGGTTGGACCCAAAACGTTGTGAGCGCATGAAAACGACAAGCCCAAGTGAAAGAGGGCCATTTATTACCCCTGTCAAAGAGCTTTGTGTTTGGCTATACGGACTAATACGTATCGAAAAATTTCCCAAAACCAAGACTTTACTGGGTGTAGGGCTGTGGAAAAAACGTTTAAAACATGTTTGAGTCTAAAGATTTACTAAACTAAGCACACCTTCAGATTCCTCGTTTGAAAACTCGCATAAAAGATGTCTGATATATCTGTTTTCTTTTAATTGATGGTTGTTTTATATTTGAAAACTGTGTTTTGCTCGCATTAAATTCCCCAAGAATTGTCATTTTCATGTACAAAACGTATTGAGCGAGCCAAGGAGATTAACTTGAGTGAAAGGCAGCCTTCTTTTACCCCTAAATTACTACTGTTCTTCCATACCTAGACACTAATTATACCCGATACAGCTTGATATGTCCCATCCACTCCAAAAGTCGTCAAGGGGTGAAACACTTCTATCTCGGTATAAAGTTGCTAAGGAAAGCACAACTAGATATGAACGGCCCATTCTTTGAAAGATAAAAGTACTTCACTTATGGTTAGTAATTGAATGGGATGAGTCGAAATGAAGATATTTTCGTGTTTCGGTAACCCAAAATGTCCAATAACTCCTTTTGCGTTAATTTTTTAGGCATTACCAAAGATATTTTGACTCCAACAGAAAGGGGAGAACATTTTACCCTGTATATGAATTGCTGATGCAGTTATGGCTACAAGTTTATCGCTTGTAGTTCGAAGAACAAAATATTCCATGCCAAAATTTCCGATTTTTGTGACATCTGAACGATAAAAATAATTTATTCCAATCGTCCCCAAATCGTGCACAGGGGGGTTTTTGGCCATTGGAAAAACGAATATAATGTTCATTTTGTATTTTTAAAAAAGTTATGGCACTTTTTCTTCACATTTTTGCATGTTTTCATGTAACAGGACTAACAATAAGGGATTGTCAGAGCCGGCAAGCACGGATATAGTCTCCGGGCGAGTCGGCGAGCGTGGGCAGCATTATGGCTCATGCGGAAGAATATTTTTTCCCCAGCATCGCGTAATTCTCGCTGTCCTCGAAGAGCTTACTGTTGAATAAATAAATAAACACTATATACGTGCTTGCCAGCTCTGACAACCCCTTAGTAGAGGCTGCTACATGAAAATATGTGAAGAAAAAGTAAGAAAACTTTTTAATATGCCAAAATAATACAAAATGAACATTATATCCATTTTTTCAAAATTCAATTTGGTTGAGTTTGAAGAAATTTATGGTAATTTAAAACATTTCGACATTTCGAGGTATACTCTACTTAAAAACGAAAATAAATTCTGAAAAATGTGTGCTTCAGCAACCCTTTAAAGGAAATAAAAAAATAAAAAAATAAAAAAATAGTTTTGTTCCCTGCGCGCTCATAGTCGACTCAATCAGATTGGCTCTCTTAAATAGCAAGTTATACCAGGCGTTGTGGGTGTCGTCGATTCCTGTGTCGTGGGTGTCGTCGGTTCCTCTGTCGTGGGTGTCGTCGATTCCTGTGTCTTTTTGGTGGTTGTTGAGGTGGTGCTTGGAACTGTAGAAGTGGTGGTGCACAATATGGTTAAGAATTGCTTTATCTTCTCTTCACCTTCGAGATCCTGAAAGTGAGGTGGCCATTTGCACATCTTTTCGTCACTCTTAGATTTACAATAAGTTATGCAAATAAGTTAATAATGGAATTCGGACCTCAAATTTGTCAATGTGCATGACGTTCTCTGGTACATTGTTCGCAACAAAGTTAAGCGACTCCCTGGATGCCTTGGCGATGCCGAACGCAATAGTTGTTACGTCTGGAAAACTACTAGATGAGCAACTAAGATATCTTCTTTAAATAGAGATTTCCATCAGAAACATTAGAAAATATTGCACTTGCATATAAGTGCCTTACGAAAACAAGATTTTCACAAATAAATAAAATACTGAATGGAGAATATTGCAAAATAAGTGTATAGAAACTACTTTTTTCCGCAAGCTGCTTGCTGACACTGAGGACACGTTGGTCGTCGTCACCGGGGACAGAGAACGGACCAGTGCACTCCACCTTACCGTCAGTCATGACAATCAGCACTTTCTGTCTGTTGGCCTTCTTAAACAGTAACGCTTTTCGGAGAGAGATTAAAAGAAATAAAGATAGAGCTTGAATTAACAAACGGAGATGTAGCTGGCGCCAAAGAAGTGCTCCCCCGAAAGATTCATATAGTAAGAAGTGCAGGTGGTTGCCTGAATATGTTAAACAAAAATAAAAACATATAGTCAATATTTTAGTCAATGTCAGACTGCTAGTTGAAGACTAAAGAGTAAGGGCACAGCATGCCTTATTGTATTTCACGAGTTCAACGCCCGAGTTGAAAGTGGCATCGGTTGTGGAGTCCGCAAACTCGAGCCGATAGAGCGGATCCTCCTCATCAAACTTTGGACATTGCGAAACTGCAACGCGTGCCGCAGAGTCGCTTCGAGTGATACGCCGGCCAAATTCGAGTATGAAAGCTTTCATCTTCAATAGACATTTTTGTGTCGCCAATAATTATTCCTGTATATTTTTGTCTACACAAATGTTGATCAGTCTTGGAACCTTCTCGACATCAGAGGGCTCTATTGAGGAGGACGTATCGAGCAGGAACGCGAAGTCTGTTAACAATTGCGATATAGAAAAGTCTTTAATTTTGTGCATCCACTATAGCCACAACAAGAATACGCACCAATCAGTGAAGCACAGTTTTTGCACTCTGTTGTTGAGAAGATGAGAAATCAAAGTACTCGGCGCCACAGCTGGTATAAGAACACTTTTTCATAATCTTTTTGCGCGAAGTAAATAGCCAGTTTTAAACAGCAGACTTTTAATTGCACACAAACAACAACGTCCTTCTGCCAATAACTAAGTGCATGAATAAACAAGAAAACGAACACGCAGCCTCCTTTTGCAACGTCGCAGCGTGCATTTTTTCCGCAGGGCTCAGCAGGGCAGGGCACTATAACAATGTCAGAACAAATTTCACTTCAAGAAGTTCTCCAGTATCATTCAATGCTATCTGTACATACAATTACAGCGTCGCTTAAATAGCTAGACATACCAGGCCTCGTGCCAGCCGTTGTGGAACTTGTTGAAGACTCTGTTGCTTTTTCAAGCTCTTCGGTGGTTCTTGAAGCTGTAGATGTGGTCGAAAAATATTTGTGTTTCTTCCGATGGTAACTGTTTTGCTCATATTTCGGACGTTGAGAACATACGATACATATGGACAACACAAAATATGTATTTTTTATTATTAAGAAGTGATGCGACGTCGGCGCCTTCTAATCTTTGTATGTTACATTATTCATTCAAAAATAATATTAAAAAATAAACAAATCTACGAACGTGTATTGGTGGTCAATTTAGTGGTTGGACGTGGTCTACGGCACCTGGTCAGTCGCTGTTTTTGGCACTTTTCCATTGAACTGGAAGCCTGCAAAGCCAAACTATGCATGAAAATATTTCTTAATTACCATTTTCAAAAGAGAAATAACTTATAATTTTGAGAAAATTAACAAAATAAGAATAAGACACTTGTAAAAGCAGCGATCCGACGAGGAAGATACAGAAGATAAGTGGTAGTCGCATTTCGCAACCTTTCTCGGGTGTACCCTATCTGAAGGAACAATCACTTTTAAGACAGAGAAGAGATTTCAACGATTGCTTCAACGAAAGACTATTTCATAGACGAAAGAAAAGCGGAAAAGCGAAGATAGGGCTAACGACACGATTTAGAACGCTCACGCGTCTTATATATGGCTCGATTCCGGAGAGCTCCTCAAAAGGCCAAATCGTCGTTTCACATGCCATTTGATTTGCCTTTCCTACAGAAGAGATACAATTCGGGACGCATTAAACTGCGTGAAATTACACATTGTTCAAGAAAAAGACTTTCACCACGTACATCCCCGTTGGGAATTGGAAGACAGAATGTCTTGTCATTCTTCCTCGGCACTCCGTTTTATCCATATATTTACATATGATGTAATTTGCAATAGAATTCTATCATATCATGCCCGTACAATAGAATCAAAATGCCGGTGGCCTTAGAAAAATTATCATCTCCGATTTTGCTTAAAAGTTGTTTATAACTCAACCCTTCCATTCCTCACTCATTGTCAGGAGCCGCCGAAGTTCATTTTCTCTCCAAGGTCTCTGCTAACCAGGTCGAGCGTGCTCGCTTCATTTCGGATGCACATTGCAGAGGCACCGGAGTGCTATATTTCTATATCTGCCATATACTTTTCCGCTGTCGTAGGTTCAAATCATCGAGTAGTGCTGCCTAATAAAGGAAAAAGAAACAAAATCAAATCAAAATCTGCGTATGCGAATCGTAGACGATACACAGCTTTCTCTTTATGTGAATCAGAAAAAGGAAAGCATACAACCCAGAGGAAGTGGCATATGTCTGAATGAATGAAACAAGAGCTATCCCTCACCAGATCAAGTGTTTGGACGAGTGTTCTAGAGAAATGAAATGAAGATATTCTTCTATAGAAATGAAAGGAAGATATAAGTGTCATAAAGTTTTCGCCTATAATCACTGGTGAAAATAAAGAAAGAAAAATGCAGAAACAAACTATCCATGCACGCAACATTCTCATTGAATGGCATACTCAATTGGTCTTTCTTATCTCTCTCTCTCTCCTTCTCTCTCTCTCTCTTCAAACTCTTCTTTGATATTTCAAGTTAAGCGCACAAATAAATAGATAATCCAAACGAATAAGCAAGGATACGGTTGGGGCAGTCAATAGTCCAGAAAACGTTCTCCTTCTTTCACAGCTTCTTCATGGCAGCCATGAGCGCGGCAATGTCATCCTTCGAAGAGGGAGCCGATGAATCTCCCTAGAACGATATTTCAATGCTAATTAAATAGATATTTATTTCGTTTCAAAAATTTCTCTAGAATATTTAAGTCAACTAAAACAACATTCGAGAAGTGCTTTTGTTAAATTAAATCACACTGATTTGAAATGCAATATTCTCTCAGCCAAACTCATGAGGATAAGCAGGCTTGGTAAATGACCCCAAACGCAGGTATCCTAGATTTCGTATCCCACAGTCAGTGGCAAATATTCCGATATTATGTTAGCCATCCCGGTTTTAAACTCCAAAATTAACCAGCTTTCGGGGGTATTCAACAGCGCCTTGATTTCCACCCGATGGTAAGATCCATTGCTAGCAAACCTGCTCATTCTCGGGTGCGGCACTGCTGGCGGCACTCGCTGCAACGTACTCCTCCTCTGTGCCCAGCTCGATTCCATACTCGTTGTCGGCGTGAACGATCTCAAAAAGGATAGATAGCTTCTTAAATGCAAACCCTAGAAAACCTCTGTCACTTAAAACTTGCATACTATATGTACTTCGCTATTACAGTATGTCAGCAGCAGGAAGACAAAAATTGTATGCAGCTATACGAAACCCTGAGATAATTCACCTCTTCAACAACTTCCTCTTCCTTCACTTTGGGTCCCTCTGCAGCAAGCCTGGCCTGGAAAATTCGTTCTTTTTTTTAAATGATAATGAGAATATCCGTGTTAGTTTGTAGAGTCAATGTTAACGATAAAAAAATGCAAGTGAATATAAATTGATATAAGCGTTTAATATAAGTAAAACTTATGTCCACATATCCATTCTTTAATTAAATGTAATTAATTAACTAATTTTAATTAGAATTAAAATTAACCTACATTATACTCCCGCTGTCGCTGCACACACTTTGGCTCGGAGCAGTCAGGATTCGGCTTGAGCTCGAGTCGCTGGAAGAAATCGACGAGCGCATTGTAGCCAACGTACACCGACACCTCGCCGAAACTCAGCAGATATCTGGAATAGGCGTGGGCGCTTCGAGGAAGTTAGAGAGGTGGGGAAGCGAAAGAGAGAGAAAGAGAGAGAGAGAGGGAGAGAGAGAGAGAGAAAGAGACAGAGAGCGAGAGAGAGAGATAGAGAGAAGGAAGAATAAAGGGAGTCGTTGTAAAGATATATCCTTCAACGATCTCTCCTGTTTTTGTTGGCTCCTTGAACTGAAAAGCTCGGCCAAAGTGCTGCTTACTTGAGCGAGCTCTGGACCAGCAGCCCGGCGACGATGCCCATTGTGGTCGGCAGGGACGCTGCGCACACGCCGTCTCTCTTCAGCGTCTTCTCGTCGCCCTCCTCGGCGACGATTCCAGGCGGGACGCACTAAAATTTGAATACGGTAGGACAATCCTAGGTGGGACGCACTAAAAATAAATCCCCATTCGGCTGTGGTAACACTCTAAACATGTTTTTTTTCCTTCTGGTAAATTGTCTTTTCAAAATATTTCCTCTCAAATAACTATTTTAAAAAGAAGGAATTAAAAAAAACAGTGAGGATATTACCATGAAACAAGGAGTGCGACCCGGCTCGATCAGCTGA
Source organism: Allodiplogaster sudhausi (assembly GCA_945643635.1). Classification (NCBI taxonomy): domain Eukaryota; kingdom Metazoa; phylum Nematoda; class Chromadorea; order Rhabditida; family Diplogasteridae; genus Allodiplogaster; species Allodiplogaster sudhausi. Next base: position 4,159,621 of record CALZFC010000029.1, read on the forward strand.
ATCTGCCCGGAGACGGCGTTCTCCTTGACGCCCGAGTTCATCCACACTTGGTCGAGGTCATTGCATGCCTGAATTAAGAGCGGGGGTTAAAAAGGTACAGTATATTATGCCGTACTCATCCTGATTTTGGGTCTTCACTATGGCTCGTCCGCACGATGTTTTTTGATGTATATGTAGCAAGAACACCCATATTCCTAGAGAGCAAGCACACGAATATTTCCGGGTACTAGACTATATTCTACTGCATCCGCGACAATGGATTTTTTTTCCTTGGTGGGGTATCAAAAGCCACTTTGTAAAGTTATTCACAAAAGTATGGAAATAATTTAGAAAAGGATAGAAGAAACAATAGGCCAATATCATGTATGTACTAACTATTCTATCTGTTTGTTCGATTCGCTTCGAATTCGCTGTTATTGCAAATTTTCACCCATATTTCTGTTGGGTGCCGTAAATAAAGAAGAACCTTGTTGACGACAACGCGAGCTTCGTAGTTATCCACACAGCTAAGCACGAGGTCCACTCGGCTGCCTTCCTGACCACCGTGCCTAAAATACATATAGATTAGAACTACAACAACAGGACGAAAGCAAGAGCCAGATTACTGTAACAATATTCGCATTTCAAACGCATTACTGTAAGCAATGCAAAGGAAACCACACAGAAACAATAACTTATTAAACATAAAAATATAAACAAAGTAAATACTTACTCAAGTCGGTCAACAAAGTCATCGTAGTGGTCGACAGTGATGATACTGTAGTTGTGGGCTTCAATCTCGACATCGGGGTTGATATGACTGCAAATTCAAGAAAATACACGAATCGGTTGTCGAATAATTACAATGAAATAAACATGAAATAACAAAATATGAAGTATAATTTCATGACGTCATTACTAATCCACATTATTATTAGGATCATTAAAAATGAAGAGGCTAACACGAGCGTCTCTCGCGCAGCGGCCACCTTGCTCAGGCCGGCCTGGTGCGGTTGATAGAAGAGGCGATTCATGTTAGCGAGCTCGACCTTAAAGATTTTTTTTACATACACTATATTTAAATCATAATTAGCAAGAACAGGTAACAGAAGGGTGCAAATAATGTTCATTGAAGATTACATGCAAGAAATATGTTATACCTTGGAAAATAAATTATTTTCTTTTGTCCTTTTTGTCAACTCTCCCACCTTATCGTAATCGAAAAGGATGAGCTTGCCGATCCCGCATCGGGTGAGCATTTCGGCAACGACGCTGCCAACACCTTTAAGAAAAGTTTCGTTCGTGGAAGTTATCTTAAGACTAACTAGCATACTACTTATAGTTTAAAAAAATGCCAAAACAATTATTAATCTTTCATATTCATGAGATTTAAAATGTGAAAAAAGTTGTAATACAGTGTAGCAAAATAAAGAAACTATATTTCAACTCCAGAAAGGATGGCAACACTTGTAAGAAGGGCAAAAAACCAGAAAAAATCCATGGGTGTTACATCAAGAAACTCCTCAAAAGTCGGGGGTTGCATTACAAACCTCCGACGCCGACAATGGCGACGGTCTTCTTTCGTATCTGCTCATAGTCCTTGACAACGCCCATCTTCTGGAGGGCCATCAGGCGACTGTACGGATTCGAGTCGACCACCTGGAAATGGAAAAGGAAATGGGGTCAATTACAAAAAAAATAGATGAATAATAAAGCTTCCTATTAACTTATGGCATACCTTAAAGAAAGAAAAAAAAACAAATAAATTTTTGAGGCTATAATAAAGACATTCATTAACTGCGCTGCATAAAGGCTTTCGAGATCAGTGTAAAAGAATGCCAGAAACAAACAAAATATCAAAACGATACCTCATGGCTCATCTTGGCGATCTTTTGGCGCGGGGACGCCGCTTCAGACGCGGGCGGCACTCCTGCTGCTGCTGCGGCACTCGAACTGCCGCTCGTCGTAGTCGCATCGGCAGAGCGCGAGACGCGTTCCTTGAGCGCCCGGATGCCCTCGCTGATCTCGGCGAGTTCCGAGTCGAGCTTCGACATCACTGCAAGAGAAATGAATACGAAATAATATTTGCATATTTATAGACGAAAATTTACCCTTTTTAAACCACCAAATCGCCATATTTACAAAGTATAACAAGAAGATGAGAATACGACTAACAAATTTAAAGTTACGAAAAAACAACAATTTAAAAAAGAAAAAAATGGCGACGAGAACACCAATGCCTAGTTGGAGCGAATAGTTTTAATGCGCGCAGTGCAGCGCTACAAGGCGACAAATCGAATTCGGCTACCGGCACGCAACTACTAAGAGAATGAGGAACGTACACTAATATTTCTCGGCTTTGTATTTGCCCCGCGCTTCTGACTCATGTATTTCTTTGCAAGGATGATATTTATGGTTAGTATTTCTTATAATATATATGTCAATATTCAAGGGAAGGAAAAAATTTAATGCTTCGGAAGCAAGTTTCGCGGATTTCGTTAAGAATTTCGCGTATGCATCATCATGACTGCTCTAATCCAGGCGCGGTGTCGATTTCGTTAAAAGCTGTTCCCAATTGTCGCCTGGGCTGAGGATACTTTCCCCAGTTCTCGCGCTCTTTCTCTCTCTCTCTCTCTCTCTCTCTTTCTCTCTCTCTGTCTCTGTCTCTTTCTCTCCCTCTCGTTCTCTACCTACTTTCACCCCTGCCTTGGCTTTCACGTAGAATTATCGGGGTCCTCCGCATGTCTGCAGCTACAGCACAAGAAGGTTGAGGTCAGACTTGTCGTTCTGAACCATTTACATTTCACTGCTCTCTCTCTCCCTCTCTCTCTTTCTCTCGTTCTCTCTCTTCGCTCTATCTCTCTTCCAATGCATCCCGTTCCTTAAAGCGGCAATATATTTCAGTCCGGGTACTCGTGCGCGCTGTTCAAAGCTCCTCCAGAATAGAACGCGCTTGCAATCGTCTCTCTCTCTACCTCTCTCTGTCTCTCTCTCTCCCTCTCTCTGTCTCTCTTGCTCTCTCTCTCTCTACCTCTCTCTTTCTTTCTCTCTCGCTCTCTCTATCTCCCATCAGTCTCTCTCTCTCATATTCATGCTTGCTTCTCCTTTTTCCTTCTTCCGCTCTCAAGAGACTCGCGCGGCTCAGCGCTCTTTTTTCACGTCTCCTGTTATTTTAAGAGCAATCCAACAATGTGTGCCAGCCACGTCATAACTGCCAACATGATTTTTTGTGTGTAACTTTTTTTTAAACATTTTCTTCTTTAAAAAAAACTTATCGGGTTTAAAGACCCGAATCAATTTCAAACTTTTGTCTCCATTCACCACGCAGCAGATCGAGTTAAGCTCGTCTCTTGTAGCATCTAGCTAATGTTCTCTCTCTCTCTCTATCTATCTTTCTCTATCTTTCTCTTTCTCTTACTCACTATCTCTCTATCTTTCTCTTTCTCTCTCTCTCTTTCTCTCTTTGATCAGTCAAAGTGACCATTCATGCTTTTCTTCTAGCGTCATCTCTGTCCGTCTTTTTGACCCCCCCTCACCCTCCCCTCTTTGACCCAGGGGACGTCCTAGCGCACCTGACATGACGTGCTCATTTCCGCTGCTCGCACTCTCATCAACGACGCGCAAGCAGCGCTCCTTGATCGCGCCGAGCACCTCGCTAATCTCAGCGAGCTCCGAATCCAGCTTCGACATTGCTCTGATTAAATATAAGAGAATTATAGGAAAATTTTACTTTTTAAAACGCACCAAAACCCGTCATATTTACAAAATATAACATGAAAATAAGAATATGGCCAAGAAATCTACTCGTGGTTTTATGCCAGAAATACGACACGATTTAAAAGGAAAAAAGCAACGAGAACACCAAGCACAGTTGGACCATACAGTTTTAGTGCACCCATTGCAGCCCTACCTGGCGACAAATAAAATTCGGCACTCACCGACGAGAGAAAGAGAACTAATATTACTCGGCTTTTATATGTTCTCCACTTTTCTGACTCATGTATTTCTTGGCAAGGATTGGATCTATAGTTAGTTTTTTTTTTGATATACGTAAATATTTAAGAAAAGCCCCAAATTGAATGCTCGATTTCGAGTATTTCGTGCAGAAAATTTCGTGTATGCATCATCATGACTGCTCTAATCCGGGCGCGGTGTCGATTTCGTTAAAAGCTGTTCGCAAGTGTAGCCTGGGCCGAGGATACTTTCCCCAGTTCTCGCGCCTTTCTTCTTTCTCTCTCTCTCTCTGTCTCTCTAACTCTCTATCTCTCTCTCTCTCTCTCTCTTTCTCCCTCTCGTTTTCTGTATCTACTTTCACCCTCACAATCGCCTGCCCGGCTTGGCTTTCACGTAGAATTGTCGGGGGATCAAGCTTACACCCATTGCGCCGGACTCCTCCGCATGTCTGCAGCTACAGCATAAGAGGGGTTCTGGTCTGACTTGTCATTTTGAACCCTTTTCATTTCACTACTATCTCGTTCTCTCTTCTCTCTCTTTCATTCGTTCTCTCTTCTCTCTCTTTTTCTCGTTCTCTTCCTTTCTTTCTCTCTCCCTTCTCTATCTTTCTCTTGTTCTGTCGCTGTCTCTCTTTATATTCTCTCTCTCCCCCGCTTAAATATTCCCCTCTACCTATGCATCCGTAAGATCTTCTTGTTTGACTTTTCTCGGCCATACCCTTGAAGCAGCAATATATTTCGGGCAGGGTTCTCAAGCGAGCCGTTCAAAGCTCCTCCAGAAGAGAACGCGCTTGCTCTCGTCTCTCCTTCTCTCGTTCTCGCCCGTCTCCTCTCTTTCTTTCTCTGTCGTCTTTCATGCTTACTCATCCTTTCTCCTTCTTCCGCTCTCAAGAGACTCGCGCAGCACAGCGCTCTTTTTCACTTTTCCTGTTATTTTAGGAGCAATCCAAAAATGTATGCCAGGCATGTCATAAGATTTATTTGTCTAGTGTAGTTTTCTTTAACATTTTATCTATTCAAAATTTTTTTCCACACATTAAGGCATTAAACTGGCAATTTTAAACTAAATTGAAACAAGTTCATGAAAAACAAATTCAAGATAATTCAAGACAATCGAATGCTTTTCTACTTTTCGTCCGAATCACGCTCCAGCTGGATGTTCGGTGGATCTTTCCACTGTCACGAACATGGAACAACAAATGCACGCCGAAATGACAGCAATCTCAAACTTTTGTCTCCGTTCTCCGCGCAGCCGAGGCTGATCGAATTAAGCTTGGCTCTCCTATCTCGTTCTCTCTTTCTCCCTCTCTCTCTCTCTCTCTCTCTCTCTCTTTCTCTCTCTTTCTCTCTTTCTCCCTCTCTCTTTCTCTCTTTCTCTCTCCCTCCCCCTCTCTCTCTCTTTCTCTCCCTCTCTCTCTCTGATCAATTCGAAGTGACAATTCATCCTATTCGTCTAGCATCGTCTCCATGTTTTTTGCCCCCACTTTGACCCGGCCGACGCCCTAGCGCACCTGGCGTGGCTTGCACACGCCCAGTCGTTCGTGTGTCATATCCTCTCTCTCTCGCTCTCTCTCTCTCTCTCGCCCTCTCTCTCTTTGTTTTTCTCTCTCCCTTTCCTTTTTTTCTATTCTCTCTCTCTCCCTCTCTTTCTTTTTCTAGACTCTCTCTCTCCCTCTCTTTCTTTTTCTACCCTCTCTCTCTCTCCCTCTCTTTCTTTTTCTACTCTCTCTCTCCCTCTCTCTTTGTCTCTCTCTCTTTTTCGCTCTCTCTCTGGCACTCTCTTTCTCAACTTCTATCTCTCACTCTCTATCTCACTCTCTCCCTCTCACCTACCCTCTCTCCTCTAACTCCCTTGTCAAGTTTCTCCCTTCTTCTCTTCCTATCGTCATCTCCTCCGCCCATCCCTTTCCCATTCACGCTTCGCACCGCATGGCTTCTATCTAGCACCGATATAGCTCATCCATGAGTGTCTCCCATATTTACGTCTCTCTCTCTCTCTCTCTCTCTCTCTCTCTCTCTCTCTTTGTCTTTCTCCCTCTCTCCCTCTCTTTCTTTTTCTACTCTCTCTCTCCCTCTCTTTCTTTTTCTACTCTCTCTCTCTCTCTCTCTCTCTCTCTCTCTTTCTTTCTCTCTATCTCTCTCTCATTCGCAGGACACTTCTATGCGTAGCATAATCCTTTCAATTAATTCCGCTCGACAACTTATTCCTTTTTTTCTCCTTTTTTAGGCCGTCATTGCGGTCTTTCGTAATTTTTGTAATTCTACTCTTTTCCACGCTTCGTCCCTCTATTTTATGGACTCGCTTGTGCGTGCTTTCTCGACAAACATTTATGTACATATATATATGAATGATGTACCTTTTTATTTATTTTAAAACTTATTTATTCTTTGCGTGTCATTTATATGTATTATTATTGCTATGTAAAAATATTATTGCGGCTTATCGGTTCTACGCGAAGAGAGCAAGAGAGCAAGTAGATAAGAGATAGCGAGAACGGGCAGGTGATTGACGGTGGAACGAAAGAACAAAGAGAAATAGAGTGGGAGAAAGCAAGAGAGAGTGTAGGAGAGAGAGAGGGTGGAAAAGAGAGAGACTGTAGAGAGAGAGAGAGAGAGAGAGAGAAATGAGAGGAAATGAAGAAGAAGCGTGAAACGACATAGCGACGGCCAGCTGTCTCCGATCCGTGCAACTACATCCGTCCGCCTCGGGCAAAGAGTCTCATTGTCTTAGTTTCACGCGAGTTATGGCTGCTCTCATCTCTCATTCTCTCTTTCTCTCTCTCTCTCTCTCTTCTCTTCTCTCTTCTCTCTTCTCTCTCATCCTCTCTCTCCCTATTTCATCGATAACCCTCTAACGCTCTATGGTCTCTTTGTAGTGATGAATTCTGCTCCCCACGCCATCACTGTTCTCTCTCTCTCGCTCTCGCTCCCTCTCTTTCACTCTCACTCTTTCTCTCTCTCTCGCTCTCGCTCCCTCTCTTTCACTCTCACTCTATCTCTCCCTCTCTTTCTCCCTTTCTCATCAATCAGTCAAGTGTGAAGCCTCTCTCTCTCCTTGGCCGGTGGGATCTGGGACGGACGCGGCCTCTCCATCTTTTCAGCTCTCTTAAACTTCCTCTTTGCGCGTTGTGAGAGGAAATGAAAGAGAAAAAGTGAGAGAGAGTTAGAGAAAAAGAGAAAGTGAGAGAGAGAGAGGAAGAGAGAGGCAGAGAGACAGAGAACATAAAGAATAAAAGTGGAGGCGAGAGGCAGTTCTAACCGCCGCCGCCGCCACCAGCCCGAAGCAGCTTCACAGATATTACAATCACTCGCTCTCTCTCTCTCTCTCTCTCTCTCTTTCTCTCTCTCTCCTTCAACCAAGAGGAGCCACACACCAACACGAGAGAAGATGAAGATGAACATCGCCCCCCCCCCCCTCCCCTCGAGCTATCTAAGCACACGATGATGAGATAAGGGGATAAGGCGATGATAGAGAGAGGAGAGAAAGGAGACAGGGAGAGAGAGAAAGAGGAGAGAGGGAGAAGAGGAAGGGAAAGAGAAAGAAAGAGAGGACAGAGAGAGAAGGAGATTGATAGAGAAAGAGAGAGAGAGAGGGAGATAGATATGGAAAGAGAAAGCAGATCGAGGTTCGGCTATAGTTTGCAGTGATCCCTCCCTCTATAGGAGCCAAGTGGTCACTCCTCTCTTTTTTTCTCTTTTTGATGTGTATTTCTGAAATGTAAATTTGAGTTGTTACTGGCGTACGATTCGCTTCGCTTCCAGAAGAGTTGCGCGAGAGGAGCTTGGGCTACATCTCATTAGGTACACTTCCTAGCCAGCCCGTACGCTTACTACTGTCTTCGAACATTTGGCAGGCCCAACAAGAGAGGAAGAGAGAGAGAGAGAAAGAGCGTGAGAAAGAGAGAGAGAGAGAGAGAGCGAGAAACAGAGAGAGAGAGAGAGAGAGAGAGAGACGCTGGCAGACATGGCAAACACACTATTTTTTTGTCTTTCTACCGGGACTCCATGTCCGTGTTGGAAGCAGAGGTAGGGGTGGTTGGCTTGGTACATGGCTTGGTACATAGTTCTCTCTCTCTCTCTCTCTCTCTCTCTTCTTCTTCTTCTTCTTCTTCTCCCTCCCTCCCTCTATCTCCCTCTCACTTCCTCTCTCTCCCTCTCTCTCTCTCTCTCTCTCTTCTTCTTCTTCTTCTTCTCCCTCCTTCCCTCTATCTCCCTCTATCTCCCTCTCACTTCCTCTCTCTCTCTCTCTCTCTCGCTCTCTCTCTTTCTCTCTCTCTCTCCCCGTTTCTTCCATCTCGCGATCTCGCCCCCATAATGCCCTTATTCTCTGCACCCCTACTTCTCTTCTCCATCTCTGCTCTCTCCTCTCCGTCCTCTTTCCCTCTCCGGATCCATGCTCCACAGCTTGCCATCGATCAGTTTCCGCATCCCTCGCTTTACTCTCTTTCTCTTCTCATGCCTAGCTCTGTCAATTCCTTTCTCTCTCCTCTCTAACTCTGTCTCTCTCACCCTCTCTCACTCTCTCGTTCTCTCTCTCTCTATCTCCCGTTCACACTGTCCACATCTCTCTCTCTCCACATTCTCTTCCTCCCACCTCGTTCCTTGCACATGCACTACGTTTTTTTTTCCCGTCAGCTTTCGCGACCTGCTGTAGGCCGGTGGCTTTTCTTCGCCCCGAGCCATTTTGCGTTAGCAGTCCTTGGGAAGTGAGAGAGTACTGGGAAAGATTGAGAATGAGAGACAGCGAGAGAGTGAGAGAGAATGAAAGAGAGAGTGAAAGAGAGAGTGAGAGAGATAGAAAGCGAAAATGCCAAATATATCCTATGAATGCTGAGCTGTTTGCAGCAGTCTGCATTCAGAGGGAGAGCAAAGAAAACGAGATAATGGGAGAAAGGAAAAATGGTACTGGAAGTAATTGAAAGTTGTAACTATCTAGGAAAGAGAATGAGAAAGAGAGAGAGAGAGAGAGAGAGAGAGAGAAGGAAAGCGATATCGAAAAAGGCAAGAGATATCTCAATACAGAACGAAAATGGAACTCTTGCAGAAATTGAAGAGAGTGCCGGTGCCCTTTAACTGATTGTCGCATTCTCTCTCTCTCTCTCTCTCTCTCTCTCTCTCTCTCTCTCTCTATCTCTCTCCTTCTCTCTCTCGCTCTCTTTCTCTCTCTATTTTGCTCTGCTTCTCTAGTCCCCTCTCTGTTTCTTTCGCCCTCCTCTCCCTCTCCCTCTTCCTTTGCAGGTCCCAGCAGCAAGTGTTGCATGTGAGTCGCTGCCTTTTCCGGCACGGAAATACTGGCCAAAGTAAGAAAAAAGACGGAAACTGGCATAGCTTTCTATGTTAGCTTTTTTCTCTCTCTCTCTTTCTCTTTCTGTCCCTCTCTCTCTCGCTCTCTCGCTCTCTAATTGTTCTGTTTCTCTCCTTCTCTCTCTTGAGTGAATTTTTCTCTGTCTTTCACAATCGCGTATTTTATGAACAGCATTCATTAAATATATAATTTCTTAGATTTTCATCATTTGAACATATCCGAACGAAGATTTCTTTTTTGGTCAGAGAACATTTATTTACTTTGGGAAATTTTCCTTATTATGTTTCCCTTACTTGTATTTTCAAGGATGTTTTTATGCTTTTATTCAATTCTTTCCCCGAGAGTATATTTTACTGCCTGTTGTTGACCAATCTTCTTCCACTTTGACCGAATCTTTCATTCCGCTCTGCATAATTTTCTTCTCGTCTCGCTCAGCGTCGGTTTCCTTCTTCAACTTGATGTGTTTGCCCTCAGGGCCGACTATTCTCATGAATGCAGTGATATGTTGACTGACAGGAGGACAGGCCGCAATTTATGCTCTCTCCTACTACCGCTGCTCTTTCTCCTTCTCCTCTCCCACCCTCTCAGACACTCGCCATCGTCCACTTTCACGCGTTTTCTATCTCTCTTTCTCTCACTTTTCAATCATGCCATTTATTTTCATTCCTTTCCTACAAACTGTCATTCCTTTCTTACTGCATAGTATAATCACCGTATGTAGATATATCTTACGTTCTCTCTCTCTCTCTCTCTATCTCTCTCTCTCTCTCTCTCTCTCTTCCTGTTTTGCCCCGTTTAGGTTCTGCTGGTGGAAGGTGTAATTCCAAACACGTTCTTAATCTCCAGCAATCGAGACATTCTTTTGCGATATTTCATTGATTTGAATCATCGGAAAGGCATTTTATTAGCCGGAAATTTTTTTTTTATTTAAAAACTATTTTCTTTCCAATTCCGTCATACGCGGATGTTTTCGCTTTAATCATTATTACTATGTATCTAACAAAATAAAGAAATCAATATATACACATCTACAGTAAGAAAATACTGGCGAGCGCCTGGTCGGACGCCGAAAGGGCGCGGTGGGAGCCGTCTCTGGCAGCGGCAGCGGCGGGAAGTTCAAATTACGGCATGGCACCCGGCGGAACGGCAACTGGCTTTGTGCCCATCGGAAACGTCGCAAATGGCGGCGGCCCCACCAGCTACGCCACTGCCTCTGTCTCTGGTTAGATATTCTATCATTTGTATAATCTTATTTATTATTATTATTATTATTATTATTATTATTATTATTATTATTAGTGTTTACTTTTCTATTTCTATACAATCACTGACAGCTTTTCTTTAAATCTTTTTTTAAATCAATAGTAATTGAGCACTGTTGCTCGCAATTTAATTCACATATTCATTAATGTTTAAAAGCATGCTTTTAAAAATTAAATCAAATTTAATGCATATAAATGTATGAGTAATAAGTGGCGAATATAAATGTATGAGTAATAGCTGACGTGAGATGGCTGGATCTAGGCTGGCCACTCATGTCATCCTAAACAAAGAAAGGACATAGACATAGCAGCTACTGTAGATACATACAAGTAACAGAATATCCCATTCCTCACGCATCCTTCCTTCTTGCTATTTCCACTCATTTACATAGCCAAGCGCTATTCCATTGCCATGTTGTTTTCAAGGCAATACTAATCAGTCTCCCCCCTTGGCTCTTCGTGAGCGGTTGTCATCCTCTCGTTGGCCTGGTTCCTAAGATAAACCTGGGACCTATCCCACCCCTCGTCTTCGACATCGAAATGCATAAAATTGGACTAATTTACAAAGATAATTACAAATACAGCTTCTTGTTGTTGTAATTATCTTTGTAAAGAAGATTATAAAAAGTGATAAATTGCACGTTCACCAGACGATGGCCAGGAACCCCTTTGTTTTCTCTGCAGGCCAATCGGCCGTCGCAGCTGACGGCGTCCAGGGCGGCGGCGGCAGCGGCGGCGGCGGTCCATTCGGGTTCGATCCACGAAACCTCGAGATCAAGACCAAGTCCATCGAGCACACCCTCGTGCCGCTCGTCTCTCAGGTAACGCGCTCACATATTTTTTATTTTTATTTTTTTTCTCTTCTCTGCTCATGTCACAGAAACTACAGCAAAAAACCAGGTGTTACTTAAGAGGTTCCCTACAGTAAAAATGCGCATCATGACGCGCAATTATGGTTTGAATGGATTTAACCGTAAAAAAATATAAACCCGAATTGCACTGCTGCCCCTTGTGTCAACGAGCGAAAATATCCATTCGATGGTTGTTCTCTCTTCCCTTGCCGTCGTTCTCATGTTTTCGAAGAAGAAGCCATACGTCGACGACTCTTGCGTCCCTTCGAAAAAATGAAAAAATAAAAAATAACGTCACAAGCCAAACGTCATCCAAGCTATTGTTGACAACTCGTATACGAGCTGCTATTGCACGCTCATTCCTTCGCCGCTCCGCCGGTCGAAAGTGGTCGTCTCGAAGACCTCCTCTCCACTGCTCACATTCTCGCCGCTCCGTAAACATGCGAATCGTCGCATGCTACCGCATAGAATATGAGGCCGTAAATAAGATATGTGTTTACGTAGCGAATTTCGCGGCACTCCTAGCATCCTGAGGCTAAAAGTTGCATTTCTTCGTTCTACTTCTTCATTGGCACTGTCGCCGTCTCTGGTCTCTCGCCCCTTCCACTCTCTCTCTCTCTCTCCGTCTCTCTCTCTCTCACCCACCCTTCTTTAAACTCCTTCTGCTTTCATTTGCTCGTGTGTTCCTTCGTCTTTTTGCGAGTCTCGCCCGCTCCGCACATTCAATTTGCAAATAGCTTCAATTGGCGTGCTATGAATTTGCTGCGCGCTCTCTTTCTTTCTCTTTCTCTCGCTCTCTCTCTCTCATTCATTCTCTCTTTCGTTCCTTCTCTCTCTCTAACTTCCCTCGCCCTTTCTTTATCCTCCATCTCTACTTCTTCTTCTCCACATCTTTCCCGGCCCTCATTTTCTCCCGCCCTCCAGCACGTCAACAAGAGGGGCCATAGGCTATTTCGTGAAAGAAGGGGGAAAAGAGCGCGAACGGCAGAACAAAGCTACAAGAGTATGGCAGAAGAGGTAATGGTGGGATGGAGCGAGGGAGAAAGAGAAAGAGAGAGAGAGAGAAAGAGAGAAAGAGGAAGGGTGGGAGGGAGAGAGAGGAAAAAAGATTGGGAGAAGAATGCGCCAGTGGAGATGTAAGAGGACACATAAAGGTTCTCGAGAATGCACTCATCCATTTGTTCGCTCGATGCGCATCCTTGGATGAAACTGCCATGTGACATCTCTCTCTCTCTCTTTCTCTCTCTCTCTCTCCTCTTCTTACATCCCTACTATCTCCTATTCTATGCACCAATTATGTATTATATTCCTTATCTCGCGTTTTAATTCGATAATACCGTAATTAACTTGAGATTCGACTAAAAAAACTACGCCCAACTAGCAGCGTCTGTTTGTTTGATTTTATTTCCTTCAACATATTTATTATCGCAAATTATCAAACTCAATTGCCACTGCGGTTATCGTAAATGATGGAAAGTAAATTAAGTAAGTGTCTAGAAAACATTTCCACATTTCCACCTACTTACGGACACCCCGCCCCCTTGTTCAAGAAGCATCTAGATATGTACACATGATGATAGTCACGCACCTATCCCCCTAATCCTCAAGTCCTCCCCCCCCTCCCCCCGTAGGAGATGAGAGGAGACGGTTTTAATTATTTCCTTTGCCAACTGATGCGTATGGATAGCATCATGGAGATGTCATTGGAAAGGAGCAAAAGGGAGAGTGGGAAGTAGAGATGGAGAGAGAGAGAGAGTGGAGGGAAAGAGAGAGAAAGAGAGAGAGATAAAGAGTGTAGAGAGAAAGGGAGGGAGAATGAGAGAGAGAGAGAGAGAGAGCGGGATTGAGAGATAGATAGCGAATGAAATAGAGAGTGAGAGAGATCGAAGTAAAAAGGAAATTGTATCCGCACTGTTTTAAGCCGGCCGTGAAATAGAGAGAATTCTCCTTTCAGAGGTGGCTGGACACAATTTCCTTTTTTATAGCCGCAGTCGTGCAGAATTCTATTCAATGCCCAATCCAGGTCTTACTTTACATTTCTGCTAAAAGTTGTCCATTTATTCCTAGCCTTTATCTCTCTCTCTCTCTCTCTCTTCTTGATGAAACTTTTGTTCTTTTTGATTGAAAAGTTAAGTCTTTGTTTGAAATACATGTTGTATGCAGACAAAGGATAATGCTCTTCGTGAACTCCCTGCAATTTTTTTGCAAAGCATTCAAAGAATTGTCCATACGCTTCTATTTTTGCCATTGTAACTAAAAAAAATTTTTCCTAATATTTTACTTTAGTAGAAAAGCGTACAGAGCAAATCTGACATCTAAAGCCGAGATTCTGACATCATGTGCGCAAGAGGAAGACGGTTTTTTTCGGTGATGTGGGTGCGAGAGAGCGAGAGAGAGAGAGAGAGCGAGAGAGAGAGAGAGAGAAAGAAAGAAGGGGAGAGAGAGAAAGGCCAAAGAGCGAGATAGAGTCAGAGTGTGAAAGATGCGAGATAACAGGCCATTGTAGGAGAGAGAGAGTTAGAGAAGCAAAGACAGAATGCTCGTCGCATCCTCTCTCGTGGCTTGCCAACAGCTTCCTGGCGACGTTGACATGCCTTAGCAGGTGCTTCTCCTTTCTCTCTCTCTCTCTCTCTCTTTCTCTCTCTCAGTCTCTTTCTGTCTGTCTGTCTCTCTCCTCTCTCTCACTCCCTATTGCTCTCTCTCTCTCTCTCCTTCTCCATCTTCTGCCATGTCCCGTCATTGAAGCAGCCATAGTTCTTTTGGCTTTCGCCTTCCCCCATTGCCATCACTGGTCCATCTGTCCTTCCTGTTTTTCTTCTTCTTCTTCTTTTTCTTCCTTTACTTTATATTCCACTCACATTTCTCGTCTGACGCTTTCAACATTTTTCCTCTTGTATCGTCCCATCTTCTTGCATTTGCCCCAGCAGTTATTGGCCGTTTATTTTTTATTCTTCTTCTTCTCACTGGAAAACGTTTACTATCGTTGGTCGCCGCTAGACTCGGTGATAAACAGCACGAATGCTTTTTTTTTATCGCTTATCTCCCATTCTCACGTTCATCACCGAGGGAATAGACTTGAGAGAACATTATATGAAATTGGCCGCCTCTCCTCCTTCCTCACTCAAAATTCAATTGCATATTCCGCAAGTTCCTCGTCTATGGAAAAGAACGAGTGTCTCGCTCGTGTCCTCTTACTGGTCTTCGGTTTCCCGCGCGAACTTTGCCGCCAGTCGTTGCCAGTTGAAAGGAGGTGTCTCGTTGAAATTCAGGGAAGAACCGACCACTCACCACCTTCTGACACGATTCTAACTGACGACAGTGCATTTGCCTCCAACACATGGTTGCTGTTGCTTCTTGCATTGAAGACGACTCAGCTGACGAAGATCCAACCACTCAGGCTTCTTGCGCGTAGACGAAGAGAACACTGCTGATTTGTTCCCTGTCTTTTGCCCCTCCCCCAAGCCCTCTATTTAAACTTGCATACGAGCCAGCGCAGCTCTGCTCCGCTAGAACGGTTCGAACCGCGAAAGCAAAGAAGGCTTCTCCACTGCTTTTGCTTCTGGTTGTCTCTCAGCTTCATCCTTTCCTTCTTGCCACGAGATCTACTGCCTCTCTTCCCTCTATTCCGAGCCCCGTGCGCCGTGAGCCACAACACTCGGCGTGTGTGTGCACACAAGCACACAAAAACAGGCACTCACACTCACAACCACATCCATCGGAGCAGGATAGGAAAAGCGCTATTATTCTTCCGTACCCCTTCCCTTCCGTGCCCACCTTTCACGAATACACACACACATGTCACTCGTGGCCAGCCTGCAGGAATAAGTAGCGACGAAGAAATAGCTTCAACTACCTACTGCTGCTCCGGCTACAACTTGCCTAAAAAAGAAAGTGACGCAACTGCCACGCCAGCCTCCCACAGCTTCGCTTGGCCTCAACTCAGCCACTCCTTTCCCATTGTTGCTCAGTCAACAGCATGCACGCTGAGCCTATGCTCCCGCCACTCTCCTACCAAGACAACTCGAGTGCTCCTGCTGTTCCGGCCAAGCACCGGCTGCGAAGACAAGTCGCGCTTCCGCGACAACAACAACAACATCATCCGCCATTTTGGCCCCATTCCACGGCCCCGAACGGTTGCTCGTGGTCCCATTCTACGGCCACGACCGATAACTCGTGGCCCCATTCAACGGCCCCGACCGGTAACTCATGGTCCCATTCTACTGCCCCGACCGGTAACTTGTGGCCCCATTCTACTGCCACAAACAAGCATTCCTGGACCGATGACGTCATCTATGCGCCCCCATCCACGAGCAACTCGCCCGGCCTGCTCATGATCCAAGGAGGCGGAGGAACTCCTCGGCCCACCTCCTTGTCGTCATCTTCGCCGGCTTCACCTCTCCTACGCGCGCACTCGGGCCCTCCGCTCGCGCGGCCGCAGTCGTTGTCGGCCGCACGCTCCGCTCCGCACTCTGCTCGCTCCTCCTCCACCGACTCTGGCTACCACGGTGGGCATGGGCGATGGGGTGGCGTTCCGCGCCGAGTCAAAGTTCACGAATGCGACGCAGAACTAGCTGCCGCGCTGCGTCATATGCACGCGCATGCTCATACGCGACGCGACCGCATAGCGGATGAGCCACGCGTCGCGGTCGTGCCACGCGTTGCGGCTCAGCCATGCGTCGCGGTCGCGCAGCCACACTGCAGCAGTGCGACTAAAAATGGGCACCACTTGCCGCCTGACTATCCGTGCCTCGAGTGGCGAGCGAGCGCCGTTCCACTCTTGCAGATCACGACGCTCATCAACTTCAAGGAGAATCTGGCCGCCAACGGCGCTGGCAAGGCGCGCTCCGATCGCGCCATCCGCGCCGCGCTCAAGGTCAGATTTACTTAATAAGTTATTTATTTATTTATTAGTTTTTTTTAAAATAATTTATTTGTTGATTCATCCGTTTATTTATTTATTTTATTTATCCAACATGAAATTCATCATTGCTCTATGATACAATTATTTCATTATACGAATGAAAAGATGGATTTTATTGAATACGTTTCTTATTGAAACATTATCAGGTGGGCACCGCGGTCGAGTCGGCGATCGAGCGATTCGTCTCAGTGGGCGAGACGATCGGCGACGAGAATCCGGACGTCCAGCCGGAGATGTACGACGCGTGTCACGAGGCGCGTCTCGCAGGTGGGCAAGCAAGTTATAGCCGGCCTTGTTTTAGTCGGACCTTAATTTAGTGCTACCGTACTTAATGAAGATATCGTATTTTTCTTATATTTTTCTTACAAATCCGAATATTGATGCAGTAAAAAAACATAAACATAAATGCGCAGTAAATGTTTGCTCTTTTATCTTAAGTACATTTATTCATGTATTTATTGAGCATTAATATGTAAACTTATCGATATTTCAGCACACGTTAAGTTACTTGAGTAGCACTTGTAGGAGTCAATATAAGTTATTAATGTAAAAAATGTAAACGTTTTTTATCAGGTGCATCCATCGCGAATCTCTCATGCTGTGCGACAGATTCGACGAATGGCGAACCCGTCCTCGATAAAGTAAAAACAAAATAATTTCCATTTTTTATTCTTTATTTTTTAACCTTTTCTACTTGTGAGAGCATTCTTGTGTGCAAAAATGTAGCAATAACTTGCTTAGTGGCGCCTAAATCATTTTTGTTTATTTGCTGATGGTGAGCGTCATCTCTGCATTACTTCCATTCTTTTTTACTGTTCTTCTTTCTCTTCAACATTTCTCTTTCATTTTGTTTGCCTTCTTTATTGAGGGCCAACAGGCTCAAGCAAGCCGACATATTTTATCACCTTGATACTCTTATTGTGTGCCACATTTCTTGACTTTTTTATGTGCTCTGTATTCTTCTTCTCTCTCTCTCTCACTCTCTCTCTCTCACTCTCTATCTCTCTGACTCTCTCTCTCTCTATCACCTTGCCGCATTAACATTTTTCTTCTTTTGATCTCATGCCATTTGTCACTTCTTTGCACCTAAATATTTGCCTGCCATTTATCTTTCTGTCTCTTTCCCTCTCTCTCTCCTCTCCCTCTCTCTCTCTCTCTCCACCAGGCAACCCTGGTTCGTGCGTCAAGGCAGTTGTTGTCGTCGGTGACGCGTGTGCTTCTTCTAGCCGATCGCGTGCTCGTCAAGCATATCATCCGAGCAGAGGACAAAGTTCGGAGACAGACAGGGAAGGGGGCAACGAAAAAGAATGAGGCTACGTGTGCAAGATCACGCATAAAACATGTGTACCTATTGAAGGACACAAATTCATGTCACAATTGATAGAGACATAGTTCAATTTCAATACTATCACACACACACACACATCCATAAAGATAAATTATGTGCGCATGCAAAATAAATTGCACTTGAAGAGTGGCACCTTTAAAAAAAACGAACCTTTCAACCCTCTCTGCAGGTCGCTTATTCTCTCAGCAGACTAGAAGCTACACGCTCGTTCACGGAATTCGTTAAAATCTTCGCTGAATTTGGCGGTTGGTTCTGATTAGAGTTTACTTGTTAGTTATTTTGAAACGAAATCGATGCGATTACTTTATCGAGACATCGGAAAATAGCGTATGTTTTTAAAGGATTTCGAAACTTATTTGTCAGGCAAAAGGGCGCGAATTCAAGCCTGAGTTTTTTTTAAGGAGAAATGGTCGATTTGGCGCATCGCTCTGGCGATCGGCAGCATGACCTGAAGAGCGAGAAGCGGCGGGCGCAGATGGGAGTCGCGAGGTTTGTTCGTTTAACTTATTACGGCAACTCTTCCAACTTATTACGGTGTCATAAATTGCCACGGTTTCATGCACGTATTTCAGAATGAAATAAGAGTAGCGGTATGAGGCATAAATATCTCATAAACTGCAAAAAAGGAACAGCATTTTGCACACACTCCGCTGTCTCCAAATCCTTCGGCTCTCTCTCTCTCTCTCTCCCTCTCTTTGCAGAACAGCTTTAGAGCGTACGACCATGTTACTGCTGACTTCGTCGAAGACGTTGCTTCGGCATCCGGAAAGCGAGGCAGCTCGCCAGTGCAGAGATGGCGTCTTCTACCAGGTAGAGTGAGAAAGACAGTGAGACGAGAGAGAGAGTGAGTGGGCGAGAGAAGAGAGAGAGAGAGAAAGAGAAGAGAGAGAGAGAGTGAGTGAGTGAGAGAAGAGAGAGAGAAGAGAGAGAGAGAAAGAGATCAAGACAGAGAGAGAGAGAAGCAATTGAGAGAGAATCGTTTCATTGTTTTTTTTTGTTCGTCGTATCTTATCCTTTTCCTTACTTTGCCGTTCAAGTTGTTATATAGTTACTACATTAATACATTTGTACACTTCTTTTCAGTCGAAAAACCATTTAGAAAGATGACTATTTAAAAATTATTTCAGCAATAAAGTGTTCAAAAAAGCTTTAATCGTCTGATCGCTCTGCTTCCTTGAGATGCGACTGGCCCTTCAGCTCATCGCCGTCTGCATCTGCGACGGTGTTCTGCCACTCGAAAACGACAGGTAATTCCTGTGTTTCTTTATTCTTTTTGTTATTATATGTTTTATTAGCGTTCCGTTACAAAGCAAATCAAAGTAAAAAATATGTACAAACAAATAGGAGCGAGGTGGGTTTCTCAACATCCCTCCATGGTTTGGGCGTTGGATGACTACCGGGACGAAGATATGCATACGATCTCCTTTGCCAGGTACTGTCCACCGAATCCGGACGAGCCACTCGACATTGGCATTCAGCTGACAGCCAATGCAGCTGTCCGGCAGCTCAACGTCAGCAGTTCTTTGCCATTTTAACTTCTTCCCTCTTATTTCTTTCCTTTTTTCAATCCTGTTCACTGTGTAAAAAGAAATGACTGGACGCTCATGATTATGTATTAGCGGATTATTGTAAATGAATGAACGTTCCTGATTATGAGAGAAAAAACAACCTGTCTTTTAGACTTTTCAAATTGCGAAATTAAGAAAAGGCGGGAAAGTTTTGACGGATTACGGTATAAATTCTCAGGAACTCCTCGAGATGGTGCGCATGACATGCCGAGTGGGCGCTGGCGTTCGTGAGCGATTCGTCTCGGCCATCGACGCACTCTGCGAGCTGACGCAGGACTTTACCGACTCGGCATACACGTCGCATCATCATCGAGAACAGGTTTTACACAACAAATAGAAAATAAATTATTTAAAACTTGTATTGTAACAAAATAAAGTAATATAAAAATACATTCCAGATGCAATATAATTTGGTGATTCTATCGTTATTATATGCTTACCATTAGGCTTTAAAAAAAGTCAAAGACATTACCGCCAATTAATGTATAAACTGGAAAAAAACTTTCAAAATAAATTCCCTCACCAGGTGCTCGACTTTCTCGAAGAATGTCGCTTCGAGATGACGAATCTGATTCAGCCGGACAACACGAGTCGCGATGTTGGTGCTTTTATGAGTACATATGTGCATATATATGTACATATGCTATATTTTGTGTGTGTGTTTTTTTTTATTTATTTGAAATCAAATTATACTCACATCATTTGAGAAGTAGAATTTTCGTGCGCAAGTGAAGTTATGAAACTGAAACATGCAGGAATGTGCTTATCGTTAGATTGCCTTTCCTCAGGATCAGACGGAGCTACGCAACGAGGGACTCGAGGTGACGGTCGAGCGGCTGAACAGGCGGCTGCGCGACCTCGGCAAGCAGCTGCAAACTGTCGCGATGGAGCAGGTACTGAGAGAAGGCGTTGTGAGCGAAAGCGGACGACATCAATGTATTGGAAATATGCCCATCAAAAAAAACAGAAAACCAACAACGGAAGAATGAAACTCCAATTAAAGGAGGAGATCACCGAAAAATATTTAATTCAGGTTCGAATTGCCGCGTCTGCCCTGTGATTCCTCACTCTCATTCTGGCGTGCTATTTTGCAGGTCGCACAAACCAGCTGCGTGAAAATAGCACGCGTGAATGAGAGTGCGAAGGGCCACGGCAATTTGAAATATCACAAAATGTTTCGGTGATCGCCCACCTATAAAAGAGAGCACGTAATGAGTTCGAATATTTTCCTGAATACTATACTAGGTGTCTTGGCTAAATCACACGCTGCTAAATTCAGGCAAAAGAGCGCGAATTCAAATACTATTTTAACCTACAGCTATCCGAAGTGTTCGGCGCGAACGAAGACCAAGTGCTGATGTCGTCGATCAAGGCGTGCGCTGTCGCGGGCGACATTGACAGCGTCGAGAAGTTCCTCGCCAAGTTCCGCGAGCACGCCGAGCACATGCAAGAGGTGCGCGTCCTGTCCTTTTTTCTCCCTTCTCCTTTTTCGTCTTCTCTCCGCTGTACACTTTACAAAAACACAGCAACATTATGGACATGTGCTGTTTCCATTTTTAATAATTAATTTTGCAATGTAGTTTGTCGGAAATTGCATGAAATTTTGAATTTTTTAAAAGTAATATTATTACTCTTTGTATCTAAATAACTTTGCTCTTGGCACACAGTAAAGAGTCAGGGAAAAAGAGCGCGAATTCAAAAATGGCTTTTGTCATGTGTCAGGTCTGCCGTCTGCTGCATCACATCTCGCTGACGGACGCGCTCCACGTCGCGACCGGCCACTGCGAGCGGAACATGCGTGCCTTCGCGCCGTTGGTCAGTTCATTGGCTCCGCTTCGAATCACCTTCTATAGCTAGATTGGGGCCCTACGAGAAATTCTCAAGATAGGGGGCGCTAGGACACTTCTCTAGATGTGAAGGGGCCATATATGCACCTCAAGATATGAGGCCTTACATTCACCTTCTCAAGATAGGTATGTTTGTAGGTTGAGGGAGGGGGTAGCCTAATGCACTTTACCAGATGGGGGCCCTATACCTACTTTTTCAAGGGTAGAGTGCACTTTATCTCACACCCATTCTTCCTCACAATCACCTCTGCTTCTCCTCTTCCCCCATGTTTCGCTTCACTCAAGCCCACCGTATACGTTGTGATCAGCATTTAAAGGTGTTCTTATCAAGAGGACGGATACAGTATTTTACATACGACCAAGTACACACACATTAATCGCGCAAAGTTGTACCGACTTTGAAAGGAAAGAATTAAACTGATAAATATTTTCAGACTCTTCTTGCCGGCAGAACACTCTGCCTGCATCCCTCGAGTCGAATTGCACGCGAGAATCTCGAAGTGAGTTACATAAATCCTTTCAAAGCATATTTATGTGTATTTTTTTGAAAATTTATATTTTTTTTCTGTTTTGACAATCTTTCCTGCTAAGTGTTCTCTCTTCTCTCGCTCTCCCTCTCTTTCTCTCGCTCTTTCTCAGGTCTTCTGCGACACATGGGGACAGATCCTGAACGACCTCTCACGCCTGACCAAGGACACGGACGCCGCGGCGAACGGCCGGCTCGCAGCAGAACGCCAGGCGTACATGTCGCTGCCGCGTCCCGGGGTAGGCTCCGCCCACCCGTCCACGACCTCGCGCGCCTCCTCGACCACCTCCTCCTCGTCGCAGGACCTGCTGCCGCCGCTAGACCGCTACCTCGCCGCCGCCTCCTCTAACCCGTCGCTCGCGCAGCAGCTTCTGCTTTGCTCCCCCCAGCAATCGCCGCAAGCCACTATCCACGCGCATGCCCGCCTTCGCCCGCCCGGTCTCATCTGCTCCTCCCTCTCTAACCTCAGCTGCTTCCTCCCTCCCCCGCCAGTCATGACGTCATCGAGGACGGAACTCTCGACCTCCTCGAGCGCAACTCTTCTGCCCAGAGGTGGTGACTCCACCGGCAGCGGCCTGAACCGAGCCGGCCTCCCCGCGCCACCAAAGCCCCCGCGCGCACCCCTCCCTCCCATGCTGCGACCGATCCCGGTGCGGAAGTCGTCCCTCGAAAGCCAGGAAGTCACCGCCGACTTCTTTGGTGGCGGCAGCGACGTTGACGAGGCGGACGATCGAACGACTACGACATCTTCCGGCGCCGATCAGCAGCCTCCCGCTCCCCCACGTATACCCGCGCCGCGCGAGACCTCGCGCGGCGCCGCATCCTCTTTCCAATCCCCGCCGCTCTCAATCCATACCGCAAGCTCCGCCCACCCGCCCGTACCGCTCCCGCGCACCGTGGTCATGCGTCAGAGTCAAGGGCACGGCGCGCCCCTCTCACCCACGCATCCCAGCAATCGCGCCGAGGAAAGGCGCCATTTCGAATATCGCATGAGTCTCATCCTAGACAATCTCCAAGACGATCGAATGCGAGAGTAGTTGCGAGGCGGAAGCATTACCATTGCGGAAAATACCATTGCGGAGCAATACCATATTTTTCGCAGCGAAAAGCGCACATTCATACCATATGGCCATGCAAAAGAGTACTGCGAGAGAACTGATATTTATTCCCAAAGTGAATTAAATTTACATATATTCTGATTGGTGTCTGTGTTGACGTTTCCCTTCTTGACATGTTAGCCTCTAACCTTCTCTCAATCATATTTATGTTGTCGTTGTGGCAGTGATGTGCTATGTAATGTCTCGATATTGTTTTGTGATTAAGCTCCCCCCCCCCCCTTTTTCAGGCTGTGATTTCTGGAATCTTCATAGGAAAGTCGCGCTATTGCTGGAATCTTCATAGGAAAGTCGCGTTATTCATCTGCTCAATCTCGTCATAGGCGGACATGACTTGTCACCTTCCTACTTACATAGATTTATGCGAAATCCTCTAGGACATTATCTCTCCTGCACATTCGGTCGATTTACCACCATAGACATTATCAAACTTTCGATCTACTCCAAAGATGTAACAAATAATTTTGCGAAACTGCATGCATGGGCATTTGCATACATACATATCGTTCGTAATGTAGAGAGTGTGTTTGTGTGTGTGTTTTGTTTGATATCTATAAAGAATTATCCTGTTTTTGAGGCTTCATCCCAGACTTTGTGCCGAACTACCCTAAAGTGTGGCTTGAGTTTCTGATTGCATGAATCTATCAAACAGCAAAAATGTAAGATTGCTTTAAACTTTACGCTTGACGGGTAACGATTAAGGGGCCTGGCTATTTCAGTGTGTCGTTAAACGCGCTCGCTCATTATTTCGGCTCCAACCAAAGGACCTTGCGAAACCATAATCTTTGAGTTACAGTAACGTGGTGCAAAAAAAGTGAATGTTTTGGATTTTCATGAATACTTTCCTTCAAAGTAGCTGAAAGCTAACGAAATATGTGTGAAAAGCCAAAATATGCAGCTTTATGGTAAGCAACTGTAGCTTCGAGGACGAACATGTGTATAATATTTTAATGTATAGAAAGAAAAGCGTTAATAAGTGAAAATCATGAAAATTTGTTATTGGTGTATAATTTTGAAAAAAAAAATCGAATGTGGATATATATTATTTGCAGAAGCACGGCACAACACAGAAGCCGTCAAAGCCAATCACGCTTGATGTCGAGGTATGCCAAAGAACTTAATATATATGTATAGATTATATGTATATTTACGTATGTATTTACTATGTATTTCTCTTATTGTTAGTTAAAAATTTACTTTAAAAAATATCACTTGCAAAAAACCCAAATATAATCTTTCTCACGCACATCTTTCGACCTCTGTGCAGGACCAACAGAAGATGGCCAAGGTCGGCCTCGAGATGAAGCTCTTGACTTCTGAAGTGGACGCCGAGGCCGAGAAGTGGGACGAGTACGCAGAGAACGACATTGTCAAGCGGGCCAAGGTTGGGGAGCCTCCAAAAAAACTCGCATTTGAATTCGCGCCATTTTTACCCTGATCGAATTTCATACGATTTAGAGAGACGATAGAAGAAAAATCTGAAAAATATTCAAGTAAATTACGGTGTTCACTTTCGCACTCTTTTAAGGCGGCGCTTTGCTATGATTATTGAAGCTTCACCAAGGATATGCAGTTGAACATTCTCTCCGTTTTCCAACTTTCGTCCTTTTTCAGGCAATGTCATCAATGGCCTACAATATGTACTTGTTCACACGAGGCGACGGGCCGCTCAAGACGACGCACGACCTCTTCACCCAAGCAGAGTTCTTCGCCGAGCAGGCCAACAAGATGTACAAGACGGTCCGCGAGTTCAGCTACGAGGTCAGTGAATGCTCGGGCTCAGGAGAGAGTGAGAGAGAGAGAGAGTGAGATAGATAGAGAGAGATAGAGTGAGGGAGAGAGCAAGAGAGAGAGAGATAGAGAGAGAGAGATAGATAGAGAAAGAGAGAGAGAGATATGGCGTGGAAGAAAAATGATAATACTTTATAAAGCCGAATTTAAAAAAAAAGGAAGACAGGTAACGAACGAAAGGACTTGCAATTTTAGATAAAGAGGGAGAGAATAATACATCTCAGGTGCCTGGAAGTGCAGAAAAGTCCGAACTGTCGACGATCCTCGAGAAGATTCCGCTGCACTGCCAGCAGCTTCAAGTGCTCGTCAAGAGTCCCACCGTGGGCAAAGCGGCCACTTTCGGCAAGGCTAGTCATGAGAGACTTCCTTAACTAGTGTGGCATATGGTCATTTTTCTTGTATGTATATTTTCCTTCAAAGTAGATAAAAGTAAATGAAATGTTCAGCATTACCTCTTGAAGGAAAATATGCAAGAAAAAGAAAAATATGCACTTTTATTGTATGCTACTGTAAATTGAATATCAACAAAAGCTCAATTGATTAAGCTCTCGACTAGTGGACATTTAAAGCGTATCAGGGCATTGCAAATCTTGGTTTTTTTTGCTTTATTTTCATTAATGTAGAAAAGAAAAGAAATCAAAAAATTTCCAGGTGGACTCCGTCATTCAAGAGACCAAGAATCTCATGAATGAAATCGCAAAACTTGTGACTGCTTCTTTTGTCTGCGCGACAAAGGTGAGCGAGAAGTTGAAAGAAAGAACTTGAGAAGGCGGCGAAAAGGATTTACACTCAAAAGAAGGGGAGACAGAGAGAGAGAGAGAAAAAACGAGAAATAGCCTGCTTTGCTATGCACACAAAATAGAGGGAGCGAGATATGGAGAGAGAGAGAGAAATAGAGAGAGAAAGAGCAAAGAGAGAGAACAAAGAGAGAGAGAGAGAGTAAGTGATGCAGACAGTCTTAGTGACCTCCCTAGAATCATCTTGTCATCTGCAGGGCCTCAGGCTTATTGTTAGGCCTTGATTGGGGTCAAAATTGGGCGGCCTCGCCTAGTCAATTAAACTTTAATAAATAGAGTATGACCAGAGGATTCTCTTTTCTTTTATAGCTTGAGAGCGAGCCAAAGGATGCATCGTAAGTTGCAATGTCTGCCCTAGTCACCTCTCTTTTTCATCTCGTTTCTCTCTCTCTCTCTCTCTCTCTCTTTCTCTCTCTCTCTTTCTTTCTCCCTCTCTCTCACTCTCTTTCTCTCTCTCATTCTCTCTTCCGCTCCCTCTCACACGCGTTCGCCTCTCCTAAGTTTGGCTGTGCAGCCAATGCTAGCCTCTCAGCACGACTCTCACCCACCCCACTCAAGCTAGCGCTTCATAAATATTGATTGACAGCAGAAGAAAAGAAAAGAAAGCAACATTTTTCTTCATTGTTTGTTTATAAGCAACATTTTTCTTCATTGTTTGTTTGTATGTTCATGCCTAGTTTGCACAATGTTTAAGAACGTAGTTGACGTTTTTGAGCCCTCCCCGCCCCCCCCCCAACCATTTGGCACCGATCACACACTTCTTCCGCAGGCCCTTCGACTCCCGTACTCATATATCAAACCCTGCAAGCGTGTTTCCAACGGTGTGACGTAGAAGCCCTACCGGAAAAAAAACTTATTTTCTACTCGCTTTTACCCTTCCAGCATATACATATATGTATGTATCCTTCTGGCTCTGCTCCTCAACAAAAAAAATCCTCCGTATTTTCTCCAATATCAGCACTTAGGGAATTTTTTTTATTCATTAGTTTCTCTTCTCGCCCAAATCGCACGCTGTAGCTGCCATGTGCTTCCCAGATATGCATTAAAGTAAGTAAGTATAAGTATATGTTTCTAAGTGTGAGAGCACAGCTCAACTAGATGGATACTGTAGTCGCGATAGGACTTGGAAGTATTTGAACCGATCATTCTTGCTCTCTTGCAGTTCGAGATCGAATTTCGCGGTGGCAGCGTCCCGCGCAGCATGCACGGCGACGCGCTGTTCGACACGGGCGGTGCAGGTATTATTTTTAAATTAATTTTAAATTAAGTCTTTTTCTAATATATATATATATATATATTTGTAAAAATAAAATAAAATCGTGCGTTTATGGTAAAAGATGCTAATATTTTGAGGCAAATTAATATTACTGTTATGTTCTTGGGTTAACAATATCTTTCGATAATGTGTCACTGTCGAACAAATATCTTCCTAACGTGTGTAGGGATACAGTCTGCCTTCAAGGCTTCAACCGGGTCACCTCTAGTACCCACGCACAAGCGTCGGGCAATAGAGCACTCTTCGGTGGCCCTAGCCAGAGGTCACGCACAAGCGTCGACCGGGTTGCGCCCAAGCGCCAACCACTTCACAGATCAAACACTGTGAAGCCTTCGGTCACGCACTCGCGTTCAACCGGGGGAAGACCTTCTTGTAGACTGCAGAAACGCCGGAGAGGATGTAGAAGCTTTATTAGCTGTAGAACTGTAGAACAGCGACAACAGATAGCGAGGTCGACAAATGCCGCACCCTACATCGGGCGTATTTATAACAACATACATAGTGGGCGTGGCCAATTAACGAGTGAGAGGCGAGGGAGGCTACTGGATAGATAGAGATAGACGTAGCCTTAAGATGTACGTATAATAAACTGTGTATAGCGAATGCTAATAACACAACAATTACTATGAAGAAAATGAAGAAAAGAGATAGCAAATGACGAATTGTCATAAAAGTTACCGTACATGTGCATACTTGTACACTATAAATAACTTCCATCTTCATTCACACTATAAATGATTTCAGGCGGACACGGCGGCTCCGCCAGTCGTGAATCATCGCTCTGGCGACGCACGCCCTCCATTAGACGCACCGCTCCACCACAGAGTCAGTACCGTAACCGAAAAACTCATTTTGAATTCGCGCGAATTCGCCTGATTGATATGACTTCGATATTCAGGAAAATGCTAAAAGATTACGCTACATTTGCATGATTGTTTAAATTGCTTTGATAATTTATTATTTACTTAAATTTATTTTTAAAATGAAGCTTTTCTTCTGTCAATCCGTAGTTCATACAGCTGATGTCATTTTCAGGCAGACCTGGCGGAGCTTCCGGTTCGAACGGCTACCAGCTATAGAAGCAGGTTTGTGTACATTTCGTCATCATTTTTGTATTTCATGAATTCACATGTATATACATACATAATTGCAATCCATTAATACCCTTCTAATTATGCCTTTCAGTGGAATAATCAAAGGCTACACTTAGTGACAGCAGGATTTCGTAATATGGTAAGCGAACGATTGAGACTAGGCTTATCGTTGAAGGTGTGCTGTTAGAGTGAAGATGCATGGATATGCATGCGTACAACATTACTTCTAATGTTACGTTCCAATGTTACGGTCCGCAACTCTGTAAAAGGTCATAATTATGAAATCACCCCAGAGACGAGCATCATTCTAAATTGTTTTTTTTGCAGTTAATCAATATTATTATTCTCACATGCATGGCGATTCTATATCGATGAAAGTTTGATTGTGCATGAACTGTCCAAAATGAGTGGGAATCACAGCGTATCGTTGCATTACTTCATCTTATCTTTCTCTATCTCATTCGCTGAAATTCTTCTAGTTCTTTCTGCTTTTGGGAGTCCATCTCTCACTCTTTTCTGGGATTAATTCTCATTGTCAGTTCTTCCTTTACTGCATGTTGCCTGCGTTTGTACAGTTGTCAAGCATGTACATTGAAAGACGTTCGTATCCACAACTGTCTTGTGGAAAGGTCTCAAAGACACTGATATATACATATGTCAAAGGCTCTTTGCAAAGGGCGGTAAATCTGAAACATGTCTCGCATGAAGAAGAAGAAAAAGAGTTGCATGATTCTGTATAAACATTACAACAAATCTTCAATCATGAGTGCTTAAAGGAAGGTGATCATCGAAAACATTTTCAAATTGCCGCGGCTCCTTGCACTCTCATTCGCGCGTGTGCTATTTTCACGCAGCGTGTTGTTTGTGCGACCCGGTGAAATAGCACGCGAAAATAGGAGAGTGACCACAGGGCGACCGCGGCAATTCGAATCTGCATTAATTCTTTTTTTCGGTGATCGTCTTCCTTTAAGAAATGTTCAAGGTGCAATTATGGTTTCTAGTTTTATTTTTTTCTTTCATTCAGCCGCCCGTACTGGTGGGAGCCGGTCGTCTCTTCGTCCTCCTCTTCCTTCACCACCTCCGATGTCTCATCAGCTGCTGCTCCCTCGCCGCCGCCCGCGCCCAAGCTTCCTCCGCCTCATGCCCGTCTCTCCTTTCGCTGCTCCAAGCCCTGGCTGACCTCGGACGAGATCATCGACTACCCTTCGCCGCCCACTCCTCGCTTCTACGAGCCAGTCTCTCCTGCGCCGCCCAACGACCGCCTCCTGAGCCGCACCAACAGTCGCACCTCGTCGTCCGGTGGCGGCGCCAACAACAACAGCCTCCACCCCGAGAGGCCCGCACGCAAATTCCTTGGCATGTTTGGCAATATGCAAAAACGCAAGCAACACCAGCAGCACTTGCGAGAAGAGCGGCAGAGAGCAGTGCTCTAGAAGCTAAAAAAAATTTCTTTTCTTTTTGCCCTCCCAGAATTCCCATCTAACCGTAACTGGCTCCTTTCTGAAAAAGAAATCCCATACAAGCTTTGCGAAAATGACTGCTTGTAAGAAGCTTATTCGTATTAAATATTTTATTTTTGCTCGCCGTATCAATGACATATTCTCTTCGTTCGCTTGCCTGCCAATGTGTGTGTTTTTTTTGCCGATTCGAAAGAAGTACTACGTTGACAGTACCATTTCTTCTACTATAATGTACAGGCCTCATCTATCGCGCAGACTCTTCGGATATTCTCTCTAGTACCGGTCGAGTAGAATAGCCACGGTTCAATGAAGTCAAGGATTTTGAGTGCGTATATGTGCAGCGCGCTTTTATATGCTTTCGCTCGCATAATCCTACCATATCGAGGCACCGCCAATTTCTATAGACTACAAGGCTTTTCTTCTTCTTCATCTTTTCTGCCCTTGTTGCTTATTTCTTTGTTATATGTAGGCTTGACATGCGAAATGCTGCTGCGACCTAAGCCTTCATAAAGCAGGCATTTTTTTTCCCTCTCCAGCCCTTGCAAATGGCTTTTATCCGTAAATCTGTAAAAAGAAAGTAAAAAAAAATTATCCGTAAAAAGATCCAGACTCGCATTGGTAGTGCTCATTCCTTTCTTCGTCGAAAGCTCTACTTATTGCACTCGTCTGTCTTACTGTATATTTCTTTTTTTTTGCCTAGTTTTTGCTATATAATTCTGCTCAATTGTTTGTTGATCTCTCGCTTCCTTACTTGAGCCACTGTATGTTTTGGGTGTATTGTTAGATGAATAAATCGACAACTGATCAATAATGAACGGACAGAATGACGACAGTATTAAAAGAACCGATTTCTAGACACAAACAAACATCATTCGAAAGTCGTTCTCTTTTCTTGTAATATTCACTATTTTGCTCAGATGGTTCTGAAAAAGATAGCACTTACCAGGTAACACCAATGTGCTTTGCTTTGTTTTACGTTTACAATGCAGTGAGAAAGTTGGACGTTAGCATGGAAGACATACATATGATTGTACACTTTGAGAAAACATACATAATAGAAAACGAAAGGGGCTATACTCTGTCTGTTTATCTGTGCATACATATGTACATGAAAATGCACACATGACATTCAGACTAGACACTATACACAATCATCAGCATGCACAATATTCTCTCTGTGTAAAGTACAGGTGCAAGAGAACCGTGATGACTGGGAAGAGTACACTCTAGCGTTCTGCCAATTTCCTTCTCAATATTGAACCTTTCACGATTTCCCCCACTACATTCAACATCTGTACTACTTCTTTTTGTCTGTTTATGAAGACTTTACTCCGTTTCATCCCTGACATCTCTCAATATCTCACTATATTTCTTTATCTCTTGCACGTCTCTCTCTCTCTCTTTCTCCCTCTCTCTCCTATTCATTCTCTTTGGCGTATTGCCAAGTCAGCAAACACATACTA
Source organism: Allodiplogaster sudhausi (assembly GCA_945643635.1). NCBI lineage: Eukaryota > Metazoa > Nematoda > Chromadorea > Rhabditida > Diplogasteridae > Allodiplogaster > Allodiplogaster sudhausi. The sequence goes on from CALZFC010000029.1 coordinate 4,190,177, forward strand.
CGGATCACAAACCAGTCTTCGATGCTAGAACAACTGTCTCTCTCTTTCTCATGTTCTATCTCCATCTTTCTCACTCCGTTTCTCTATCTCTCACTTTCTCTTTCTACTTTTCTCGCACCCTCTTTCATTCACATCCCTTTCGCCCCTCTTCCCATAGAAAATGTAGCTGCCCGCAAGTATATATTGTCCGCTTGCATCCTCTTTGGAACTTGACTTTGATCGTTCCTCTTCCTCAAAGTTATAAAGTTATGTCCCCTCGCGCTTTTGACGGCAAAGTGGTTATTGTAACTGGTAAGCAGAAATATATTACGTAGAATATATATTTTTTATATAAACATTTATAATGCATTATATACATTTTTTAAAGAAAAAAAAATTCATTTTAATTATAATAAAATAATATTGATTTTGTTCTAATTAATTATGTATATATTAGATCGAAGTGTGAGTGTCAGGTTCATCAAATGGAATCGGACGAGCGACTGCGAGGCTTTTCGCAGAGTTGGGCGCCAAAGTCACCATCACCGGAAGGAATGAGAACTCGCTCAAGGTATATACATAGCTTGTTTTGATGTATATTGAAAATTTCGTCTAGAACCTATAACATTGACACTGATCTCTTTGTAGACAACCCGCGAACTGCTTCTTTCCGTCGGAACTCGGTCAGACTCGATCTGCGAAGTGCTCGGAGACCTCACCGACGCGGCTGTCGCTGCGAAGATTGTACAGGCGACCGTTGACAAGTTTGGACAACTCGACGTCCTGGTCAGGCTGACATTTTTGCTCACTTCCAATTGCGATCCAAATAATTAAAATTGTCAGGTGAACAATGCCGGAACCTACACTCCCGATCATTCAACTCCTAATATCCAAATGCCGATCGACAACTACGACTACACGATGAACGTCAACGTCAGATCGTCAGTCTCTTTTCGATATTGATCGACATTCTCGAAACTGCTAGTGACGTGAATTGTTTGGCAAAGGTTCAAGTACGTTCAGGATCATTCTGCTGGTGCAGCACGCGGTTCCACACTTGGAGAAGACGAAGGGAGCCATTGTCAATATCTCCAGCATCGTTGCCTTTCCTATCACCCAAGTCAGTACATTGAAATACTCACAAGGGAAAAAATGAACTTTTGTCATTTTGATCTCTCAAAATCGTTACCTTCTTCGTTCTCTAAACTTTTACTGTCGAGTACTTACTCGACATGCTTCTTCACTCACATGATATAGTGCCTGGAAATAGCCAAGGTAAAATATGATATCATTTAAATTATTCAATCAGAAAAAAAACACAGATATCTATGTTGGAAAGTTTTTTTTAAAGGGTGTGCAATTAAAGATATTTTATAATAAAAGTAAAAAAAAAGAAATACACATGAAGCTACACAGATCCAAACGTACTACGCGATGTCGAAGTCAGCTCTCGACCAGCTGACTGTCCAACTCGCAGGCAATCTCATTCTCAAGGGCATCCGAGTGAATTCTGTCAAGTTAGCATTTTCATTTAATTTTTTTAATGAACAACTTTGTACAAAACAGTTCTTCACATACTACTGTTCTAAATACTTCGAGTCCCAAATGCATACTCTAGTGAAAGATGCCAAGGCCCCTGTGACAACTTCTCTAGTAGTTTTGTAAACTACAAGAGAAGCTAAATAAGAAGCAAACGAAATGAAGAATAATATAGTGAGCTTGGTAACGAGCAGAATTTGAGAATATCGATCGAATTGATTGAAAATGATGACTTGATTTTGAGTCCTGGAATCGTGGCAACGGATATTCTGCAGAAGAGTGGAATGAGCGAGGACGAAGCGAGCAAGGTCATAGAATCTCCATTTCAACAGCTACATACATATTTTAACTTAACCCCTCTTTTGCTTTTTTTTTGTTTACAAGAGCTGCATGGACACAACAATCCTAGTCGTCCTTAAGGCCTACCATTCAATGGGAGCCAATCGAGATCTCATTCCGATCGGACGCGCGGGCACTCCGGACGACATTGGAAAGGTATGTACGAATGAGCACCACTCCACAAATGAAGATCATCAAAATAACGTGATGATATGATGTTTTCATTTGTTCAGTTCTGGACGTAGCAATGTAATGTGCATTTGTTGACTGCTTTCTGACTACTAAGTAAACAACAGGTGATCGTGTTCCTCGCCGACCGCAACCAGTCCGAGTTCATCGTCGGCCAACGAATCGTCGCTGACGGAGGCTCGGTTCTGCGCAACAATCTCCTATCTCCGAGCTCAGAAAAATAGTGGCAAATCCAACATACATCTACTTATATGTATGTGTACTTACCTAATTACGCATTATTGTATATGTATCTACAATCCGGCAATAAAAATCGGCGCCTGCAAACTTTTTGAGACATTCGCAGTGGTTAGTGTATGTACATACATACAACTAGTTACATATATGTACTATTTATGTAAACAAGAATAATAGAGTACGCCACGTACACAACTTCATACATACATAGTCTTCGGACATTCTCTAGTATTTTCTCTGATGAGTCTGAAAAAAAAATACTTTGCTGGGCAGCACTATTCTTTGTCTTATTTTCGGTATACAATTCTGTGGCATTTTAGGGCTTAGGGTAGAAGACACGTGATTGTACCCTTTGAGAAAACATATTCGGCACTTCGCCCGTCGACAAACGAAATAACCAAGCAGGTCTAGATTGTTTATTTGTTCATGACAATGCACAATTGGAAAACAGTTTAGATGGTATAAACAATCATACATAAATTGATATGCTCCATTCAAGTCATGACCATCAGACACTTCTCTATTCTTGTGATACGATAAAATTTTTAAATGCATTTCAGAGTCCTGTCTAGATGATCAGTTATCATTACCAAATGGCAAAGTTATCCATCGACGAACTTCAAACTTATGGTTTGTTGTCACATGAAAACAAACGTAATTGGATTCTTATGAATGTGTAGTCATAATGAATGCTATCCCTATTAACTTTACCTTCAGAAGTGCGACATGACTTGAAGACACTTGGCGCAAGTTTCGCTGAAGAGGTTTCTGCTTATATTGTGAAATTCTTAAATCATGAAGTTGAACATTTAAAGGAGGACGATCACCGAAAAATTATGGTGATATTTCAAATTGCCGCTGCCCTTCGCACTCTCATTCGCGCGTGTGCTATTTTCACGCAGCAGTGGGTTTGTGCGACCTGCGAAAAAGCACACGCGAGAATGAGAGTGAGGAATCATAGGGTAGACGCGGCAATTCGAACCTACATTAAATATTTTTCGGTGATCACCCTCCTTCAATAGAAAACAGTTTCAGGTTATCAACGCATGTGAGCCAGCGAGACTAAAAAAAGTAAGATTAAACTCTCGAAAGATGAAGGAAAAGAAATTGAACGAAAGTGTTAAAGCGAGGAAGAGTCAAAAGGAGAAAGGGAAAAGAAAAAGACAGAGAAGGGAGAAAGTTGGAGTACATCTCTGCCGAAGTGCGGTTTCGGCAATCGTATGAGAATACCCTTAATTAGCGTGACGGAAAGTAGCCACACTCTCTGTAGACGAAGCTACAAATCAATCACGGAGTACATCAACTGGTCTCATATGGATGCAGAAAGTGCCTGGTGCGGCCAGATCAATCCCTCCTTTGAAGACGGACGGGCACCAAATGAGTGGGCTCCCCTTATAAGCTCATTCTCCTTCTTACAGACCATGGCAAGCTGTCGGAAGCGCCAGTTTCTCTGGGGCTCTTAGCTGTTCTCGCCATTGACATAGCCAAAGGTTTTACTCAGAAAAAAGCAGAGAATTACGATAGCCAATGTTTCCTTTAAGCGAGCAAGTGCTCGGACGTCTGCAAGCCATTACTGAACACAACGCTGCCGTGCCCCCTGCGGCCGACCGGCGAAGATCCTCCAGTGCTCGCTTGTGCGAATGACAAGCTTCGCGATTCGCAGCACTACCGCACCGGCTGCCGCATCACCACCTGCAACTCTGGAAACATACAGGCGAGTGAAGAGTCTGACAGATTATCTTGCTTTCTTGCTCAATGATTGATGATACATTCAAATGCCTTCAAATGTTTTCGGGCTTGCCGGGCCGACAGCAAGGGGCCTGACGGGGCGGATTGGACAAAAATTTGGGCCATTTAATATCACTGGCTCAATCTCTGCTTATCAATCCCAATTGTAATATACTGCTCAGATCGCACAGAATGGTGCAATCAAACAACACCCTTTTCTACAATGCAACGAGCAGGGATTGTGGTGCGACTCTAATAACCGATTCTGCTATGGCGCAGATACACCAGTGACATGCAGTAAAAATCCAGGTAAGGGCATTTCGTATATATATACATCCTCCATACATTATTAGATTACAGAATATTTCTGAACGATACATATATATTTCTTTAGCTGGCTGTTCCACATGCAGCAGACCGCGGAAGGCGGGCGGACACTGTAAGCCAGGTCTGAAATGCTTCGACGAGGAGTTAGTCGAGGTGCTCACCCCCTCCCTCGCATTCATTTCTGCATTCTCCGATAAATAATTCAATATCTATATTTCAGACGGTTAACAATGTAAACGGATGTAAAATGTGGAAGTGCAACCCTGGCTACAACATGAATGTCAGTACCGATCAAACTAATTTTATTACAAAATGGAGTATCCATCTGTATACCAAAGGCATTCGGGCCCTGCATGTTTGTTTGTATGCTGCATTTATATAAGTTTTCCACTTGTTCACACAACACAGACCGAAAGGCAAATTCTATGCATTTTGTCCTAGACATATTGAGTTGGCTTATTGAAAATTATAGTAAGTAGGGTATTTTCTCTAGTTGCACTATGGGTACTATCTTAAATACTACTGCGAGAGAAGGGCATTATTCGTAGGGGGGGGGGGGGGTTCTAATAAAGGGGAAGGGGGTACTAATAGAGAAAATACGGTATATGCCATATTTTTACTTGCAAATAAATTCTTGCCCAATATGTCGATTCTTGTAAGGATTAGATACGCCAATGATAAATGAGCGAAGTCATCTTTCGTCTATTGCTGCTCTAACTATGCACAAGTTGGAAATCGAGGTGACATTACTCTCAATACGGCTTGAAATATTGACCGATTCTGCTTCTACAAGTAATGCCAATTTGTCACTCAAAAAAATTATAATGTGCCATTAGTGAAGGATACTCATCCGACTTCATAGAGGCGCCGGCCACTTTCAGCTTTGAGAGTGAGGGAGATAGATAAATAATTGATAGAGTTGATAGGGAGGATAGATGCGACCTTAATGGAGTGAGCGAACTATAGATGTAACGGAATACGATGTTTGACGAGATAGACGTGAAGAGCGGATAGCCGGTACACAGTTGCATGTGGGAGACAGGAACTGAAACCGAGAGAGAGTGAGAGCGAGAGAGAGAGAGAGAGATCGAGAGATCGAGAGAAAGAGAGGGATGGAGAGAGAGAATTGATAGAGCTGATAGGGAGGAGAGATTAGACAGGGAGTGGAAAGACGAAATGATCGGCCTAAAATTAAGAGCGGGATCTCGATCATTTCGCTCACTACACTACATACATCTCAAGATTTCTTTACATCATTCTCTCCACTTTGATCTTAAGTTTGAGCAAATGAAATATCTCATCGATTTGCAAGCACACGACGCGTGGGCACACGCCTCACTAAGGAGACGGCAGGAGCAGTACGTAAAGTTGAGGAGAATAGGAGAGTCGGGAAAGACAGAGAAATGTTATGAAAAGAAGTAAGAGTAACCTCTCGCAAGTAAAAGGAAAAAAAGTGAATGAAAGCGTTAAAGAGAGGAAGAGTCAAAGGAGAAAGGGAAAGAGAAAGACAGAGAAGGGAGAAAGTTGGAGTGCATCTCTGCCGAATTGCGGCGTCGGCTTTGCCTGTTCGGCGAGTCCAAAAACATTGTAAGGTAACGAAACCGAACGACTGAAAATATCTTAGAGAAAGCATGACAGAATCGTATGAGAATACCGCTACTTACTGTGACCGTAAGTCTCCACACTCTCTCTAGGCGAGGCTGCAAATCAAACGCAAAGAACATACATGAACTGGGCAGAGATGGACGCAGAAAGTACCTGGTGTAGCCAGATCTATGCTTCCTTTGAAGACACATAGGGACGGGCACTCATTCTGCTCCTTACAGTCCATGGCGAGCGGTCGGCGGCGCCAGTTTCTCTGCGGGCTCTTAGCTGTTCTCGCCATTGACATCGCCAAAGGTGCGAGCAAGTGCTCGGACGTCTGCAAGCCCCTCCTGAACACAACGCTGCTGTGCCCCCTGCGGCCGACCGGCGAAGATCCTCCAGTGCTCGCTTGTGCGAACGACGAGCTTCGCGATTCGCAGCACTACCGCACCGCCTGCCGCATCACCACCTGCAACTCTGGACACATTCAGGCGAGTGGAGAGTCTGAAAGATTATCTTGCTTCCTGCTCAATGATTGATGATACATTCAAGTACCCTCAAATGATTTCTGGCCTGCCGGGCCGAGAACGGGGCGGCCTGGCCCAAAATTTGGGCCATTTAATATCACTGGCTCAATCTCTGCTTATCAATCCCAATTGCAATACATTGCTCAGATCGCACAGAATGGTGCAATCAAACAACATCCTTTTCTCCAATGCAACGAGCAGGGATTGTGGTGCGACTCTAATAACCGATTCTGCTATGGCGCAGATACACCAGTGACATGCAGTAAAAACCCAGGTAAGGGCGTTTCGTTTCTAAATACATATGTACATATGTACATACATATATAATAATTTTTTTAGCTGGCTGTTCCACATGCAGAAGACCGCGGAAGGCGGGCGGACACTGCAAGCCAGGTCTGAAGTGCTTCGACGAGGAGTTAATCGAGGTGCTCACCCCCCCCCCCCCCATTCATTTCTTCATTCTCCGCCTGATAATTAAATATCTAAATTTCAGATGGTTAACAATCTAAACGGATGTAAAATGTGGAAGTGCAACCCTGGCTACAACATGAATGTCAGTAGCGCTCAAACTAATTCAATAACAAAATGGAGTATCCATCTGTGTATCAATGGCATGGGCAGGAAATTTGTCGTCCCCTGCATGTTTGTTTGTATGCAGCATTTAAATAATTTTTCACTTTTCACTCCATACAGACCGAAATGCAAATGATATAGGGTACAAATAGTGAAAATAGGCATATGTGTCTATGCAGGTAGCAACGGGCTCGTTTGGCTGGGTTACCAATGCGGACTACGCCGAGTGCCACATGAACAGAATGCATCGTATCAATGGTGTCGATGCCTTCTATAGTTGGGAAGTCTCATGCGTGCCAAGTTAGTGCCGATTCCATTGGGAAATGCTCGGTGGTTATTTTCTTGAGCTTCTATACATTTGAAAAGCTTCGTTGTGATTTGCAGTCGTAACTTGCAACAGTAAGGATGCTCCGAAGTGCGGTGCGAATTCGGAGTGTGTGGATGACCCGAAGGGAGCAAAATGCAGGTGAGAGCATCTCAAGAGGACTTTGGAATTTATATTTTCTGTGCTTGGCTAATTTCTTCAGCGAGACACATCCAAGATCATAAAAAACGCAACTACGTTTTTCTTTTTTCAGTTGTGTAGCCGGCTATGGAGAAATCGATGGCTCGTGCGTGGAAGAAGCCGTGACTTGCAACAGTAAGGATGCTCCGAAGTGCGGTGCGAATTCGGAGTGTGTGGATGACCCGAAGGGAGCAAAATGCAGGTGAGAGCATCTCAAGAGGACATTGGAATTTATATTTTCTGTGATTGTCTAGTTTGCTCAGCGAATCACGTCCAAGAGCAGGGAAAATGTAACTAGGTTTTTCTTTTTTTTAGTTGCGTTGCCGGCCATCGAGAAATCAATGGCACGTGCCAGGAAAACTCCAAGCATGGTAAGAGAAGAGAGACAATGTGCACGTGTTGATATACCCTGGAAAATTTACTGCTCGCCTTTCTGACACAGAATTTGTATTCAACGGTTGCCGATAGACACACAGCGTTTTGCCTAGCACTCTCTCCGCAGAATTGTGTGGTCACACAATTGTTACGGGAGCGGAAGTGACAAGAAAAACCGGGCCAATGTTGGTTGCGCGCACGATATACATGCGTGCCATGTGCTGGAGTCTAATGGCTCCGCACGGCCAATCAGCCCCTACCTAATAAATGCGGTCACCATGAAGCCTTGATCTATGGCTTCGGAGAAATGGGCGGAGCTTGCAAGTACCCAGCCAAAATCACACATTTTATGCGCAAAATCATGTTTTATGCGCAAAAACTCAAAAGCGGGAAATTCAAAGCAAAGTTTGAAATTATCGATTCGGCTGCCTTCTGTTTGTTACTCTGGATACCCCCCGCACAGTTGGTCAAACGTACAGTAACCTGGTGGGATAGAGCGCGCGGAAGGTCACAACAAGTGATGCGTTTCCGCGACCGCAAAGGGGCGGAGCCTACACAGGAATTTTAAAGGGGGCCCACGCATGCTGAATAAGGGGCCACGACGGGGAAAAATTAGTGACCACGACAGGCCCAAGTTTGGCCCCTTATCGACCCAGCGTGGGCCCCTTATTCCGCTTGTCGGGGCCCCTGATCAAGTACCTAAGCACCCGAAAGAGCGTGTCGTGGCCCCTTATACAACGAGCATGGGCCCCTTATTCTCCGTTGTCGGGCCCCCTTTTCCACATACTTGGGCCCCTTATCCAGCTCATCAGGGCCCCTTATCCCACCATTCGCGGCTCCTTATTCGTTGCTGTTCTCATTCCTGCTTTCATCAATTTGACAAGTACCTTTATTCTCCTAGTTACCAGAATCAGATGACAATTAAAACGAGAATCCTAACATGCGGAAAATATACAGGCAAGGGGGCGTTATCTATCCCAGCGGGAAGGAAAGATCGTAAGTCTTGTCCTAGTCAACACTTCTTGAGGAAGAGTGGTCTCCCTGCCTGTCCCATCATGCTGCGCAGATACCAGTCGAAGTCATCACCGCACGCTGGAAGAGTAGCTTTGAAGTTTAAAAAAAATCATTGCTGGAGCAGTTGACCTTGTGCGAACGCAGTGTCCACGCCGTTGTCTTCTTCCAAAACATCTTCGTCGCTGTCCTCATCTTCAGTGTCTCTCTCGCCGCGGAACAGGTCGCGCTCGATCTCGTCAGGTGCAGCACCGTCTTCAAAAAAATCATCGCAGCGAGCTTAAAATAAACAAAATAGCGCTGACCTGTTAAAGTTACGCGACTAGTTGCAGTTGGGCCCCCTCGATCCAATCCTGTAGTCGCATTTTCGCTTGCAAGCCATCGCAAACCATGAAAAACAAACTAATTAAGTCAGAAGCTGAAATAGATAATGAACAGCACATACAAAAAGTCCATGGCGCCACTAGTATTTTAGTGCAGCGTCCTTCTCGTTTTTTAAAAACATCGGAAAAGCACTCAACCGTACTTTTACACAAAATAAACCCCCTCGTGGCCCCATTTCGACGTCAAAAAACATTAGTGGCCACCACAAGCAGAATCAGGGGCCACGGCGAGGTTGCTCGGGTGAAGGGTGGCTGAGCGAGTGCGGAATAAGGGGCCATGGCGTGGTCGCACCCCCGTGTGGCCCCTTATTCAGCATGCGTGGGCCCCCTTTAAAATTCCTGTGTAGCAAGTGCAATTCTGACTAACTACGCAGCCATTTTTCATGGCCGCGCTTGAATTGCCGTGCCCCGTCGGCCACAATCTGCCTCCACCAAATGTTTTTGAAAAAGGCGAGAAGTTAAGATATTCGCTCTTTTAAAGTACATGAGGGGTAGAGAATACCGCTAATTTTCTCAGGGCGGAATGATTTTTGTGACTACGATATAATTGCAATCGAATTTTCTAGCTCAACCTGTCCAAATTATACGAAAAAACAATACACTATTTGTTCGCCTAAGACGGCCTTTATGAAGGTTAACACCTGGTATTAGCCTTCTTACCCTCATGTTAGTTCCCTCGGCTTTAGCCTCAGCAAAGAGAACTTTACCGCGGCGACAGAACAGCGAAGAAAGACTCTTTATTATGAGACAGGCATATGTAGATTAAAGGATTATTCAGCTAGAATCAGGTTTTTTGCATTATTACATTCCGCGAGAGCAGTAGACATTTACAGCCAATAAAAAAATCTCGTCCTAATACAAAGGATTCTTCTTCAGACATTGTCTTCGTTCTGGATACTTCGAGCACTATAACCGACTACGGCGTGCAAAGGGTGGGTGTAAGAAAACAGAAAATCAGAGAGAAGTGTAAATGGAACCTCACCAGAAACACTCACTCTTCGCAATTATTAAATCGCTCACATATAAATCCTTGTTTGAAGATGAAGTACTATGTCAACGAATTTATCTCTCAATTCGATGTCGGCTCCGGTGGCACTCGCTTTGCTCTTGCGCAGTCACCAAAAGACGGCGACAGTCAGGTCGGAGACTCATCCACTTTAAAGATTAACATAGGCTCTCTCTCACTCCCTCTCTTGCATTCTCTCTTTCTATCTCATTCTCTCTCTATCTCTGTCATGCTTTCTCTATCTCACTCCTTCTCTCACATTTTCTCTTTCTATCCCATTCTCTTTCTCATTCTCTCACATTCTCTCTCTCTCTCTCTGTCTCTCTCTTATAGCTCCAATATCTCATAATGCTTGGAGAAACATGCAATAAAGACGTCAATTGTTCAGGCCTATTTTCACTTCAAATTAAACGATTTTGTCAACGCAACGGAACTTCAGGCTGCCATCAACGACAAAGTGTACTTCTCCGCAGTCAGCTATTCAATTATTCTACTGTCTCTATTATTTATCTTTTTATTATTATCGAATTATTAGTTCAGGAAGAGAACTAATAAGTTCTCTTCCTACTCTCTTCCTTATAACTATGTAATAAGGAGGTTTGCTTTGCAGGGCCCCACCTGCACATCATATGATATTGAACAGGCATACCAAGAGTACTTCGTCAGAACGTATCCAGAGGTTAGAGTTATACACATGTAGTTGGCAATTTAGCATTATTGGTAGCTCTAGACACGGAGCAATTTTTAAATCGGATAAAAATGTTAGATTCAATGTACTCGAGAGTCTTCCTTGCTCAGGACCCAAACCGAAGAAAGATGATGATCGTGTTCACTCACGACAACCCGTCACGATCATGCAACTACTCTGGAGGGGACAACGCCGAACGCCTCAAGAGCATCTGCGTTGGCCTGCGCAGCAAGGGTGTGGAGCACCTTCATTCCTTAAAGAGGGCTGTTCAGGGACCTTAAAATCTACCGTTATTCGAAAGAAGAGAGCATGTAATAAAAGAGACACAGACAACAAAGAACGGTGGATTTTATGCTCCATGGGCAGCCTCTTTAAGGAAACTCCCAAATAAACCCATTTGCGATATCTCAAAGTCGAAGTAATCTAGAAGAAATGTATTTGGCATTGTTAATTATTATTACTCCCGGCAACATGTTCATATACGAGCCTTCGACACTTAGAATTAGCTAAGCTAGATGCCAAATTACCACTTTCAGGTGTCACAATTTTCGGATTCGTCATCGGAAGCGGTTCGACATTTGAGATACTGCATGCGCTTTCCGGAGGCAACCCATCATTCGCAGGCCTGGCTGAGAGCTTCGATGTTGGCATCTTTCTCATTCTGTATATGTTTTTCATTTGATATATATATATATATATATATATATATATATATATATATATATATATATATATATGTATATATATGTATATGTATATATAATCTAACAACCGGTAAGCTATTGAAGAATGAATGCACGTATGTAGTACCTTAATTGTAGGAGCTCGACGACGCCAACCACAAATTTGCGCATCATGTCCGCGACGGATATTATGATTCAACTCCCAATTAGAATGGCGGATTTCAGAACTCTAATCTAGCAATAATCTAACTAACTCTAATCTATTTTGTAATGTAAATGGGCCACTCCCAACTCACTCGGCTACTTCTCCTCTTCCCACACTACATTTACTTACAGTGTGCCCCACTTGTCCCTTTTCAAATGCCAACTGATGTGCATGTCGAAGGGAGCTTATTGCCATTATTTCTTATTATTAAATTCTTTGTAAGTGTTGCTTAATCACTGCCATGCCCTATAAACCTGTCTAAATGTCTTGTTGCTGCCACTCAACACGAATCACGTGGGCACGGATTGTGGAGTTCATTTATGCGCATTAATTTGTAAGGCGCTAGTGCGCATGTCTTCTGCCTGGCGCTTGGGCGTGGTAGTAAGAAGTCGCTTTTGCGAAATCGACGTTGGCTCTTGAACGTACTGGAATTCTGCAGTTAAAAGGGGAAATCTATCGTCAATTTTCCAGCGAGACACCACGCATCTCTATCTCTCGTCATAACAATTAAAAGGTAATCCCAACCTAACTAGAACAACGAAAGTTTATACGTAGGTGTATCCTGGGCATACATTGAGTATTATTCGTGCAGCAGGATATCACAGTAGAAGCAGAAAAGAGTAAACATTCCTTGCAGTTTAAATAGTAAACAAGGTTGCATGCTCTCCTTGTTGCTGTCTAAACTGTATACATATATTCGGGCCAATAAAATGCACGGGGGTCTATCACATGCTAGTGTTGTTAGCAATCAAATAAAAAAAACACATAACAAGTTTACAACTTTTATTCCACAATCATGGACTGGGAAGGCAAGGTCAAAGGCATCGGCATTCACGACTGCGCGGTTCGCATCCAAGTACTGGACAGTGTTCGGATAGAATTCGTCGCGCCATCATTCTCGGGGACGTCCAGCCTGCCATTCCACTTCCACATTGTTTGCAGTGTAATTCTGCCACTAAGATTATCAAGCGGCAGTCTATTCAATTCTATTTCAAAATTCAAATAGGCATCTCACACACGCACAAAACGCGTCGAACAGAATTAGTAGAACTTAAGCATAGGACATCATGAGTCACAGTCAAATACATATATAAAACGACGAGTCTAACAAGTACACACAAGTAAACATCATTTTGTATCGAAATAAAGGCATTGTAACTCTCTCTTGTTAGATAACATATATGTACATACATATCTATTTGACTCTCTCAGTGATCTCTTCTTACTTCCGGTACGGCTTCCGGTACGGTTAAAGGACCTCTCCGGCGAATATACAAATTCTCGTTTTAAGTTCTTATTCGATGAAGATCGGCCAGAAACATCCATTAGAAGTGGTCCCATTTCAAAACGATGTTTAGTTTGTTAAATATTAACAGTTTTATATCTGGATTACGGTGCATTTTCCGCCCGCGATCGTTCTTTGAGCTCATGATCATGGCTAAACCACCCTCCATCCCCATGCCAAGCGTGGAAAAAGAAAAAGAGGGCACAGGATGATATGAATGTCATCGATTCTTCACTCTGAGTGAAAGAGTGTAGAAGAGAGGGAGAGAGAGAGACATAAAAAGGGAATGGAAGCGCTGTGCTGCCATTTCGAACACATCCAACACAATCACAGCGTTCCAAAAAATTCCACCCTCCCGAATACTGTAAGAATTTTAGAGAGACCGCTGTATTTCAAGACGAGGAAGAAGCGAGAGAGAGACGGAGAGAGAGGAAGAAGACGAGGCGTTTTTAGACTGATTAAGCCGAGAGCGCTCAGTGAGTGCCCGTGGTTGCGCAACTCTATTACACCTTCATCGCTCACCACAAACCTTTGCATTCCGGCCTCAGCGTTGAGACCACCCGCCTTCTTCCTTGCCGCCGTCTCTTGCGCCAGCTACAGGGGCGTCAGATCACGGCGGAAGTAGGCGTGGGGGAAGGCGGCCACGTCTTCATGCTTCTACTGAATCTTGATAATGTGGGGGGGGAATTTCCGGGTAATCTGCCAGAGGGCAATGTTCCAGGATTCCCAATCAATGCGAACATCGTCCAGTGAAGGATATTCGCCCGACTTCTTAAAGGCGCCGGCCGCTATCAGCTTCTGCAATTGATAATTAAAAGAGCCAAAAACTCGCATTTGAATTCGCGCCTCTTTGCTTGACACAATGGCGATGGAGCATTTAATTGATTAACAGAGAGAGAGAGAGAGAGAGAGAGAGAGAGAGAGAGCGTAAAAAGATTAAAGCGGTGCCTATTCTTGTAAATGTCTTATTGTTAGAAATTTTACACTCATCACTTCAAACTTAATAAAACTTAATCAAACTTCAATTTTCACACATCGATATCGCATACATAGGTACCTTATGATGAAAGAGATTTTCGACGCTCAAAACCTGCATCCCAGCTATCGTAATGTATTTAATTTTATAGTATTATTTTTCTTTTCTCGCTTACTCTATCTGTCATATTAGTTTACCATATGATTCATCTGTTTAAATGTCATTCGCAGTATAAATAACTAGAGAAGCTCTGCCTCACCTGCTTCTCGCCAAGTTCGACAACCTTAGGACGTACAGCTTCTTGAGACCGCCGTTCCGTGGAGTCTCGAGATGAACAATCCCTCTGCAAAGGAGGAAGTGATTGCGCCAATATGTTTTTATTATAAAATATACTTAATTAATGAAGCAAGAACAATATTCTTGACTGTCATGTCCAGAATATTGTTCTTGCTTCATTAATTAAGTATATTTTATAAGGGTGGGCTAGAGTCGGGCCCTGGGAGAAGAGCGAGAGAGCAGTGCTGAGAAGACTACGGGAAAGGACGGCAGCTACTCCCTCTCCACCTCCCAACCTTTCCCATCCAGATGTATGTGAATGTGTAGCCAATAAAGTAATCCTTCTTTGCGCGGTCACCGCTACACCCCAACAAGGATACGAGAGCAAGCAATAATAACATGACAGAGAGAATGGGCTTGAAAAATTAATCTATTACAGATTGAACCAAGCTCAACCACGATATCGGGCAAGAGCAATAAGTTACGGTGTTCGATTTATAATTTAATAGTTCATTTTGGCGATACATTCGTGAAATTTGTTTCTTGTGTATAAGCCAGAAGAGCTCTCTGCTAACTGCCTGATCAGTGTTCGCCGTGGATGCTCGAGACATCTTTGATTTCTGTAAGTTTGAAAGTTTTAAGAATAAAGAATGATTCGACCGAACTACTTCTAACAATAAGCAACAAGTGTACAAGATGTAGTAAATATAGAATGCAACATCGACTTCAGTATCGATCAAATCATCGATAAGCAGATTTTAAAAGTAACTTGTTTTGCGCAAGCAACCGCGATGGAAAGGCAGGCGACGATGCCGAGGAAGAGTTGGAAAATAGCGTAAAGCGACATGAATCAGCCGCCAACCAACCGATAAGAAAAGGGGTTACGAAAATGATCTCCATCAACTTCCTATCAAATTCGAGGATGCGTAAAAGGGAAATGACATTCTGAAGCGGAATTTGCATGCTGAAAGTAAAGCGCATTAATCTGACAAAAATATATTTGCTATATCAATCTCCTTTTTGTTTGCCTGTGCCTAAAGTGTTCACATCGTCGTCGTCGTTGTTCAAAGTAATCCATTTCGATTATTTATCAAAAGACGCCAATGACAGGCGCATGAATACGTCGTTACCACTGGATCGTTTGGCTCTTTAAAGGAGGTATCCGGGGAATAATTAACCTATGTTTTGTTTTATGTGGATAAGTTCATCTTGGCGTAAAACATACATCCAGAAAGTTGGTGCGATTTTTTTCCATTACATTCTGAGCAATAGTAATGCGAAAACTGGCGGGTAGAGAATTAGCTACGGTAGGTCATAGCCGCCCTCCTATTTCACATGCTCTCTCGACCGAGCGACAGGCAACTTTATGAGCGCGCGCATTCAAACTGTTTCTCTAGCGCTACTGTATAATGATTCGCCGGATACTTCCTTTAACAATGTGATATATCGTCTACAGTTTCCATAACGTCAAATTGCCCTCCCTTCCCTCCAGACAAATCCGCTAGGCACACACTGTTTCCATACAATGCTCTCCCCCCCATTCTTCATGCCTCGGTGATCAATCAAGAGAAATATGGAAATACGCTCGACGCGGAAGATAAAAAAGCTAGAGAGCCGGTATGCTTTCAATCACACTTCAGATGGAGCTTCTAGCCGTTGTGACCCTTCTCTTGCTCGTTAGTTCTCTTTTATGCATTCATATGTTTCTATGCATACATTTTTATATTTTATATTTTAGTTTTAATACAGCTCGTATATGAAGGTTGAAAAGATATTACTAAAAAAACAACTGTACAACTGTTCATTCGCTTACAGGGCGGATGAAATATGAAATGGTAGTGACCGTCCGTTGGGCACCCGCGATCTCTGGTCGAAGTGGATGATGAAAGAAAAAAAAAAAATTCCAGGCGTCCGCTACGTCGGCCGGCAGCGCGCCGCCCGCCTCCGCTGCCGCCATTCTCTTCCGCGCCTGGTCGCAGCAGCATCTCGTCTCCTACTACACTGGCCGCATGTCGGCCATGAATGAAATGCTCGCGAGACCCGGCGGCTACTTTCGCATCAGGCGTATGTTGTACTTTTCTTCATTCCGTACTTTCGCTTCTGTACTTTCCATTCCGTACTTTCAATTCCATTCCAGCTATAGCTTCCGGCAATGTTTGAAAATAGGTATCCTCTTTAGCTTTTTTTTTCCTTTCTCTCAAAAGGAGTTGCTTGGCAGTCAAATGATCGATTAAAAAAAGTACGGCCGGACAGCACTAAATACATTCAGTAATTGAAGTGGAACTTCTCAAAATAAAGTGCTACTGTTAGAACGCTAACACTTTACGTCCTAATCAGTTATATGGTTAGAACCCAAGAAAACTCGGCGTCCTAATTACAGCTGACATTGGCATGATTGGCGACGACGAGAAAGAGAGCGTCGTCAAGGCAGCGTGCCCCGAGGCCGTGCCGCTTTTCCGCAATCCGCTCGTTGGAAATAGTTGGACATATTTAAAATTCGCGCGCTTTTTGTTTCAACAACAAAGTTGACACCATTCTTATTGTGTTGATTAAAATTCAGATAGAATACGCTTGAATTTCATGCACCTTTAGTTGCTAATTCCAGAACACAGCAGAAATGTGTGTTCCTTTTGGTTGAGATGAACCCCAAAACCAAGTAATTGCCATGAAGCCATGATCAAATAGGTTTTTTTTAATTGGAATCGTGTACAAAGGAAACTTTTAATAAAACAACCGGGTTTTGAGTTGGGAAAGTGTTTGTTTTGTAACGTGTCCTTCACTTTCTCTCTGACACTACCGTCTTATACTTTTCCGGAAAGCGGTTGTCTTCTCTTCCAGATCGTGTCTATGTGCCCGAGGGTACTTGGCTGCAGGGGGAAGCCGACAAGGACAAGAACTACGTCAAGGTCGGCGTGGCCTTCTATGTCTGGGACCCTTCGGCACTCATGTGATGGATAACCAGCCACCGGCGCAACCACCGCCGCAGCCATTACCAAGGCCCCCGTCCATCTCCTGCCCCTAGACTTATTTTATGTCATCATACTTTTTATCATTCTTTGTCCAGCTTGAAATATATTTAGAAAAAGTCCGCAGAAGCGATAAATGACGACTATCAGCAAACAATAATTTCACTGATCAATTTTGTTGTTTTGTATGCCAACTAAATCTAAATAAACATTGTATGCATAGTGTGTCCAAGATAGACAAATACTTAATGTTCGCCTTCGCTGTCGGTACCAAAGATGGGATTTCAATTGCTTGCGGGGCTCCTGGTATTTGTAATCTTTCTAATACTATACGTTCGAAGAAATATTTTCCCTGTACAAATAAAAGAAATATATTTTTTGCGGCAGAGTTACAAAATATCAGCCTACGTAATACCAAGGAAAAACAATTATTTAAGGCTTACTGTTAAACAAGTAATTGGATCTTCACACCGAAGAAAAGTTACGCTCAAAATAGTTATGATAGCAAAATAACTTTTAGCACTATTGTAAGAAGCATCCCGCACGCGATGTCAAAGGTGCAGCCCTATCACTACATTGGCAATTGCTACTCCTTCCAGCATGCCCCCATAGCTCAGTGGTATTTATTTATCATACATGAAATAAGGTATTTCAATGTGACAGCATTGACATAGAGATTATGGTCGTCGTTTCATTGCAAAAATAGTAAAAATAGATGAGGGTGGGGAGGGGGTAGGGATCGACGTACCGAGTCGCACCAAGCCGGGGGCGCCACTGCCCGGCCTCGTCTTTGCCAGAGACGGTACAAGCTGGAGAGGAACAGCAGGAGGATTGACCCGGATTGTCGATGGGGGCGTAGAACATTAGCAGGAAATAATAAAGCACTCTACTCAAAGATTATTTACTACAACTGGTATAGAGTCTACGTCTCTAAAACTAGACGTCGCGGGTTCGTTTCCGCTGGGAAGCAAACTTTCGCAAGACGCCTCGTTGCAGGGCTGCCATAATACTATATTTCACAGCCGCTGGTCACGCAATGCTGCAACAAACCTCATGGTAAGGGCAAAATTTAGTTGGCGACAACTGTTACATTTAAAGTTCTGTATTACATCCTAATATTTCCTAAGGATCAGGCGACGAATGTATTTTAGATACAAATTGTTCCTTTAACTTTTTGTTTTGAAAATTGACTCT
Source organism: Allodiplogaster sudhausi (assembly GCA_945643635.1). Lineage (NCBI taxonomy): Eukaryota > Metazoa > Nematoda > Chromadorea > Rhabditida > Diplogasteridae > Allodiplogaster > Allodiplogaster sudhausi. The sequence continues at coordinate 4,208,752 of CALZFC010000029.1, forward strand.
TTGCTGATGCACTCGCAAGCTCAATCCGAACACATACACAGAATCATCCATATAGCGAAAATTTGAGTTTTCGCCTCCTTTAAGATACACTGTACTTTTACCCCGATTTGAAAAGCGGGCCAACGGCCGGGCCTGCCTAGACCTCGGGACCGACGGGCCGGGACGGCCCAAAATCTTTGGGCCATTTACCAGTGGTCGATATACGGTAGTCATAAAGCAGATTCGTGGCGAGAGCAGCTAGCACGGTCCATCGTGGACAAACCAAGGGCAATGCGATGAGTTTACCTTGCGAATGTTGCCAAGCAGATTCGCAAGCAGGATGTCATTTTGATTCCAATCTTTAAAGTCTAGCCTGAACATATACATATATCTGATAGCCATAAATGCGTTGGCAATAAGTAGACGCGGTCGGTGTGCAGAAGAGCAGCAGCAGATTGAGCAGGATCGAGGGAGGGCAGTAGTGATATTGTTTAAACTGACCTCCGCGTTCTTGAAAATATCCCAATATACAATTCTTTAACAAGTAAGTAACTATTCATTTCAAACAGGGCCGAACTTTACAATGCATCCACTAACTAGAGCATTCTGGAATCTTCGAAACAAGATATCTTTGAAGAATAGCGCATACAGCATCGAATTCGTCCAACGGTATATCGATCACTTGAAACGGGCAAAATTGGACGAAGTTACAACGGGCAGCGCTAATAAAAAGACAAACAATTACGTATGGGTTAAACAGGCAATTGGATCTGTATATACGCATTAAAATGGAATTGTATGATAACAATAATTTGTACTATCAATAAGACTCACGCTCACTCGGAGAATCAGCTGAGCATAATGATAGATGGAGTCCAATTAAAGGAGCTTTGAACTCGTTAACTCCTACCACGATGTCACTGACACGGTCGATGCATCCTAATTGCACCTTCTGATTGTTAGCGAAATGGTTGAACAGGACGCCGAGAACGGACTCGTTTAATGAAAAACAAGAGTGATTTGCAATGCCAAGTTGGCATATTACTTTTATTTTTTTTGTCTGTTCGTTTGTTTATTATTGGTTGTTGTACAATAGTTAATTTGCACAGGTTTTTACCCGAAGACACCTCCTTCTTCGAAGTACTGCCGCTTTCATGCAAGAATGGCATCAATCAGCGAAGCGCGAAGTAAGCGAGTAAACTTTTGATTCTTTTTCTCTTTCTTTTTCTACCTTTTAAATTTCGCTTGTTTATATGCCTTTTTTTAAACCATAGTCTAAACTAAGTTTTATCCACTTCAAACATTGTTACACTGATAAGCTGTATTGATACGGCGCTTTTTCATAGCCATTTGAAAGTTAACTTTTGGTTGTTGTCTCGTCTCTTCCAGAGTCAAGTTCAACAGTCGATTAGAACAGAAGAGAACCTGACGACTCGGCATTCCAGCTATTCGACTAGCAGTACTTCACCTTCCAGCAACAACCTTTGCTCCCTGTTTCCACTTATTCATTTTTGTTGTTGATTGTGTTTTTTTGCAAGAATAACAGATGTCGGTTGATGGAGTGACTTGAATTTGGACATGTTAAAATAGTTAATGCAACTTCTGGGGACTAAGGTAGTGGAGATGGTGGGTGGTCGAGAGCGAAAGGGTAGAAGAAGTTAAAATTGCGGTTAGAGGGTAAGTGTTAATGTAATGCATGGATGTGGGTGTATTCATTTACTCTTGTCCGACCAGCCACTCATAAGAGCCCCGTTGTCGTTATCAGGAGCTTATATGAACACTTGTTAATAATTTAAGTGGAAACTAACCGCTTCGTTTAGAATATAAATTGCGACTAGAGCATTAAACTAAATTTGAGAACAAAACATAAATGAAGCATCTATGCATTAGAAACGAATGCATAGAAATTGCACTTGAACGAATTATTATTCGCGGCAACTGTACTTGATCCGTGGAATAGGTAATTATGAATTAGTACAACCAACCATAAAGAAGGACACGGCTCTCTAGCGCGAGTTCAAATAGGCCATTAATTCCCTGTGTCAGGGTTAATTTTTCAAATGCAAATTTCTCGCTCATTAAAATTTTTCCGACGTTCATGCTTCGGCATTGTTTTAGTTCAAGCAGTTCAAGTCCATTACTTCCATCACCTACACATCGAAAAAATTGAGTTTCCAGCTCCTTTAAGTCAATTTATTTTCATTCGGATCAAGATCTCTATTAGCTTCTTGGGAACAAGTGAATCCTTTTTTGCTAAATTTAATATTATCATGAAACTAACTCCCTGTATGATTTATTCCAAAAGGCGTAATAACCGGCGACACAAGGAAATGGCTAGAAAAAAGAGTGAATCTGTCTATTACATAGGTGTGATTGATTTTACGAATTCTTCATTTCTTTCCCTTTACAGCATTACAGAAAAGTTAACGGAGGCAATTAAACACTTGAACGACGTTTCCATTCTTCCCTGAACGAAGAAAAAAGTCGACAATAAAAATGGAATCTACGAAGATTCCACGCTGGGAGTGAGCGAGAAAGACACTACTTTGATGGCTGCTCTTCCATGCAAATATAAAAGCATAAAGTCATTTGAAGGCAATCGCAGAGAATGGCGGAATCCAGAAGCGGCTGCTGCCGCTTACTTCAATTCCTTCTGCTGTCTCTTTGCGCCATTTCCCGCGTACTAGGCAACTTAGAATTCTGTCGAGGTTTGGTCAAAGTACAGTAATTTAACATGTACACCTCTTTCACTGCGTTTTTCTAGCTATCATAATATTAACATAACCAAGAAAAGAAATGATTTTTTTTATTAATTTAAATTTTAATTATGCCTTCAGCAACTTGCACATCGACACAAGAAGTATGCGACATTGACTGGATTCGCACGCCGCCATCGTCGGGACGAAGTCACAATCCATGCCAGGTTGTCTTCTCCAACTCTATTTCGCGAGGTTTTCTTAGGCAACCCAAATCTCACGAGTTCTGTCAGTGCGGCCAATCAATCGGACCGACTCGAATAGTTCAGCATGAAAAAGTTGTTGGAGAGGGATGAAATGCCGCTATAGCCGTGATGCCTGGCCGCTGAAAATGAGCGGCACTGTTAATGTGTTGAAAAAATAATAAAAATTTTAAGTTGAAATAACTAACAACAAAATGTTCAGACTTTCGTAACGCCCGTCGGGAGCGTACCTCCCGCGACGTTCGCATGGACCGTGCCTCCCGCGACTCCCGCCTGGACCGCGCCTCCCGCGCCTACCGCCAAGAGGAGCGCGCTTCCTGCGTCCGCTGCCGTAAGGCTATTCCGTGGCTGGTCACAGAAGGATATGGTATCATTCTACACTGGTCGCGTGTCGGCCATGAATGAAATGCTCGCTGGTCCCGGCGGATACTTTCGCGTCAGGCGTATGTACTTTTCCGTTTAGAACTCTTCATCAAGTACTTTTCAGTCCATTCCAGCTATAAACTCTGGCATCGTTGTGAAACTGGTCTCGGCTTTAGTTTTTTTCTTTCGCTTAAATGGAATGTGTTGTTTGCTAAATTAATGTTTAAAAAAAATACAGCAAGACAACACTTGCTTAGTCAACATTTTGTGATTTCTCGTGGTTAGAGTGCAACTACAATACATAAGAGTTCCAAAATTAGGCTTCCTTATTTCAGCCGACATCGGAATGATTGGCCACGAAAGAGAGCGTCGTCAAGGCAGCCTGCCCTGAGGCTGTCGAGCTGAAACGCCATCCGGAAACGCAAAGTATGAAATATGCAACCAACATTCCAGCAACAAAGTTGATACAATTCCTCGCACAGATGGCCGTACGCACTTCATTCTCGAGCCCTACACGGGGAGAATTCGCGAAGGCTTCGTCGTCATGTCGGCCAACACGTGCGGCGCGACCATCGCAGTCGTCGAGTACAAGTGCACATTCTCGCCAGGTAGCAGCTAAGCATAAAAGTAGAGACAAACTCGGATTTAAACCTTTTGCCTAACACAATGGCGAGAAAGCAAGTGATTTAGAGAGAGTCCACTGTGAAAATTCAGATTGAATACGCTGCTTGAATTTCATGCACCATTAGTTGCCAATTCCAGAACACAGCAGAAATGTGTGTTCCTGCAATTTTGGTTGATATTAACCCCAAAACCAAGTAATTGCCATGAAGCCCTGATCAAATAACTTTTTTTTAAATATTGAAATCGTGAACAAAGGCACCTTTTATTTAATAAAACAACCGGACTTTGCGTTGGGACAGTGATTATTTTGTTTTGTAATCCCTTTTCCAGAAAACGGTTGTCTACTCTTCCAGATCGTGTTTATGTGCCCGAGGGCAGTCAGCTGCAGTCGTACGTGGACAGCGACAAGAACTACGTCAATGGCAGCGTCGTCTTCTACGTCTTTGACCCCAAGGCACTCGTGTGACGGAAGCGCAACCCTCCGTAGCCGGCACTAAGGCACCGCCCTGCCCACCCGACCCCGACTATCCCTTCACCTGTCCCTAGACTTATTCGAAGGCCCCTGGACTTATTCGAAACCTTTTATTATTCTTGTCTTACTTTACAAATTCAGAAACAGCTCCGAAAACGCCTATCGACAAATATTAATTTTAATGATCGATTTATTCTATTTTGAATGCCAATTATAAACCCAAGTATAAAAGTATCCATAATCTGTCCAAGGTACGCAAGTTTTTAATGTTTACCTTCACTGTCTGTAGCAAAGAGGACGTTTCAAATGCAAATTGTGTGGCTCCAGCTTATCACAATCTTTCTAATATCCATCGTTCAAAGAAACATCTTCCGTCCGCCCACTAATAATTCCTTTCCTGTTTGTTTGTGGACATTAAAAGTAACTTGTCAGAAACACCTGACTAAATTCATGTATTTATTCTCACAACGAACACTGTCAATAACACTCACGCTCACTCGGAGAATCAGTTGATCATAATGATAGATGGCGTCCTAATCCGTCCATGCTGTGCTTATATTTATCTATTTTGGCCTTTGAGCATAATGGATTAATATTCACATCCTCATCACAAATTCGGCGAAGACGCTCACACCGCGTTTGTCTCAATCAATATCACAAGCTCGATTTATCAGTCTTTCTTGACGTCGTCATATCGTTTTTTTTCGATTAACTTTGAAGGTAAACCGTCATCTGCACGAATGATGCACAATGCTTACATATAAATCAGAAAAAAATTCTTTTGAATATGCTCGACAAAAGTTGCATTAGTTACTGTTTGAGAGTCATCATCGTGGTATATCCATCACAACAATAAATATATTTTCGCACTCAAAAAAAAATGCGATAAAAAGTTTCTTGAAAATTTTTGAACTTTTCGAAAGATGTCACTCGCGCTCATCCTCAAATCCAGGACGATATTTTCCGGAATCTTCTGAAATGTTTTAGCATCCTTCCGGGATCTTTTGGAAAATTCCATGTCCAGGTGCATTTCAGAAGATTCCGGAAAGGATCGTCCTGCATTTGAGGATGAACGCGAGCGACATCTTTCTAAAAGTTCAAAAATTTTCAAGAAACTTTTCATCGTATTTTTTGAGTGCGAAAATATACGTAGGTATTGTTGTGATGGATATACATCTACGATGACTCTCAAAAAGAAACTCATGCAAATTTTGTCGAGAATATTCAAACGCGTTCTTTTTTCCGATTTAAATGTAAGTATTGTTAATCATTCGTGCAGATGTCGGTTTACCTTAAAAGTTAATTGAAAAAAAACTACGATATGACGACGTCAAGAAAGACTGATACGTAATAAATCGAACTTGTGATATTGATTGAGACAAACGCGGTGTGAGCGTCTTCGCCGAATTTTTGATGAGGATGTGAATATTAATCCATTATGCTTAAATGCCAAAGTAGCCAAATATAAGCACATTGTAATTTAATCGTTTTTCAAAGGAAGTGCGATGCATAAGCTGTTTGATCAGCGTTTTATCCCCAGTAGTTCGACGTCCTCAGCTGTCTAAACAATCTCGAGACTTAGGCCAGGAAAGACGCGAATGAAGGAATGGTACTACTACTTAAGCGGATCTGGAGTCGTGAAACGCCAGCACAACGCCACAGAATGCGGCGCGTACTCTTCTGTCTAGCATTCGTTTTGCTGGGGGCTTCCGCGATCACACCAAAGGACCCGCCCTATGGAAAGCTTTCCGTGAAGGAAACGCAGCTGGTGGGCGCCAATGGCCAACCCGTACAGCTCATCGGAATGTCGCTGTACTGGTCTCAGTGGATGCCACAATTCTTCAACAAGGACACCGTCAACTCGCTCGCTTGCCAGTGGGGCGCGAACGTGGTGCGTGCCGTGATGGGCATCGACTATGGCGGCTACCTCACCAACAAGGAGGAGCAGATTGCAAGAGTGCGCACCGTCGTGGAGGCGGCCATCGAGCGGGGCATCTATGTGATCATCGACTGGCACGACCACGAGGCAGAGAAGCACCAGTTGCAAGCAATTGACTTCTTCAAGCAAATGGCCACCGCCTACGGCAAATATCCACACGTGCTCTACGAGACCTACAACGAGCCTCTCCAGGTTTTGTTTTGAGGCGATGTCTTCGTGACTTATAGCAAACATCTTAGGTGGACTGGAACAGCGTTGTGAAGCCCTACCACACCAACGTGCTGAAGGCGATTCGCGCCATCGACCATGACAACGTGGCTCTGTTGGGTACTCCATATTGGTCGGGACCTTCGGGCGGCGTGCAAGCCCGCAATTCACCTCTGTGGGGTATGTGGGGCAGAAATGTCCACACACTGCACTAACGTCCTGTTGTACTTTAGGCCAGAACAACGTGATGTACGTGCAGCACTTCTACTCGGGTGTTAATCCAAAAACTCAGGAATTAATAAATCTCAACCTGGAAAAAGAAGCGAATGGGCTGGTATTAAATTAGAAAGCAGCACGAAACGTCCACAAATCTCAAGTACACTTGAAATTTACGCATGAACTAATATTCAGGCAAAATGGCAAAAAAAAGCGTTGGCTACGAGGAGTCGCGGTCGCCTTGCCGAAGAGCAACAGCAGATTGAGCAGGATCGAGGGCACCAAGACTTTGTGGCTCAAACTGCAGCATTCATTCAAGAATCTTCCTGCATGTACGTAATAATTTGTACTTTGTGTATCTACATACATATGTATGTGTAAGTAGATAACTTGTACTAAGGCGAACAATCGAAAATGACCATTATTTCTCGTACTTACAGTGTACAATTACGCAAAATAAGAAGCACCCTTTTGCCGGGCCTGCCCTCTAGATTCAGCCATGAAGGCAGCAATTTACGTGTGTATTCACGCTCTTGTAACACTTCCATTTACAGCTTTCAGCACTCTCATGATCTCCATGGACATCCTGGACCCAAACAACATCTTATTGTTAGAATTCAGATATGCAAATAGTTGTTTCTTATATAAAATGAAGCCTTTAACCAGGTCTCTCGTTTTATTATTGCAAGTGTGGAAAGATTATTACGACTTGAAAATGTTACCAAGAACATATGATTTTACTTTATGCAAAATATACATACTTCAGATGTCATGTACAAACATAAGCGCACAAACTCCTTCATCACATACGTTTCTAAAGGCTTAAAAAAGTGCATGTAATGAAACAATTGTGCCTTGTAGCCGTTTATAACTTCAAGCCGAAATCATGGGTTTCGAAATGATCTCTTGGAGATAAGCCGAGCATATAATCAAGACATCGGCCGTGCGCCAGCACTCCGAACTGACCACTGTACCCACAATCCGAACAGAGCGACAATTACATGGGCTAACTGATATGCGCATGATATTACAGCTACATTGAAAGTGCGCTTTTTTTTACATCACATGTGTAACCGTCCTACATACATACATATTTATATATTTTATGGTGACAAAATATCAGCCTATGCAACAGCAAAGACAATCAATTATTTACTCACGTGGAGAATCAGCTGAGCATAATGATTGATGGCGTCCTATTACATTCATGTTGTGCTGCGACGCTTACAAACCTTTTCAGCTTCATATGGCCCAAGATCTCGAATAGCTTCCTGGGAACAAGAGAATCCTTTTACTTTTGCTAAATTTCATATTATTGTAAAACTAACTCCCTGTATGATTTAATCCAAAAAAGCGTAATGGCCGGCGATACAAGGAACTGAATGTGCATCACCTGGAAAGATATTGCCTGTACTTATGTGCTCAAATATGTATGTATGCGCATACCTAGGGCACATAAAGTCCGCATTCAATTCACCGCGTAATCAGTAATTTAGAACTTAGTAAAAAGAAATTTGAAAAGAACACATTTTGAATTTAAGAATATTTAGATATTTTCTTTTTTGTTTCAGAAAACAGCCAAATCACCAAAAAGGCAGAGCAGTCGTAGACTTTAGATATCACAGTTCCGGTGCCTGTGAAAACGACGTAGAAAATAGCATTAAATGCAAGAGCGGACAGGGCGACCTGCGTGGTCGTGATCTTAAAAGGTTATGAATGATGAATACATAACATCAAATTATTAACCCAGCATCAATCTTGGTGAACTCGCCAAGATTTTAGTTACCTTATTAGGTAACTAAACTCGCCAAAAATCGGTGAAAAGTTGTCAACATGATGAAAAAAATCTTGCAATTAGTCAGAACATATTTATTCCCAAAAGAAAAATTTCAGGATAAAGCCACTACTGCAGTAACTGTGTTGCAATCTCACTTCTTCCATGTTTTGACCGAGTAACAATTACCGTATTGTTTGCAAACTACGGTTACTACCTTCTGAGAAGATTACCAATTTACATATATTTACCGGCAGTATCTTAAAAAAAAGAATATGTTTATATCTAGACGCTCTCCATGGATCTTAGCATAAATCAAAAGTTACTGTCGGCGTCTATCGTCATTGAAGATTACGTCTGATGATTTTAATGCCCTTACTTTAATTAATAAACTTTAAAGCTAACAACAGTATTTAGGCTCCTTCATGATATGTATGTACCCGGACAAAAGCTCGATGCTGCGCGCGCGTCACGGGCGACATTCGCGTGTCGGCGGCCGCGAGGCTACGAAGAATGACGCGACGCGACGTCGCGCAGATCGCGACGATCGCGAGCGTGCCCAGAGCGATAAAGCCGAAGAAGATGTGCGCAAAGTGGTTCTCGAACATTCGCTCTGCCGACGGCGAGCCTGGAGATTGAGTCAAGACTATTAAAAGAGCACGAAACTCGATTATAATTTCCACACCATTGTTGTCAACATTGCTCTAAATCAAATGATCTGTAGCCCATATAACAGGCAAATGGCATTACATGTTTTATTATACTATTATTTTTGAGAACCTCAGAATCCAACTAAATACAATACACAGAAGCATGTACTAGTTCACTCGTGTTTGGTGCTTTATTTTATTTTATTTTTAATTTAATAGTTGTAACTAACTCAAAACATTTTGTACCTAACGTGTGCAGAGAGAAATGCACAGTTCCAATATGGAATACATACATGCTCAAGCTATTCGGCTTACCCTCTGATGTATCCAGAGAAGCGCTGCACCATCTGGTAGTTTCCATTTATCATCTAATTTACTCATTTACATATTTCCATGCAGTTGCTAACAACATTTGTATAGAATAAATGTAAAGTAATGAAAACTGGTACTGAAACTTCGCTGGCTCTGTAGAGCTAGAAATAGAAAGAGCGGGATGAAAAAATAGAGAAAGTAAAAGAAGCCAGAGAGAGAGAGAGAGAGAGAGAGAGAGAGAGAGAGAAGACTCACCAAGCAATCTTGCTTTGTTCCGCTCACGTAAACGTTTGTTATTTATATGGGGAAAAGTTCAGCAAACCATTTTTTTCCAAGGTAAATGCCATTCGACATCAATGTACTTTGACATAGAATCTCTAGATGAACTTCAAGAGAGTCACGAATCATTGATTTCTTGCTAACTATACATCAATCTCATCAACTTGGCTCACCACTTCGCCGAATGGAAACGGTACAAGTTTCACTTTGGCATAATTTTTCTTTCGTTATTCCGTTCCACTGATCGGTTGCAAACTGGTGCAAGTATTGTCACCAAAGATACATGCATGGACGTCACTAGGACTCGGGTTCCACTTATCCCGGCGTTCTAGTTCATTCATATGATCGGTTCACCCAATCACATGACACCAAAAACCAGTTTTTTTTTTGAAAATTCCACTCTCCCACCCAACTCAAATTAGTTGGATATACTATCAAACATGGAAACCATGACCATGGACTTTGGACATCGTGCTCTATAGAGTTAAGAGAGCCTCTCAGTAAGGCTCCAGTTGGCCCTGCCCTAGATGCAAGATGACGGATCCATACATTGAGAATGTGGTCAGATATGACCAAGGATCCCTCTATTAACTTTTTGGGAAAATTTTATTTTTGTAAAAATTTTCTTTCCAGGAATACCTTAAAGTGTGCTAAAATTTTGAAAATTCATATCGGGCTTTAAAGTCAACATTTTTCACTATACTTTTTTTTATTCGATTTCTCGTCGAATACTTAATAAAAAGTATCAAGACTTTCTTTCAAAAAGTTAAATTTTGATGTTAAATTTTGTCATGAATTTTTTTTGTCATGAATTTTTGCTCGTTGAATACCCAAACCTCATTTGCGCGTGGGATTTTTATTTCAGATTAAAGAGCATGAAAAACTGTACAAGATACGGTCCAAGTTCAGTTAAATCTCTTTCCCAGAAGCCTCGAAAAAGTAACTTGAATAGGAGCAACTCTCACTTGAGCGAATATGGTAATATGGTTACAACTTGCCAAATTTGATAAGCTGACAGAAGCTAAGGAGACAGTTTTATTCAGCATCTTATTCTCTACAAAAAGGTGTCCATGGCATTATCAAAAACGCGCGTTTTATTGATAAAAACTTGAAAATTCAATTTTCAAACATTTGAAAACCTATTTCATAAAGTATAGTGTGTACGAGCTTGTCGAAAACAATATCTCCGTAGCTGTATCTTGTAGAGCAGTAAATTCTACATAACATATATTCTCAACGCATTATTTTGATTTCCCACTTGATCCGAAAAGTTGATTTCAAATTCGCTGTTCGAGCTAAATTTGGCTTCGGGTGTCTTTATAAATGTGTTTACTTTAGAAATCGATGTTTTCGAACAAAGTAACAATCTTTTTCGTGTTCCTGGTGTCGAACAACCCCTCTAGGGCGAATTTGGGGGAAATTTTTTTTTCGATCTTACTCTGCCCATTTTTTTCGACTTTTGACCGCCGATGGCGAAATGGAAGTCAAATGTCGAAAAAAAAAATGTTTCCCCAAATTTGCCCTAGAGGGGTTGTTCGATACCAGGAACACGAAAAAGATTGTTACTTTGTTCGAAAACATCGATTTCTAAAGTAAACACATTTATAAACGACACCCGAAGCCAAATTTAGCTCGAACAGCGAATTTGAAATCAACTTTTCGGATCAAGTGGGAAGAAATCAAAATAATGCATTGAGAATATATGTTGTGTAGAATTTTCTGCTCTACAAGATACAGCTACGAAGATATTGTTTTCAGCAAGCTCGTACACACTATACTTTATGAAATGGGTTTTCAGCTATTTTCCAAAATGTTTGAAAATTGAATTTTCAAGTTTTTATCAATAAAACGCGCGTTTTTTATAATGCCATGGACACATTTTTGTAGAGAATAAGATGCTGAATAAAACTGTCTCCTTAGCTTCTGTGAGCTTATCAAATTTGGCAAGTTGTAACCATATTACCATATTCGCTCAGGTGAGAGTTGCTCCTATTCGGGTTACTTTTTCGAGGCTTCTGGGAAAGAGATTGAACTGAACTTGGACCGTATCTTGTACAGTTTTTCATGCTCTTTAATCTGAAATAAAAATCCCACGCGCAAATGAGGTTTGGGTATTCAATGAGCAAAAATTCATGACAAAATTTAACATAGAAAATTTAACTTTTCGAAAGAAAGTCTTGATACTTTTTATTAAGTATTCGACGAGAAATCGAATAAAAAAAAGTATAGTGAAAAATGTTGACTTTAAAGCCCGATATGAATTTTCAAAATTTTAGAACACTTTAAGGTATTCCTGGAAAGAAAATTTTTATAAAAATAAAATTTTCCCAAAAAGTTAATAGAGAGGTCCTTGGTAATGTCTGACCACATTCTCAATGTATGGATCCGTCATCTTGCATCTAGGGCAGGCCTGTATGGACCTCTCCTTGAGTCTTACAGAGAGGCTCTCTTAATTCTTCAGAGAAAACCGTTGATATGTACGTGCATTCAATAAGAGTGAACATTAAAGTCTCTCAATATTCTTCAAACATGACAAATCTCTTCGATGCCTTTATGCTGTATGTTCCAAGCAATATATTCAGTATCATTATAGAAACCTTTCGTCGAATTCATTGTAGCACTCTATTTAACGACAACATCTTCCATGATATGATGTATATTAACATAGAACCCAATTGTTTATAAAGTCTCAATGCAAATATACGTTAATCTCAATGGCAATATGTGCTAACTATGAATATGTATGTAGTTCAAAATATCAAATATGGCAACGGTATTTTCTGGCAAGACACCCGTCCCTCATACAGATGCGTCTAGGCAAAGTTCTTTGGCATAGAAAGAAAATCCTACTTTCAGGTTCGGCACCAAGAAAATTAAATGAGCACAAGATCTAGGCAAAAAAGCGATGCAAACGTTGTATTTGAGAATTTTTCACTTAGAATTCTAGAATTCGATTCCTTTTTTCGCTTCCGGAAATCGATTCTTCAAGCCACAAGGGAATACACGTTGACGATACCGTGGCGCTCCAAGCATGTCCTGATGCCTGTGCTCGTGAACTGAAATAGCGTCCGCTCGTATTTACTACTACTCATTTTTGAAAGCTTTTATGATTAAAATTTTTTATAACACAATACTCTTATTTCCTGACCTGTCAAGAGCACTTGAAGTAAATCCTTACATCTTTTTCTTTTTCATCTTTTAATTATTCACGCTATTTCACGACGTGCTCATATTATTCAAGTAAAAATTAATGTTAAACTAAAAGTTGAATTACAAAGTCTATGATTTTGCTTTTTTAACAGGATCCGACACTTCAAAAAAAGAAAACTACGCACTTCAACAGCAACAAGCAGCGAGCGCATGGAAGCGACTCTCGACGTGTGCGGTGATTCATGGCCGCCATCGGCCATCTGCTGCTGCTGCTGCTGCTGCTCTCGTCGATGCAGCGTCTCCAGCTCGCGCACCAGAATGGCCGTCTGCTGTTCGGCGAGCGAGCGTACCGCGCCACTCTTCGTGACGGCAACGGCAGCTGCTTTGCGGAAAGGGGTAATGCTTTTGTTGTAAAAGCTCGTTCAATTATTGCGTCATACGTTTCACATGCAAATATTTCTTTTTATTTCTTATTTGCTACATATATGTAGATCTTTTAAATTATGCCAACTTTCAAATTTCGTTTCAGCATAGGAAGAGTATGTCGTAGTGAAAGTTTAGAGAAATTTTTTATCAATGTCTCATAATAAATTTAATAAGGTTAAACTATGCCATTAATAAAAGAGCACACTAACTCGGTGACCAGAGTAGAAGAGCGAGGAGCGCGGCAGCCTCGAGTGTACTCGGCGCGAGACGCTGCAGCAGAGGCACGCACGCGTCACGCATCGCGCACGCGGTCCTGCAAAGATGAGAATACTTGTTTATTGTTTATTGGTTATTGTTTATCGTTTACAGTTATGTTTGTTGTTTATTGTTTATTGTGTATTTATACTTCAATTAAAAAGATGTGATAACATATTCACATCAGTGTAATATATACCAAGTTATGCGATGCGGTAAGTGGCAAACTAATCAAAAGTGGGAAGGGGAGTAGAGATAACAACATTTGCATCGATATTCAATTCAAGCCAACTCGATTCAATTTATAGTTTATCTGGCCGATAATGCGATGGACATAGTGCTGTTTTATGGTCGAGCGTCAAATTCGTTGCGGGCACGAGTTGGAAAGAGAGGGTGATGGAAAGGAGCGAAAAAAAGAGAGATTGGCCAGGTTGCGGCAAACGATAGGAAGGGAAAGGGAGAGGGGTGCAAACTCATCGATAACCTACATTTTATATGCTGTATACATAAATGTAATATATAGCCTTATTATGAGCTGAGACATCATATACAAATTATATATATATATATATATATATATATATATATATATATGTCTTGACTTACTTTGCCAGATCATCTCGAATACTGCCCACGTACTCGTCGAGTCTGTTCAGCTGCAGCTGGATGTGGAAGCTGGCGAAAATGCTGGAAAAGAATATTCATGGAGTTTTCTTTTTCTGTAAAAAAAATTTTTATTTAAAAAGTGATTCGTCGCTCGTACCGATTGTCACTCATCTCAGGAAAGTCTCTCGCCATGCGATAGAAGCCATCAAAGAGAACGCCGGTCAGCGCCACTCGGTTCAGCAAGAGTTTCTAGAGAAAAAAATGTGTTTGTTTTCAATTATAGAGCACTAATAAATGGCTAGAGAAAGACAAAGGAAATCAATGCATAATTATCCCACTTGAACATCAGGAGCGAGTCTGCCAAAGTCCGGGAAAGCGCAGATGCAAAAGTTCTGAAACTCGAAGAAGGATGCCGTGTAGATGCGCTGAAGAAGTGTGGACACCTGCAAGATGGCAACTCACACTAAGCCATCGTCGAACCAATCAATAAAAGATGAGCGATCATCAAACAATAATTAATTCAGGTTCGAATTGCCGCTTTCACCGTGCGAGTGAATAGCGGCGGTAGTTCGCTATCATACATACATAATTTTCGGTGATCGCCCTCCTTTAATATATAATTTTTTTTAAATCTGCATTTATGTTTATATTGTGAATTATGTCAAATTAATCTATGGGTAAGTTCAAATATGAAATAAGACAATGGAAGATGGATAATAATGCTGGCAAACCTCAGAGTACATCTTATCGCCGGAACAAGTGTACTTTGCGATTTCGTCCTGTTCGATGCGAAGACGCTGGGCGCAGAGATGCCTTGAACAAGAAATTTTTCTCCCTCCAAAGTTCATTCTCACAATACTTTGGCTTGCTAGATTTAACTACTTTACGGACACGGAAGCAATGCAAAAATTAGAGAGAGAAATGATAATTTGAAGAGAGTAAACAGAAAGAATGGCCACGCTATTGATACGAAGTTGCTCTGAAATGTTCCATTTGCTCGACTCTTTCCCCTTCCCCATCCTATTATTTCCTTACAATTAGTCTGCATTTGCAGAATAAATACGCGGTGTTATAATTGTCAGTTTCATCACATCTATGTATATCTTTATGTTGATAGACGTATAAATGAATAAAAAAAAGAATCTCATCACCCCCACCCCAACCAACTTGTAGCATGCTTCGAGACGAAGCAATGTTGTGATTTCGTCGCTGACCGCCGGCACCTCTGAGGGCGAGGAGATCGAGAGCTGAGACAGCCCAGCAGAAGACGACGGTGAAGGCGAGCAGCTGCTGTGGCTTGAGGAGCCCTGCAATATATGTGTATGTCAACTCGTCTTTTTGAAGATTACTCAAAAATCTTGAATGCAGGTTTGAATTGACGGCGTTCACCCTGAAAATGGTGAGCACTATCCCATTTTATTTGGAACGACTCTCAAACCTGCTGCATGAAAAGACTGCGAAATGAGAACTCATATCGTTTTTCGGTGACCGCGCTACTTTAACTATTCTTTCCAGTCAATAGCAGATAAATACCGTGACTAATTCTTTATTCAAGTTAACTATTTTAATTTGCTCAAAAATGATGAATATGTCTTATTTGTCTGGAATACCTTCCGTTTCACAAAGGACAGATATGTATGAATACATCGTACAAAACATTGCCTTTAACTTTGAAGATAAATGCACTTACGTCATCAGATTCAGCAGCGTTTTCGATGTTCGTTGCACGGCGGAGTGCTCCTTAATTTATAATAATGTTAACTTTCTCGATAACGCCTATTTTGTTGTATCCAAAGAACATTGATTTGTGAGCACATACACTTAAAAAAAATCATTACCGCTGAATGGATACTTTTTATTGTTAATTTCGCTCCTCGCCCAGCCAAAGTATTACAAAAGCGAACTTTCACGAAGCATGCCCGACTCGACACACTTTCGATAGCGGCATGAGCAGCACGGACGACGGTCATCTTCAATGAAATTCGATGAATAAAAAGTTTTTGTAGTATCAAAGGCACGAAACTCTATCGCAATCCAT